>JAPMOQ010014257.1:503806-598327 GCA_026543055.1 Argiope trifasciata
TTTTTATTCATCTACTCGAGTCCAAATACATTTTTCAGTTTTGTAGTGGATGACACTTGATGTTAATACAGTATTCTTTTCAAATATTAATTCATTAATTAAATTTAATTAATTTTTAATATTTCAAATAGAGTTTTAGCAGTTTGTAAATAAAAATTGAAATCAAGGGGCAACAGCTCAATCGGTAAAATGCAAGGTTTTCAGTCTTTTTCCCGTGAAGGTAAAGAATGCGAGTTCAATTCTTGTGAAAATCAATCATTTTTGGATACTTAATAATTATTTTGATAGTTATTTAATCAAAAGTAACTAAAATAAAAATTTTCTTTCTTGAGCTAAGTAGGAATTAAATTATATTTTATATGTATTATTTGTTAATAAAGAATTATGTTGAATAGAAATGCGGTTTTTGCAATAACATGATTTGAGATTATTTTGAGGAAAAAAATTGCCCTATCTTTTAAAATTAAATACCAGCAAAATTAGGTAATTCTAGCCTCAATGATCGATCCTGTAGAAAAATTTGAACTATTTGTGTATTAACCAATTAATAGATAATATCCATTGTAAATATTACTGTATTACAATTTAGCAGACATAAGTCACCAATTGTATCTAAAATATCCCTTTTTAAAATATATAATAATAAAAAATATACAATAAGGAATACAGAAATGCTACAGAGACAATGTTTGTTTCATGAATTACTGACTTGAGAAATATATATTTGACGTCGTATCGGAATTCGGAATATTTGAAATTTAATTTATAGTTTGTTGAAAAGAGAAAAATATTTTTCTCAATTTAAAGTGAACGAATTGTGCTGTATATCTGAAATGCATTATTCCTGCTGTCATCGTTCCTTGTTCTGTGATCTAATAATACAAAGCCTACAGCGATGCAGGAGATATTTCTGAGTAGGAGTTTTACCGACATAAAACAACAATTCCTTTTCATAACATTCTCATTTATCTTTAAAACACATTGTTTGTTTCAAAATTTATGAGGAAAGAAAATTTATTTCGATTAGCTTAACCTATATTAGGTGACACATATTCGATATTTCAATTGAAATGTTTGTTTGTTCAATATAATTAAGTATTCAAGTTTGGTTAGTAAATACTTTACATTTTATTAATTTTTGTTTGAGTTTTCAATAATTAAGCGGAAATTTTACTTTTTACTTTCCTGCATGCTTAGCATACGGGAAAGTAAAACGTATTAGAGAAAGTATCGTAATCGTGAAAAAAATTCAGGCTCGAGATTTTTATGAATCTTACTTTTCAAACTTCAAAACCCTTTAAAGTATCCATTTTTAGTAAACGTCCGTCTGTCTATCTGTTTGTGACAAAGGTAACTCAAAAATTGTTTGAGCTAGACTGACAAAATTTGGTATACGGTATTTACACCAACTTTTCAAATTTTTATAAAATTTTGAGTTAAATCAATTTAAAGGAAGTTCATCTGTTCAGCTGTTTGAATATAATTCAATCTGATAACAGCAAAATAGAGAGTTAGATAGATAAGATTCAGTACATATATTTAACATCTATAGTGTAAAGGTGTGTCAAAGTTTAAGGCAAGAGCAGTAATTCTGCCTGTTTTTTCATAGCATGTAAACGTGATAGTTTAAAAACGCAATGACTTAAATACATCAAATTTGATGTTTGGTTTTGCGATTACAAATGCAGATTTTTGCCAAATTTTTATTTGTATTGTTCGAAAAAAATGTGTCCAATGTGCAATTCCGATTTTTGGATACTATTACGGTATATCAGAGATTAATCATCAAATTTCTCTTCAACATTCTATGATAGATTTAGAAAAAACTAAATTCAAAACCAATGGTTAATATTTCATAACTATTTTACTTCATACAAGGTATACTTTGGCAAGACAAATTTATCAAAGACATGCTAGGAAGTTTTGGTAATACTCCTGCTACTCTATTTATTTACTTAGATATTTATTACATATGAATTTTGATGCATATTTATAGAAGGAAGTGTCTTCGTGCATTTTTTGGGATGTTTGATAAGTCTGTCAAACTTACAGCCATTGAAGTTTGCTAACAGTTAGAAATAATGCTGTTTCAATGAGTCTGGAAGCTTAAATTTTAGAATTAATGTATTAACTTCGAAAATCACAGAATTTTTTTAAATTTAATATTTCGTGTGGTTTTTTTTAAACAAACTTTTGAGACCGTAATTGCATTTAGTATTCATTCTAACGATTGGAACTAAAACTTATTAGGAATGGCTGTCAAGAATTTTCTTTAATAACTGCTCATTTCCCTTTCATCGTATAAATTTTTAAACATTCGATAAGATCACGAATGTCTTGTACTGCATTTCATAAAAATAGTGTGATTCTGGGCTATTAACTGCTGGGAGGAATTAGTAGTACCCGAAAACCGAATTTGTGCTTTAGACGTGTTTTTTGACTGATTAAAGTATGTATTTGATACAATTGCAATCACAAAATAATATATCAGATTTCAGATATTTAAGTCATACGCATTAATTATGAGGTCAGATACTACTATCAGATATTTAAGTCATACGCGTTTTTGAGTTACGGTTTGTGAAAGTACGGACAGACAGACAGTCAACCTTCTGACATATTTGATTCCAAATCTGATAGTTATTTGCTCACTTGATGTTAAATCTGTTTACCACATTTTAATTGGGTAGCTCCCCATCATTCTGTGTTTATCGTTACTCAGACAGACTTCATTAAAACTTATTTTGTTGAACAATTTATGGAAATCTATAAATTTAGTTTAGAAACCATATGCCAAACTTTATAGTTTATCGTACCTCGTATAGTTCAAAGCGCTTTTGAGTTATAGTGTTCGAAGACAGATATACAGACAAAATGCTAAAATTTTGTTTTTCGAATTCGGATTAATCAAAATTTCTAGTTATAGTTTTTTGACTATTATAATACTTTCTGCATATCTTTTATAGAAAGCCATAAAAATCTTTGCATCGCGAAAGAGATAAAATAATTATCGTTTTAAAGAGTTTTTTTCCCACCTTTGACATAATTTTCTAAATTTTGAAACTTTAAAAAATTAATCATTTTTACTGGAAAATAATGGGATTGACGCTAAAATTTCAATACCCAAAATTCTAATTCAAATATTTTTCTAGAATTTATGAAAGAAATATCAAAATACGTTTTTAAAAGGAAGTTAATAAATATTTTTCTGGTGAGATAAAAAAATTTCTTGTCTGATATATGGCAGAAATATAGATCTGAAGAAAAAATTTTCATTTTTGCTGATTTGGCGACGAGTCAAAATGTTGAAACGAGTAACATGAAAATTAATTTTGTATAATTAAAATTCTTTCTGGATAATTTGCTACAATACTTTTTCTTTTCTTTTCCTTTCCTTTCTTTTTATACATCTTTTCCTTTCCTTTCTTTTTATACATCTTTTCCTTTTTCACATCATTTCCTTTCTTTTTCTTTCATTTTCATTTACTTATTCCGATTTTTATCGTCTGTTATTCATGTTCAACAACATATGGATTCGAATAGCAGTTAATAATTTTTTAGAGAGTGGAAAGTGAATTCAATGAGTCAATGTTTAACACAGACGTTCTATTTCGATTAGACCCACTGTAATTCAAACGTTTTGATATTTTATTCAAATAATCTAATCATTTAATAGGTTTTCGGGGCTGATACCTTTAGTTTAAGGTCATTGAGTTAGGAATTTTCTTTTCTTTTGACAGGGTTCTTAACCCTTCAGTGCATTGCGCAACCATTAGGCTTCACGTTTATGTTTCCTTTTATAAGCTTCACATGACTGTTCCAAAGGGCAATAATGTGTGTTTTTAAATCCTTTTTTAACTGATTTTTTAATAAGCAACTCCAAAGAAGATTGATATATAAAATAGTGGCACTAAATCAAAACTGAAAATTTGAAAAAGTATTAGGATGGCTGTTGTAGAAATAGCTCTACATTGAAAATATTTTTTTGCATTATAAAAAACGCATTGGTAAAAAGGGTTTTTAAAACATTTTTATTGCAGAATTGTTATAATGTTTGCGTATTGCTTAATTTGTAATGCAGGCATTTGATCCATTTTTATCAATTTCTCGAAAAAAATAATAAATTTTTTTTAAAAATAACTTTTCTAAATTGCCTGAAGATATTCAAATTACATATTTCTTTGTAAAAAATATAAAGTCATACACTTTAGGGTGAAATAAAAGTACTTTTTGCCAATTAAAGTGTAATCATTTTATCACATTCAACTAAATTTAAAAAAATCCATATTTTTTGTATCAATAGTTCTTTGTATTGTTGTGGAAGGGAAATTCTAGACTTCATGATATATCCTTACTGTAAATTTTCATGGATGGCAAAGGAATTGAAACAATAGGTCCATAATTTGATATTTATAATGATTCGTTGCAAATTTTTGATATTTTTTTCCAAAAATATAATTTTGAGTTTAGATTAAGTATATATAATTTGATTTGCTCCTAAAATAGTTTATCTATGGGATCATTAAGCAAATATTCGTATCTTACATTTCGAAAAGTATTCACTAATGCACAAATTGCTTTTTTTAGAAGATCTATAGCTTTTGATGACTTTCAACTGATTTTGAGCTTTATATGAACCATTACATTTGGATTATTTAAATTTGGATTCTTAATAAAATCTCCTGCACCATCGACAATTTATTCTAGTTTAATACTTGTTAATTTAACTTTCCTTGATATGCTTAAATAATCAAAATATAAATCCTGAGGCAAAATAAGTAATCTGAAACAAATATTCAAAAGTATACAAGAAATCATCATTTATGCGCGCACATTTTTGAAACTGCCGGTAGCTTTATTTCGGAAAAATAAAAATCTATAATTGCTCTCTAATTAGAATCAATTTGAAGATGCTTTCGAAAATTCTATATTTCAAGAAAATCATTTCTGCGTGAAATTTTCTGAGAATGCCTTCAGATTCTTTTTATAAAAATAAAAATTGATGATTTCCCTCTAATTGGTATCGGTTTGAAGATGTTTCAAAATTCTATAATTATTGATAGAAATTTCCAAGCGTTATAAGTTTGTTCTAATGTAAGGAAATATTTATTCACTATTTTTGTTCTTTGCTATATTTTAATTGCTACGTGACAATCAGTTATTATCAATTTTTGAGTAAATACAATATAACTAAAATGTAATCGAGAATTGCGGACTTTTTAAATAAACATTTAAATGTTACTTTTATACAAAGAATTTATTTTGGAATTGTAAAAAAAAGCAAGATGCGATTATTTTCATTTCATTTATTATATAAACCAGAATTCGTTTTATATAAGAAAATTGTTTTATATTGACTACATATATCAATACATTATATACTCTATCTTTTTCCAGTTCATTATAAACTAATGCGAAATGGTGATGTTTAATTGCTTAAAATTTTCATATTATTAAAAATTAATTTTAAAGCCAAATATTTTATTTTAAAATTTATACCACAAACTACTCCGAAGATATATAATGAAGTCAAAGATAACTTTAATACAAGTTCGAAAATTTTTTTATTTAAATGAACGGAAATAGCGATGCAATTATTTGTATATCCGGTATAATTCTTGCAGTGCAATAAAGTATTTCCTACCTGAAGTGGAAAAATTGAAACAGGAGGAAAAAGAACTATTGGCTTACAGTATTAAAAACAAATATCTCAAAATTTTGCAAAAATATTAAGTTCTGAAACAAATTATTAATAATAAGATTTAATCAAAGTGATTAATATTAATAAATTGATTGAATCTATTTTGGACAAATTCGGGAAAACGGTATTTAATATTGAAAAATTTCCAGTCGTAAAAATATTTACGTATTGCAGAATTGCTAAAATTGAAAAAAAAAATTACATTATTAGTGTGCAAAAAATAATGTCCTTTCAAATAACAGCAAAAAAAATCTTTAATTTCACTAAAAACTCGAAAATGTACAAAAATTTTATTTTATAAATCAATTTAAAATAGCATGCATTTTATATAGCAAACAGTTTGCGAGTTTTTCCCCTGAACTTTGTTTTGTACTTTCAAATAAAGGTAATATTCTCTTTCTCCAAACATAACAATTGTTGACCTTGAGGAATGTGATAAACTCAAGTATTCTAATGTTTATTTTTAGAATTTCGCTCATGGGTGTTTTTTGCTTCGTAATATATTGAAGGAGACGAAATATGAATATCTTATTTGTAATCAAATGAAATCGACATTTGATCAAGGACTATAATTTTAACAACAATATCAGATATCAAATTACACTTTCTTTATCTACACTATTGCGTTTTTGTATAATAAAATTTTATATAATAAACTGTATACTGACCAACAGATGGTAAAGGCTTTGAAGAATTTGGGCTCAAAATTTATTATGGATCTGCTCATTAGATAATAAAACGGTGCACTACATTTGTCGGTTTAGTTCTTCACTTTTTGTAGTTTTTATGTTCCTAAATTCTCAGTCAGACATATTTCCTATAAATAGATTTTGCTCGAAATTTGATTGAAATCTACCAGTTTGGTTTGAATATATCAAATTTCATATATTTCATTATTTAATTTCATACATAAGAGGAACTTTAAATCATTGAGTTCATGGACGGATAGGCTTAAGTACAAAATTGCTTTTGTCTTATTCAGAGAGGTCGGAAACGAGAGAACAGTCAGAACGTCCAGTTCTAGATTTTTGAAGATTGCAATCCTTTCTGTTTGTATATTTCACATGCGAGAAATTAAAAATAATGGCGTATAAATTACAATAATCAGCAATCACTTTGACTTAGTCAGTAGAACATAAAGCTCAAGATTGACAAATCCGTGCTTTGAATCTCATCTATTTTATTCAAAGGCTGGAATTCTCTTATTTAAATTGTTATTTATTGTTTAAGACCTGGAAGGTTCAAAATCTATCGCAAATACTCAAATTGGATTGTTTTTGCGCATTCAATGGGCTGCTGTGGCCTAGTTGCAAGGTCTGAGCTTCGGAACCGGAGGGTTTCAGGCTCGAAGTCTGATTCCGCTGAATAACCATCGAGTAAGTGGGTCTGGTACACGTTAAATCGGTTCCGAAGCATCCTCTCGCTAGTGTGGTGTGGAAACGGGCTGCCAGCTCAGGTATCGATCTCGTAAACTGACCGTGGTTCAAAATTACATCCCAAAATAGCCCTATTGTTGGTTTAAAACGGGACATTAATATAACCAAACCGAACTAACGTGGGCATTCTATATGTGTATAAAAGCTGATTTCAACAATTATGGTTGAATTCTCAGTTTCATATTGTTGTGAACTGCTTCTTTCTAATAATGCTAATTGTTTGTTTAAACTAACGGTGTAGTTATTTATATCTTCGTGACAATAAATATGTGAACAAAAGAATATAAATTTTATTTTTGCTAAATAAAATAAATTTTGTTGAAGAATAAAATAATATTTTGAAAATAATTTGTATAACCTCACATCTTAATTACTTCTTTTATTCTTTACGTCATTAAATTCTTTGAATTCTGAGTGTAACAGAAGGTTTTTATTTTCTAGAATGATTGTAAGCAGAAAGAACTATGAATGATCTATTTTATCTCAAAAGAAATAATAAGTGGAAAAAGGTTCGTTATTCTACATCGCCGAATAAAAACAACCTTCATACATCTTCTTTATTATTAGTGACATATATTATATAACAGAGCTTATGTGGGGAATTCAAGGTTTTACAGGAAACTAGAAATCTCTAATTTAATGTAATATGGTTTTGAATTATCAATTCCTTATAAGCGGATAATTAGAACTGAGTAGAATTTCCCATTGAAGAATATATTTCAAAATTTGATAGTAAACCATTATTTTAGAGAAGGGATCCAAAATTTCACACTTAACTTTCAATTTGTTATAACTTTGAAATATTGTTTCCAATGATAGATGCACAATTCAAAAAATATTTTTCAAAATCTCGAAGTAAGTTTTTGAACGATTACAAAAAATAATTTCTGTATTTCCATCTTTATATAGGAGAAAATAAAAGCTCGAATGTTTTGATAATCTACTGAAACGTTTTTCTAAGCAAAATAACATAACCAACCTCAAATGAAACAAATTTAAAATTCAAACCCCATGAGATCCTATAATGACTCTAGCATTTTTATGAGCTTGTGACGAAATAAATAGAGTTTTAATTTGAAACCTTTCATTAATTAGAAGATAATTAAAGCCTGCATGATCGCGTTTAATTGACGTAATTCGAGATCTGTTCAGAGCTCTTCGAGAAAACAGGTTTTGGTTAGAAAAAGTTCAACAAATCTTAAATTTATTCGAAAAGATTGTTCTCCGTTAACATTTGGTAGAGATCTCCTTTGAAGTTAATCGATGCAAAGTAACTCATGGGGTTTCCAAATATTTAAATTATTTTTCGAATGCTTTTAATTGATTAGTCTTATCAGTTTACACCACAAATCAGTGATTGTTAGTCTTTTAAAAGAATGAAAAATTAAGATAAACACAGTTCAGAAGAATTTCATGTTTAAAGATTTTTCTCTTGTTAGAGCGAGTTATTTTAATTAATTAAAATTATGCATTTATATTTGTTGTGAAATGTTTTCGAGATTCCATCAAATTCTCTCCAGTTTAAATTAATGGAAAATGAGTAAAACAATCAACGATGCCATACAGATTCTTAGGTATCTAAAAGACTATTTGTGCACAATTTTAATTCACATTTCAGTGAACTATGATCTTAATTGTCAGAAGTTTATCTTTGAATGTGTATGTGTAAAACCTATTTAAGCAATTGCACGGCATTTTTAAATTTTTAACCTCAATCTCGGAAGATTTATGTAGAAAGAATAAGTGGTTTGAAGTATGACATTCTACAACGCGGCACAAGAGCAGAAGTGCAAACAGACCGAAATTCTTCCTTCAGTTGTTTTATAATAAGATTTTGCTCGGGATTTTTTGACACTTGTAAAGAGTATCTTAATTTCTCTAAAGGAATGTAGTAGTCCTTAGGGATTGTTATCCCTTCTCTTGGAGAGTGAGAAAATGCAGAAATCATTGCTTTCCTAAGAGCATGAGTCGAATTAATTAAATTTTAAAAAGTGAGAATTAGGATTTGAATCATTTTTGTTCGACCCCCCGCAGGGCAAAGATTCCCCGTGTATGTGGTTGTTGATGCATATATCAATCTGTCGTGGTCACAAGTCTTCCAAGTCGAGACAATACTATTGGGGGTATTGTTTCATAGGTGATAATTTTCTGGTTCTGGTGAAAAAGGATTGCGGTATGTGAGTAACTAAGACGTACTCTTGACCCTAGATGACGTTACTGAAATACAAGAAACCTAAGAATTAGGCTTAAAATCATTGCATTCGTCAGTGGACTTTTTTATAGCAAGTGCCATTAGAAACAACAACAACAACAGTGAGAATTCTATCAAGACATAAGAAAACGTTTTAGAATAGAGTTAACATAAGTTTTCAGATAAAAATTAAGAGATTAATTAGGGTTTAACTTAGATTTAAAAATATTATTATATAGATATATTAATAATTTTTATCAGTAATCGAAGTAAAAATTATAAAGCTTTCAAATTCTGCCTATCTTTGATAAATATTTTTTGGCTTCTCATATTATGAGATGTATTCATTAGAATTGTTGTTAATAACGAAAAAAAAAATGGATAATATTTCTTTAAAAATAATGAGATGTCATGGAAAACTGTTCCCATTGTTTTGTCTACGAACTTCTCAGTTCCTGAAATGGCGAAGGCATAAAGAATTGTTTATATGTGCAAACGTTAAGCAACTGTTAATTGTTTACTTTCGAACAGATGTTCACAGCTGAAAAGGATTGATTGCATTTGTTAAAGCGGCTTTAACGTCAACTTAAATGATTTTTCCCTAAATAATAGTTTAAGTGCTTTTTGTTTGTTAAGCAGAATTTCTAAAAACATCTACACAAGTCATATAGTTTGCAGTAAACGCAAAATTTGAAAGTGTTTTCATAGAGATGCAAAGCGGTTTGTTGCAACAATGTTCTTTTAAAAATATGCCAATACAAAAAACCTCGCTTTCTTTTGTTTATGACAGTTAATGGCTGTCTGGTAAAAAAATAAAGAGATTTGAATTTCTAATCCAGAAGACTGTTTAAGATTATCTTTGTATTATTTTTATAATTTTTTCTTAAATATATAATAGTAATAACATGAGATCAAAAAATGTATTTAATATTCGAATATAATATAATAAGTAATACATATTAATAAAATAAAATAATGTTGAAAATTGTGGCACATCTCACAGAGAGCTAATAATGTGTCTGTTATTTGGCCATTGATTTCTATAAATTGTATTTTCTGTTATTTAGATTATGGGATCAATTAAAAAATGTGTTTTACGAAGTGAGCTTTGAGAATTTACGTATCGCATATTGCTTGTCAAATCAACTATAAAAGGTTGCGTTTTACATTATAGAAGAACACGTTTCTTAGGAAACTTGAGAAATTAATTAATTAAAACTGTCTGTATAAAAGATACTAAAATAAAACTAAAAATATAACAGAAACTGTGATTTAGGGATTTTTTTGGCTACCTGATTTGACCTAAAGAATTTTAAACGCTATATTGGAATTGGTGGAATAAACTACTTCCCCCCTTTTTTACTTAAATTGAATTTCCTTTGATTGAATACAATAAGTTTCGTTATATTTGGTGGAATTAATTTTTTTACAATCGAGATTCATACATCTCATCTATATATATTCATCCATTGATAAGGACTTGATTTTCCAGAGATGAATTATCAATAACTTCGAATAATTCTTCATACAACTTCTAAGAATCTTATAAAACTTCCTTTGAACACTCTCTTTGAGAGAAGACATAAAAAGCAATTGCTTGATTTTGTTTGAAATCTTTTCAAAAGTCCGGGCTTTATGGCCATATTTATTATAAGCCGATACAGACGTCTCCCTCCTTTTAGTGAAGTAGGGGGACCAATTTCTAACTTCTTCTTGTTTCGTCTATCACATTTCCTTTCCCTGGAAAATCTGCTGGTTATTTCTGAATAGCCAGCAGATTTTCCTGGGAAATGGCTGATGGCAAGAAGTTTTCATCAGAATAAATTTTCTAATTTTAATTGCGAAGAAATCTACCGTATTTTTATACGTTGTTATAGCATTTGTTTGTTTATAAGAAAAAATAAATATATAGCGGTAATCTTTCCATGGCTATTCCTCATTCAAAAATCAATGAGAATACTGGTTCATTTTTTGAAATTTGCCAATTGTATGTTTATCTAACGAATTCATGTGTCGGAACATCGAGATGACTTTGATTATTGATCAGAAGATTGATTTTGATTTTGGTGATTTAGGTACGGCCGATGGTAACAAATTTCTGTCAGCAAAAACGTTCTATTTTGCGAATAAATCTGTCACATTTTTATACAGAGTTATAGCATTAGGTAGGGCTTATAATTAGGAACGAAACACTTCTCTAAATATTTCTAATATTCGCGGATAAGAAAAAAAGATTCTAATAGTTTTATTATCAGTTGTAAATAGTATCAAATAGTCATTTTTGTGAAAAGAAATGCTGAAAAATCAATAGAAAATTAATCTTTTGTTTTATTTATTAAATTTGAATTCAATTTCCGATGACTATTCAGCTCATGAACATTGTTATTTAATAATATTAGAGAATTCCATACGAATCAAACTTTTAAAAATTTAATTTTCATAACTTTTTGAGATTGGCAATTATAATTGTAATTAAAATCGTAGAATAACACTTTCCAAATAAGAGATTTTTGCTTTTCTTTAATTTTGATGGTTAAAAAAGTATTTATAGAAATTTTCCGATAACATGATTTAATTTCTTACTCCGAAAAAGTTTTCGGATAATAATGTAGGTATTAATTGGAGTAGTTATTCCCTTTTATGTATAACATTTTTAAAGTTGAATCCCAAAATTTTTTCTTGAAATAAAAAAAAATTCAAACATTTATTAAAATTACTTTTTTAAATTTTTTTTCCAAACCTATTTAATCTATTATAATGTTTTACACTTTTATATATCTATAAATCATCGACAGCTTTTTAGCTTTAAAATTTCTTCTCAATTTAGTACCTTTTCATTTAAAAACAAAAAATTGACATTTCCATTCCTAGTTCTGCTTCCACTCATTATTTTTTAAATATATCCGGATGCAAACTTAAAAGTTTTTTTATGGATAGCCAATAAATTAAAATAAAATTGCTGTTATGTATTTTTTCCGTGTCAAAATAAAATTTGACTATCTAATATTAAATAATACACTGTTTCGAAAATCGATTCAGTAATATTTAATTGGAGTAAATTATTTGAATAAACAAAACTCTGAGATATTTATGCCAGGTCATGACCGGACTGTTTGAAGAGCTTGTTTTACCAAATCATCTATTAGTCTGTTACATCAGAACTATAGCTACCTTTCATATGAAATATTTATACTAGACAAAGGACTTTCCCATAATGCACTATTGTCAAATCCAGTCATTCATTTCAAAGCGGTCATACAGTCAAGATGATTTGAACTTATATTGAGTCATAGTAAAAACACTGAAAAAAATTTCTTGATTAAGACACACATTATGAGCCAAGTCTGTGACCATTTGAACTGACCGAAAAAAACACGCAAGTCAATTCGAAAACAACGCACTCGATGCGAAGGGAACTTTCCCCTTTCATAGCTTGAAGCTAAATATTTTTATCGACACCACTCCAAGGTCTCTCGATTTAATTCAGTCACGAAATTCTCGGTCCGTAACTAATTTATGGCCAGCCATCAGAAATGGAATGGCTCAAAATTAGAATAACACAATACTATCTCCTTCATTTAAATGGCAGCAGGAACTAATGAGGAAAACACTTCATTTAATTATCGAACAAAATTTGAATAAATAAATCGCGTATTCTTTTAAGAGGTTTGGTCATGTTTTCCCATAAAAGATGATTTCTAGTCGCTTCGACTAATGAATGTGTAATGTTATGAAGGCATTCGATCGATCGTTAAAACCATATCTTAGCTGCCGGAATGGTTGTATTGTTGAAGGAGTGAATTTTGATAGCTTTGATCCGAGTGAGATGGCGTTCATACACGTACTTGAGATATTTCTTGATACAATTTTTATCTCACTGCTGATTTTGAAATGATGTATTGTAAGTAAATTGAGACGTTCCTCATTTTCTTGAACAGTCTATGGAAACTTAGGAAACATTTTATTTTTATTTTTAAATGCTTTTGAAAAAAAAACCCAATAAAATTTCCATTTATTTGAGTATGATAATTCAACTTATTTTCTCACATACGAAATATAGAGAAAGTATATAGTAATCATCCTAATAATCGAACTAGAGATCTTGATAATCTCCCCGTTTTAGATCTCACTGAATTAGAAAAAACACATTTTTGGAAAATGTCCGTCAGACCGTCTGTCTGTGAAAAAGATAGCTGAAAATTCCTTAACTAGACAGATGAAATATGGTATTGCCTTTATGCTAAATTTATAGATTTTTAACAAATTTGGAGCTAAATCCATTCAAAGAAAGTCTGTCTATTCAGTTGTAAAATATAATTTAACACGAAAATTAAAAATTAAGTGATATAGGTTGATAAAATTCGATACATTGAAATAAAATCTATATTGTAGGCAGCTTTCAAATTTTGATCCTAGTTCAACGAAGGATTGAGCGTCTGTCGACCTGTACTTTCAAAAACATGTTAACGTGATTGCTCAGAGACTCAGATATTATATGTATCAAATTTGGCATACGAATTTGTGAATAAAATTCTAGTTTTAATCGGTTGGAAAAAATGTATTTAAAGCAGAAAATTGATTTTTTGATATTATGCGAAGGATTAACTTCTTAAAAATGTCGTCTAAGATGTAATAATAGATTCAGTAAAAATGATAAATTTTCCTCAAAGATTAAAGTTTGTACCTATTGTAAGTCAATGTCATGCAAAAGTTTCTCAGTGATAACATGTTTATTATAGAATATGCGAGAAAAAGTTTTCGGGAAACCACTCTCTCTGGTTTATAGTAAAGAAATAATAAAGCAATGACAGATGTAGGTATTATGCAACCCTAGTTAGTGCACATTAATAATAGGAACACTTTAGAATCAATGAATGTATTTTTAATAGGATGGCCAACTAAGTTTCACATTTCGATATATTTTTAATATTGAATGGTGTATTTTAGGTTGATATTTTTTATTTTATTAACTTTATGAATATATATTTGATGAGTTTAAAATACCTGGCATCCATGTTTGTATAGAATATCTTTGACAAAAGTAGTAATTTTTATAAATATTTCACAATCAAAAAAGGTAAAGAAATATATAGGAATTTGACAACGTATAATTATCAAATTATTTAATATTATTCTAAAATTTTATAATTTAAGCAATTTGTAGTTTTTTGAAAAAAACAACCTGTTTGTGACGCCCTCTCAGCCTAACGCCCTAAGAAATTATTTTGTCTACCTATTTGGAAATCCGCCACTCTAAGATTTGATCGTAGTAAACTTCCCCTCCAAATGAGGATTTAAAATTCATACGTTTTTATTCCGCTAAGATTATATTATTTTGAGGCTGTACACCATTATCAAATCTTCAAATCTCTCTCTCTCTCTGATGCTGTCTATAGTTTAGTTTTGGTCAGTTGTTCTTTATATCACGATCGGCCATTCACAAGCAAAGGGGATGTTGTCCTCCTTGTTGCCCGAATGGTTTTCACAATACAAAGATATATCTAAATAGTCCGTTGATGATTATAGAAGTTTGGCCTTTAAAATTTTCATTCAGTATTTTCGTGACTTTTTTTTTCATGATGTGGGATGAATGATTAGCACTAAGACTTGAAGGTTACTTTACTCAGCAAGACAACTCTATAAATTTCTCAATTAAAACAAAGTAAAGTATTCATTCATGTGTTTCATTTTTAGAAGTCTTATACAATGGTCATATTAGGGCATTTTTTATAGCAAATAATCGAATCAGTTGAAATTTATTGCAATATGTTTTCCTGTCTCGAAAACTTCACTTCACTGAGTATAAAGACAAGGAACTACTTGACATATCTTGATTCAGGTTGCCATCACTTTTCCGTGATTCTTTCTCGTTCAGCGACAGAAGTAGCGAATTAGCTTAGTTAACGACATAGGAATCAATTATGTTCATTATCTATGCTAAATAAGCAAACATGGATAATTTGATCTATTTACTGTGGCAGGTTCTAATTAAGAGTGTATCCAACCAGAAATTGCCATGACACTAAACAAAATTGTAGATAAATATTAAATTTAGCAATACTACGAAAAGATTATTTTTACCAGAGTGCAAATAACATTATAAAATATATTTATGATTCACATGGAAACTATTGAAAATTTCTTTGTAATATCCCATCTCTGATGCATGGAAAGTCAAATTAACTAAACGCATTTTAACGTTTCAGTAGGATTACCAGGCCAATAAATTTAAAAGCAATTACATGATATCAGATTCTGAATTTAAAATTTTGTACATGTTTATTAATTAGGGATATGTATTCACTTAGCTATAAAGCGCTTCAAACGATGAAAGCAAAACATTTTTTAATTAAAGAATACTCTTTCAAACAAAGGACAAATCTTATATTTGTAAATCAGTGGACATATATATATATATATTGTTATGATTTCAAGAAACATAACTGTTTTTTAGACTATAACTGAAATAAATTTTACAAATGATCTCTTTTCAGTCATGAATAATCTAATATTTAATTATTTTAAACATATAATGAGCTCTTAAAGGTCATATTTACTCAAAGGAATACTTTTGAATGGCTTTAAATCTTTGTTCACTCTCAGAAGCAGAGAAATTAATATTTTCCTTATGGCCAATAAATATTATGAAAGTAACATTTGGAAAACGTTTATTAATATTTTTTCTAGGAATACATAACAAAACTTGCAGCTGCTTCGTTAAGATTGTATGACACTAGGCAATAATCAAAACAAGGAAAATAAAATAATAATTTCCTAGGAACGCACGTCAGAGAGTCGCATTTTCTGCAAATTAATCAACTTTTCAGAGGTTCATTATATTTTCCTCTCTTGGTATTTTTCTTTTACATGAATTGTTTTCAATTGCGTAGTAGATTGTGGTTTTTTCAGTGTTATAAACATCGTGACTTTTGCAATTGTTCTGTAATTTACTATTCGGTAAAAAGAAAAAGAAATATTTTCGAAATTGTTATATCTTTTGCAATTGCAATATATAATTTCTTATAAATTCTTAACTGCTTTTAAAAAAGAATTCTCCAACTTCTATACACATTGAATGAAAAAAGATTGATTAATTTTTCCTGAGAAGTTACAATGAGCAACATCAATTATAAAATATTATTAAGACATTGTTCTAAATGAAGTTCTAAATGAATTTGTATCTGTGTAAATACTGCAGGGGATTGCACATTTTCAGAATATCATGGCCATTTAATTAATTTTTAAAATTTAAAGATTATTCCTTCAAACATTCTATCTCATTGCTTTTTCTGGGGGGGGGGGGGATATCTGCTTCATGGCTTCCGTGTTGAAAAGAATTTTCATAAAAGTTCCAGAAATATTGAATTTTTTAATTCCTTTTTTGATTACCAGATTCCCTTATAATAATCAGTATGATTTTTAAAAGATCATATTAACTATGACGTTTTTGACTAAATGTATTAACTTTGACATGGTACAGAAGTATCATTTTGTCTTCTAATTGGGGTTCAAATTTACGAATGTCTATCCCCAAAAAGCTGCAGTATTATTTTCAAACAGAAAAATGATGTAACTAAAATAAATTAAGTTAAACTAAATTCAAATACATTATCTTATCAAACGTTTTGATATTGTCATTTTAATAAACTATATGGATATTCAATCATGTGTCATATAGTTTAGTTCTTGGATCTACCCTCTCTTTCTCCCTCAGAAAATCTTTCAAAGGAAAAAAAATAAAAAAGAGCAAGAAAAGAAATACAAATGTTCTTGAATTACTTCTTACCAATGAATTACTAATGAATCATAAGGAGAGTAATAACAATAAGACTGAGGAGAGTAACAAAATTCACGAAGAGAATAAGAGTGATTTAATTGCGGAGAGTAATAACAATTTGACTGAGGAAAGCAACAAAAACCATCAGGAAAATAACAGCAATTTTATTGAGGAGAGTAACAAAATTCATGAAGAGAATAACAACAACTTTACTGAGGAAAGTAACAAAAATCATTAGTAAATAACAACAATTTGTTTGAGGTGAGTAGCGATTGACTTATTCAGGAAAATTTCGTTTATCGATCAATTCAAGACATGAACGCATTTTCCATGATTACGAAAATATCAGTTATTTCACAAACCTCTTGTTCATTACAAAAATGTCAATTGGGTAGATATAACATTGAACAGACCTACGTAACGATACGTCTATGGTAAGAGTATTGAGAAAGAGCATACATTTTAACTGGATATCATAATGATTCTATATAATGACCTATATATAAGTTAAAACATGAATATATATTACAGACAATATATGATATATAAGGACCACATTTTGTGAAATTGTTTGAAACTGGTTCATCCTCCAAGTTCATAAAGCCCGTTTAAATATAAGATTATACAGGATGATCAAGAAATAACAGGAGATGTTCGGAGCCATGTAGGAAGAATGCACAGGAATAAATACAACAAAATTTGGCCACCATACTTATTGAAGTATATGGTGTCAATTTATTAAGAAAAAAAAAGTATCAAAAGAAGCCACAGGGGAAATTCTGGCTCTGCAATATCTTAGCGCATAATGTGGGGGAAAAGAATACATAATTGCCAATAGAAATAGTAAATAGCAACACACAAAATACCAATGAAAAACTATAATTATAGCAACTTAAAAAATTTGGCTGGAGTTGATCAATAACTTGATGTTACAATGATTGCTGGTTTTCGATGGTAGCTCACAGCATATCGGCATTTATTCGTCTGACATGTAACATTTGATCTTTTTAAAGTAGGAATGTCAGGTAATTATCCTTGATGAACAACGAATTTCAAGTGAACTTAAATTGCCTCATAAACAGTAATTTCTAGATGAGTGTCATGAGTTAATGGGTGTTATCGTATAGGGATAAAATTTCTGGATATTATCTTTGACATCGTCGAAAATGGGATATTTGTTTGTTGTGATGTTGAGCATGCACTGCTGGTACCCTGCTTTTTAGTTATAGCCTGATCCATAATGGCGCTGGCAACTTCTTCAACTTGCTCCTGCTTGATACCTTTACATCCTCGACCTGGTTGCACATCAATGATTCATGTTGTTTCAAATCTTTCAACCATTCTTCCTAAGTCAGTTAAGATCATCGATCCTCTGAGTAACTGATTTAACCACCGGGATTCCTCGTCTACGGGCAAATTCTTGCACAATAACTTGAATTCAGCAATCCGTCTTTTTATTTTCGATATCGAATCACTAAGTACCCGTATTCTCATATACACAATAAATTTTTTTACCGCAGCTCCAGAATTCTTCCTAGTGGGGTTTTTACTATTTTTTTGATGAATTGAAACCGCATACTTTCAAGTATTTGGTGGTAAAGTTTTGTTGTATGTCTTCCAGTACATAACATGAGACAGGGCTCCGAACACCTCCTGTTATTTCTTGATCACCCTGTATTTCAAATTGATACATCGAATGGAATAGTTGGCAGACTTAATCAAACGCCAACAAAATATGCTTTATATGCATGTAGACGAAGTGGAGTGCTACCTAAAACTGATTTTTAAAACGCTGTCATTTTGTAACACATATTTAGCAGAATTTACTTTCTTTTGGATGACTTAGTCAAGAATTAACTAATGTTTCAGCAGAAAAACTGGTGTCAAATTTGTATTCGAAATATTTGTCTTACTGATATATATATGTATGTATGTATACAACTGTTTTCATTTGTATAAAACTATTACAACTTATTCGTTAGTGAATGTATTATTAGTTGATTCCTACATGACAGACAATCAATATTATAAAAAAATTAGATTTTTAAAGTGAATTCCATTTAAATCAACTATGCAATAAGAAATATTCCACTTTATCTAATGCTCTTGAAATCATAAAAAATAAATTTTCAAATTTTTTTATCACATCCATTCTTTTATTTACTTCATTAAACAAAAAAATATAAAATTAATTTCACGGCTTTGAGTTTGAAAAAGATGTTTCCGCCTTTTTAATTAAATAAAAATCTTTTTTTATTTGTTCAATCTCGGTTAAAATTTTGCAGAGAATTTTAATTATTTATTCATTTATATGATATTCATCTGCATACTTATGTAATAACACAAACATATTAAATATTTTTCATTATAATTTGCTTTTAAAGCTCATCGAAAATTCATAAAAAATACTATTATTAACAAATTTATTATTTTTTAAAGAGTATGAAGCAAATTCAACACTCTGTATCTGATTAATCAAAGACTAGAAAAAATTAAACACGTTTTTTCTTATTGAACTTGATAAATTATTTACTTTAATAAATTGAATTCCAAGCTTTTAACAACAGTAAAGCTATTAATAAATAATATTTTTAAATATTTACCATTAATCATTGGAGTAAAATATTTTTTTTCCGTAAAAATTAACAAAAGTGGGAGGATTATTATTTTTGAAAAATGAAGTTTCATAAAACTTTGCCTTTTTACTAAAATGCATAAAATATTACTTTTTAAACTAAGAACGGAAATTTTTTAAAGCCCAACATTAGGTTTTTCTGAACAAGAAAATAAGCATTTCATGGATATGTAATTCAGGTCTAAAGTCTCAACCATTTTATTTTTCAAGTTCGAGCCTTTACATTTTGTAAAAAGTATAACGTGACTGTGATATTTGGAACTATATTTCTCACGTTTTTCATGCACGAGTTCTGTGTTCGTGTGAATTTAACTATTCTTAGACAATTCTCGTTTGGATCTTTTCTATGTGAACCATGTTTTTCTTTGTCTCTTTGTGCGTTGGATTTCTAAAAAAAAATTATTTGTCAGCATTATACAATATGCAATCTAATGTTATAAGGTAATAGTAATTTTATACTTTAAAGTTTAGATATTTTGAATTCAATTATAACGAATATACAAGAATAAGCTCAACACCATTTCGTGTACGTAGCAGTTAGACCATGGGTGACCGACTTACAAAAAAATTATAAAAATACTGATGAAAACAATTCACATTTTCAACACCAGTATCAAAAATTATGCTACAATTTCATTTCATATATATGAAATTTTTTTGTGATTGGCTAACATTTAACAAACACATAGAAACCTAAGAATGTACTTTACTTTCTCATCTACGTGATACAGAATAGTAATTGTCAAAAAATTCGAACTCAAGATTTTGACAAATCCTTGCGTTTTAGACCTTCCCGAGTTAAAAGGTATTTTTTTGGAAAATGTCCGTCAACCTGTCAGTGACAAATATAACTAAAAACCGCACTAAATGGTTGAGATTTGCATATGGTCTTTACATCAAATTTGCAAATTTCAATCAAATTTTGGATAAAATCTGTTCAGTGGAAGTCGAATACAAGTCATCAGGATAACTACAAAAAAGAGAGAGCAAGATAAATAAGATATACAGATCTAACTTCTTTAGAATAGACACCTGTCATATTTGGAGTCAAATTCAATTATAGATTGATTGTTAGTGGGTCTGTTCTTTCAGAAATAAATAATTGCGATAATTCAGAAATGCAATGACTTAAATATATCAAATTTGGTCTGAGTGTGACTGTAATTGAAATTTTGTAATTTTTATTTCCATTGGTTCAGAAAAAAATGTCTGAAACGATTCCATATTTGGATATTATTAGCCGCATGGGTCATTAATTGATCGCCAAATAACTCACCAAGTATGACATAATAGATTCAATAAAAAATACTAAATCCCCGCCAAAAGTTAATATTTCTTAATTATTGCACGACAATGTCATGTAAAGCGTTTTATAGCATTTTATATTTATGTAATACCAGTATTTTGAAGAGTATTTCCGTGTTTTTAATAGTTACATTTTGTTTTTAATAATTAACTAAATTTTTAATCTTATTATTGATTTAATATTAAGAATATTCATTTTTCAATAATTTATAATTTTCATTTCACCATTTATTTAATAAATGTTTTCAATATGTTTCCTTGCGTATGCTATCGTAATGTCGTTCTGAAAATGGCACTATTGATTGAAGGATATTTTATATTCTTATCGATCTGTCTGGTGTGCTCTGTAATACGGTCTATTAACTCTGCTGAATTATTCACATTTACAGAGTTTACAAGTTATTTCGAATGTTTCTACAACCAAAAATCAGAAGGTGTAAGACAAATGGGTATAAATTTGACTTAAACAAATTCCACAGTTTGTTTATCAGTGAAGATCTATTAACAATTTTTGTAACAATCTCTTAAGAGCACATTTATTATTAAATATAACATAATGGTTGAAAAATATAATCAACCATGTGAAACATTTCTCTGTTTAGTTTTTTTTTCTATTTTGCTGTAAAAAACTTACCTTTTCAACTTTTTGTCCTTGTTGCTAAAATGTAAATTATTATTGTTATTTTCTAAAAGATTCAAACAAAATCTACATCTGTACTGAGTTATTTTGAATCTCAACTCTAAACACATATATTTTCATTAGTGCTACCATGTCTTCAGTATATGAATTCATTAGATCTTTTAACCTTTTAGTACGTTACATATTTCTCATTTGAATTCCACTGGATTTTTGGAGTTTTATTATCAAATAAATAATAATATCATAGAAGAATATTTTATTCTTACGAATTTTATGTTTACATTTAAAATCTAGGGTTGGAAATGCATGGAACTATTTACGGTTATAAAGAAAATCCAATTTAATGGCCATAATTTGCCAAAGAATGATTGCACTGCACAAGAATACCTTATGAACACAATTAGCGCGCTTCTCATTCTTGGACCTTTGTGTTGCATTTTGTACATGGCTCATAGTTGGATACCAACTTTGCCATATGATTACTACACACATTTTTTTTGCCTGTAAGCAAATAAGCTGACTTTTACTTTTTCTTGAGGAATATCCGTCTTTTAGTTGACGCTTTCTTATATTAGTTTCGTAATGTTAACTGATCTAAACTTCCATTTCTTTTGTTCACTTTCCACAGTTTAAAATGATTTAAGATGCAAATTTGGCAATAGAAATATGGTGCGATGTTTTAAAGTTCTTTTTATTTCGTATCGTTCCTTTGTTTGAAAGACTATCACGCCCCCCTCCCTCCACTCAATGATATTATTACGGCAACATATTTTGGATAACATACGTTTCCCTAGTAGCCCACAAATATTGTACAATATTGTATGACATTGATCAATACTCGCAATATTTTTTAAATTGAGGAATATTGTTTGATATCATATACTATCTTACAATATTGTACAATAATGTGCAAAAGACAGTGGTATCTGGGCTGTTCTAGTACCAACTTTTGTAGTCCGCTTTACAGATGTCATAATCGCTGGTTTATGTTCAGTAGTCAACTAAGTAACAGCCTTATTGACCACTCACTTCACTGTAACAACATCTTCTTTAGTTAGAAACATTGGTTTAATTCTTTGTAATTTGTGTGAATTACTGTTCTTAACTACACAATAGTGAGGCAAGTATATTATATTGGGAATTGTGATTCCCTTAAATTTATTTCGTAAGATCATGCAAGTGGGAAGAAATCTACTCAAAGTCTCGAAAAAGCTCAATTTACTTGCATCAGTGTGATTTTATCTAGGTATTCCGTTAAAAAATGCTAATTAAAATTATTTTCTATGAGCTCTTCCTTGATATATTTTCTTTTCAAAATTTTGTTGACTTCCTAAACATAGAACACATTTACTCAATTTTTTTTGTAGAAATTGCGAAAATAGAATTGGTTCTTTGTGCTTTACATAATCAATTACACTTATGTAAGTATTTACAGAAATGCATTAAGTTTATTTGCAAAAGTCATATTTCCAGCTCTATTTTGCAGATTGAAAATAGTAGTAACATGAATATTATTTTTATTTTCTTTTATTTATTTAATTTTTAATTATCATTTGTTTACATATAAAATTATGCAAATTGTATTTTGCACTTAGTAATAAAGATTGATTATATCAGAATTCATTTTTAGCTCAAAATTAATTGTCCTTTCGCATGCATGAGGTCAAAATGAAATAGTGAGGCAATATTTTGTACTTTCAACGAGATTATTATTATTATTTAATATTCATAATTTTAATTATTTAGTCATTATGATTTTTTAAATCGAGTTATTATTATTTTTTATCAAGAGTTTAAGATTGTGAGCATCTGTGTTAGTTATTCATTAAGACTAAATGAAAGTATTTCAAGAGCATGAAACCATTTCACTGATTTAGCATTAATCAATTTTAAATAAAATTTCGAGGCTTATTTGAAATTGATTTAAATCCTAAATTCTAATAAAATATGTATTTTTTTATCATCAGGTGAAATCAAAAGTAGTTACATAACTGCTATTTTAATAACATTACCTTGAACTAAATTTCATTCATCTGAAAAGTAATGATTTAACGAGAACTTGTAGTTGAACGTATTGATTGCTAAAATAGTATTTTAATACTTATAATGAAAAGAAGTAAAATTAATCTTTTAAAATAACTAAAATACAGAAATTTCTTTTTAAAAAAATATTTTCAGCTGTAAATTTAAAATATTAAAGCTGAAAATAAGTAATAATAAAAACTTCTAACAATAAATTTTTTCGGATGTTCTCTACAAGATGAGTATCCTGCGTATATGCTCAAATTTCAATTAAATTTAATTATTGATTGATTGTGAATTTCTAGTGTATTGATAGTGTGATTTGATAGTGTATTTTTATTAAGAACAATAAATTGTATGTTATAATTCTGGCACATAATGGAAGAAAAAAATTAATTACAAAAACTTTCCATCTATACAAACTTGAAACAAGTTAATACATAAGCACCTAATAACTTATCATTGTTGTTAACACCCATTAATTGTTCATTTAAGATTTCTATTAACGTTAATTTTAAGGAATTTTTCTTTCTGCAAATTAAAGTTAGGATAAATTTTTCGAAAGTTATTTTCATAGATTTTTTACTATAATATTAAGCAAAAAATATCAATGCAATTGAAGACATAGAAGACTTGTTGACATATTATAAACAAATATAATTGAATGAAGAACAAAGGGCATTATTCTTCGTTAAAATTAATTGAGAATATCCTAAAGAGAATGAAGCCTTGACGGCAAATGTCAGGGCCAAAAAGCTAGTTATTTTCGATAGTAATGTTTTCTTTTAATGGCTCTATTAAAAATTACAATACTACTGAAAGGAGTAAAGAATTAATTATTCCTGACTGATGAAATCTATTTTAAAAGTATTGAAATGCTAAAGGACTAAAAATTTACTTTGTCCATTTTTTTATGTGAATGCCAATTTCCAGTTTTAAAAGATATTGCTATTTTTACTATAGATAATTTGAATGATGGTTTATTTTAAAAGCATTGGAAAACTCGAGGTATAAAAACTTGCATTGTCTATGTGAATGCAATTTCAAGTTTTAAAAGATATTATTCTTGTTAATAAAGATAATTTGAATGGTGTTAATAATATATCATATTAATATAATTTTAATAATATTTATTAGATTTTTTTTATTGTTTAAGAATTTTTATTAAATGATTTTTTAATTACACTCAGAACATTTTAGAAAGAGCTTTAGATAAAGTTTTAAGTTCTTTTCCAAAATGTAGAGAAAAAAAAGCAACTAAAAGCAGACATAAAATAAAAAAAACCTCTTGAAGAATGATTTGTTTGTCACGTATGATAATTATTATTCCGACTTAAATTTTGATGGAACACAAACTTATTTAAAATACAAAAGGCTATATTCTGCATTCACACATTTGTGAACATTTTAACATTATCATAAAGTGAAGAGAAAAAAATATTAAAATCATACTAATTTTTGCAGTGATTGATTTTAATTTAGACGACTTATTGTTATTCACATACAATTGCCATTTAGGAATATTTGCAGTTCATGAAACCAAAAAAACAACCCAGTTTTTAATAGAATTCTATAGTTCAAAATCAGAGTACGGTAGAAATTCAAATTGCTGCGTCCCAAATCGACTTAGGTTCTCAACCGAGTTCAAAGGTTTGTTCAAGTGTAGTTTTCGTTACGATACAGGTGATTAAGTGTCACAGTTACACAATGAAAGTTCTAAAGTAATTGACTGATTGCCGATTTCAGTAAGGTTCGGTTAAATTTTGAAGATAACTTAATCGATCATTCATAATTCATTAATCTATTCACATTAATGGAATACCGGTGTCCTGGCATCGGAGTAGCGTGTCTTCTCCGTGATCTGGATCTCTCGGCTTCGAGTCCCGGTTCGTTCGGGCATGGTTGTTCTTCTGTGTTCTATGTGTGAATGTGCCCCACTCCCTGTAAAAAGGAGTTGTGCAAGTGAATGTAAAGCATAAAGTAGCTAAATCGTGTTCTTGCCTCTAGTTGCTACTGAACAAACAAGGGCTGCCATCGGACTAAAACTTTGACAGTTTTCTGTCTGCTGGCTTGTAAAGTGCCATAAGTAACAACATTAATTAATGGAATTATCAGATATAAAATGTTTTTCCATAAATTAATTGGGTGTTTTTTGATAAATTGATATTCAAGTTAAAAGAACTTTTGTGTAGCGGAAACAAAAGTAAAGGTATGTCTACCAGAGAAAAATGTATCTAGGGATTTCTGATTGCTGTTATAAATTTTCCTTTGATGACCTTTAGAGAAAACAATGCTTTGGCTAAACAGGAAAGATGAATGGAGTGAGCGCCGATATGTCAATAGGAGGAGGATGATTTACAACAATTTTAGTGTCGTTGAACCGGTATCATGTATCAACAGTAAGAAATATGTGGCATTTATGATGCTGGAAATGGCAAAGAAATAAACTATCGGGATTTCTTTTCGTAGTTTTGAATCCTCTTTCAAAAACATAAGGAAAGGCCTTTCGTCTCACAAGAAATCGTGTGTAAGCATCAGAGAAATTAATTTCGAATATCTGCTTTTCATATAATATATGAAAACAAAAACAAAAAAAATGGTAAAGCAAAATCTAAAACAATAACAAAGCTATAGTCTCAGCTACGTAGAACTTGAGGAAAATAATAATGAGATGTTTTGTTGTTAAAAAGAGGAGTGGTACAATTTTAATTAAAGTATGAGGATTGTTTTTTCAGTAAACTCTGGTGGCTATACTGAAGAGACAAAAATAGAGAAAAAATTGAATTTATATCAATAGTTACTTAAAAACATAGTTACATTTT
The DNA here is from genome assembly GCA_026543055.1 of Argiope trifasciata. Lineage (NCBI taxonomy): Eukaryota > Metazoa > Arthropoda > Arachnida > Araneae > Araneidae > Argiope > Argiope trifasciata. The sequence goes on from JAPMOQ010014257.1 coordinate 530,336, forward strand.
GATATAATTGCCTTAGGATTCAAACATTTGTCATATTTGTAGTCTAGGTTTCAGATACTTCCAGTAAGAATATTACCGATGGTAATATAAAAAGAAAATTTAAATTCCTTTGAAATTCCTAATCTGGAAATTCTCTTATTGTTCTCTTAAGGTACTGATATGGAATAGGAATAACTAAATATTCACCTTCCCAAGCTGTAATTTTAGCATGCTAGTTGTCAGCTTGTTGCTTTGGGTCGAGCATGTTATGTCTTTTGAACCTATTCATTAGCTCGTAGATGCTTTCAGAAAAATCAAAATCTGCAGAAGATTATATAATTTGCAAGTTTTGCGTCTGTGTGCTCTTTTTTTTCGAGAATACGGTTTAGAACCTAACGAGTTTAGCTCTTGATTGAATTAAAGAGTTAGATAACTAACTAGTCAAAGTTTCCCAATTCATTTGCAATATCAAAGGAACGTTAAAGTCCATCTCACATCACTGACAGTAAAGTTCTTTAAATATGAGGCTTGGAATTTTCCCCACCTATACCTTCACAACGATTGTGTCAAAAAGTAATTATATCTGCAAATAAATTCCAAGTAATACATTTATTTTATCCTTTTTTAATATTCAACGGATTTTGAATGAAAAAAAAAATGGTATTTTTAATTGAACCTGGAAAGACAATGTATGGTTCAAGTACATTGAACAGCAATAAAATCCTTATTGTAGCCATTTTATTTTTAAAAATCCTCAAGTAGAGTCCAGAACAATTAACCTTTTTGGCTAGGGTTTAGCAAGACAGTTTGGGTGAAAAATCACTTAAAGACACATAATGATGTCAAAAATATATAAAATTTTACTATATGACTGATAAAGCTCTAAAAATACATCAGAAGATGCTATAAATATGCTTCTTCTTTATTTTAAGTTCCTTTATATAACTATTTTTAAATAGAAAATTGTTTAAAACTTTACTATTTTTAAAGTAATAATTTCTTCAAAAATGAAAATGGCATATTTGCCCTAAAATGGATACTCCAATTATGTGTACAAATGCCATATAGTTATTTTGTAAAATGTTGAAATAATTTTTATGACTGATTAATTCATGAATTTACTACTTCATATTTTTTTACCATATTATGAATTCTTTGAACCTATAAATAAATAATTACAACATGATATGATATTTCTTCTCTTTCCTTAATCAGCAATCTTTCAGTTTGGGAACATCTTTGTGGCTTTTATGACAAATTCGCTTTGTGTCTTTCAAAAATGTATGTTGTTTGAAGTGAAGGAAAGCTCTTTAGAGTTTTTTTTAAAAATTTTACTCTCATGTTTACACTGTTGACTGACAAAGAACACGTTTATATAGCCATTCAGGAGCTCTTCAATGGTAGGGATTCCCAGCAAACAAGATTTTCAAATGCAATGATTAAGTCTGATACCTTTATACCTTCAAATTCTGAAATTTCTTAGGTATCAAATTGTTGTCAAAACTGTTGCTGTTATGACATTTGTCATATACAAACCTGTTGACAAAGTCAGCGATTTTTAAACTGAGTTTTAGCTTCCCATGTTTCAGTAGGGACATTTATTGCCTAGAATGCATCTTAGCTATTCATGCGTCACAGCTCTTTTAAGGGGTGAACTTCACTCACACATTTCATTCACTAATTCACAAATCATAATTCATATTTGAATCAGAGAACGATACCCTTGATTCAGTACCCCTAGTAGAACAGTCTCAATTTGGAGGTCTTCGTGGCCACGGGGGATTTAAACGTGCGGCAATCCCCATGTATACGGAAAGTCCTTGACCGGTGAGGCTTAAAACTCCCAATCTAAGGGATGCAAATCCAATTACCTACCAACTAAGTTATCCCGGTCTATAAAACAATTTAATTGGTAATATACATAAATATTTGAACACTATACTGTGCCTCTAGAGTTCAAGTGGCATCCTTCCGGTTTGATATAGATGCAGATGGGCTTTATTTAAAAATATAAAAGGAAAAAAAATTGCACTGCAATAAGTTGCAAGAAGACAAACTAATGACGAAATTTGAATACATATAAAATTAATAAATCATACTAAAAATTATATGGAAAAATATTTGTATAAGAAAAACACTATGCATGAATATGATAATGTACAGTATGAAGGAAAAAATAAAAGTTATTAGTAAAAAAATGAGGTACTAGAGAAAAACTAAGGATATATTATGAAAAAAAATTGAGGGTAGATAGCACGAGAAAATAAATAGGATTAGTCTAATGAGAGTAATTCTCCGTTATCAATTAAGAATTTAATCACGTTTATGATATATATTTTTTCTATTTTGAATGATGAGGATTCTCTTATACGAAAGACTTTTCCAGATAAAATGAAGGTTTTTTTTCTAGGTATCATGTTGCAGTTAACAAATAAATATCAATATAATTTTTATTCGATCATGAAATTCTAAATAAATCTTGGTTTAAAAAGAGTTTTTATTTTATATTTATATTTTTATTGAAAAAAATTAATTGTCATTTTAATAAAAAAATCCTAGTCCATTAATAAATAGTTTGAATAAATGGATAAAGATCAAATAAATTCGCACATTGAAATATATTTTCTTGTATTTATTATACATGCACTATCATATTAATGCTTATTGTTAATTGAAACAAGTACTAAATTTTTAAAAATTCAATTACAACATTTTTTTTTATTTTAGTTATTTTTTTATTAAGTAATTATGAAAAAAGTATTAAGTATACAAAAATGATTGATTTTCATAAGAATTGAACTCTTATTCTTCCCCTTCATATGAAAAATACCGAAATCCTTGCATTTTACTGATTTATTTACTTCCTGCTGATTTCAACTTTCATTAAAAACTCTATCAATGTATTAAAAATGAATTGAATCTAATGAAGGAATTAATATTTGGAGATAAAACTGTATTAACATCGAGTGTCATCCACTACAAGTTTATGAAGGTATTTGAACTAGAATGGATGAAAAAAAGTATTTTATTAACGATTGAAAATTCAAACAAGATATATATATAAATACATATGTAGGGGGAGTGTGAACTAAGAGTAGGAATTGAAAAAAGTACCAAAAATAAGTCACCTGATGGTATAATGGAATATGGAAATGTTTTTCCCCCAATTCAAAAAATTGAAGCAAATCCAGGTTTTGCAACCTTGCCATTACTGTAGCCGCTATCTTTAACAATTCGTATTTTAATATAATATTCTGTTTAGTATTTACAACCTCATGTAGTGTAGTTCATCACAATTTTCTTTAACCAGTTAAAATTTTAAAAACGTGTTTATTTGGTTTTTCTAATATGATATTAGATTTTTTTTGCTGCAATGCATTGCAATTTATTTATACAAATTTTAATGTATGTGATGTTTAGGTCAATAATGTAAAATTTTTGTCCTTAATTTCAACGACATTGAAGATATTCATGTATAAAGGATGAAATAAATCTGTCTTTCAAAAATATTTAGTTATATTATTCAGAGAAATAAAGACTTCTTCTTAAAACTGTTACACAGAAACTGATCATACACCTTTCTCTTTCTTCCTTAAATAATTTGTAAAATTATCATATTTAATAAATGTTGAAATTTAAAGGCAGAAGAAATTGGAAATAATTAAGGCACACTGAGAAACTATAGTCAAGAACAAAGGACTGGCAATATCTTCATTAAAATAAACTTTGTATCAGTGTTACAAATTTCTAAGTTACAAAATTGACTGTTCATTCAATATACCTCGTTAAAAATAAAAATAAAATGAAGCAATATTCCGCAATATATCCATTTTCATATAAAGAAGCTTTTAAATAACGAGTTTTGTAATAATTTAAATGACGAGGCGTTGCGTTATCTTGAACAGTAAATTTTCCTATTTTTAAATATTCTTTTTTTCCCTTAATATTTAGTATTATAAACAGGTTTTCCCTTTTTGAAAGCATATAACTCATTTAAATAATATTGTTTAAAATGGGGATTGAAGAGGAGTATGTAAATTGATTTTAAAATAACGAGGTGTTGCGTTATCTTGAAGAGTGATTCCATTTTTAAATATTCTTTCCCCCCCCCCCTAATATTTATTATTATAAGAAGGTTATTCCTTTTTGAGAGCATATAACCCATTTAAATAATATTGTTTAAAATGAGGATTGAAGAGGAGTATGTAAATTGATTTTGAAATTGTAACAGTAATGGGGTAATGTCAGATTTGTTTTTGGGTTGAGTGTTGGATTTGTTGAATACTAAAATTTGGTCTGAAATTAAATCTCAGCCTATTTTGTTTTATATTTTTTACAGATATTTCATTTGTAAAATTATGCGTATAAAAACTAAATTTCCAATTCCATTTGCAGATATGAAACACCTTGTATAGAGTGAGCCATACTTCACTTTAACCTCTCAAGAATACTTGACTTTTGGAATAGTAATTTTTGGAAATGATTCAGAATCAGGCTTTCACCACACCTTTAACCATCACATTAAAAAAAATTGAAACTATGTTCGTCCTTGAAGCATCATGTTATCACAAAATTTCTTCAAACTCTGAAATATGCTTTTTAACAAATGCATTTAAAAAAAATCTGAATTGAATTTTGAAACGAATATTTCCTCACCTCCCTCACCCCAAGTATTTACTATTCTAATTAGTTTTCCTGTGCACCCTACTAACTTGTTTTACTTATACACTTCTTCCTGTTACTCTAGATGTATTTTCAGAAACTCCTACAACACACAGTTTACTATTTAAAATAAAAAAGTTTTTTTTTCCCTCAGAGTGTCTTATTTTTTATTATAGCCGATTTAAAAAAAATATTTCTGAATAATTTTTTTATGCATCCATGACTAGATTGATCATTCTTTAACATTTATTCTAGAAGTTTGCTTATTTAAGAATCTTGAATTACAATATTATTTAATATCAACTCTTATTTCAGTTCTAGAGCTCTTTTTGAGAATTATAAAAGTGATCAAATAATTTTCAACTATTTCATACGAGTTTCGTTTTAAAATTAAATGTTATTTTAATTTTATAAATGCTTTTAATCCATATAAGAGCATGAAGGACACTTGAAATATTTTAGATTGTTCAAAGACTCTTTGACTTTTAAGTTGGGTTATTTTCTTTAGCTTAATTATTGATTCGAAACTATATAAGAAAATAAAAAAAAAATACTTGAGATACTTTGCAGTTTTCAAGTGTTTTTTTTTTTTGTATTTTAAATTAATTATTCATTTGATTTCATTACTACTCATTACTCATTACTAAATTCAACGTATAAAAAAGCGCCAAGTATAGTTAAAACATTTTAATTGATTCCAGTAATATTTGTTTTTTTTAACTTAATTTCTACTTTGAGCAAGTTACTATTTAAATTTGAAAAAATATATATATAATTAAATGAATTTATAAATCACAACTTTATATGAGGGAGAGTTTGAGCAAACATATTACAAAACTTAAAAAGAAAATTTTCAGTTTCTTTTAAACCGTTTGAGGACTTAAGCCAACTATTCCCATTTAAAATAGCCTCTATTGACAACACCATGTCATTCCTAGTTTGAATGGCCTCACACTCTGCTAAGTTTGTTCTAAAATTAGTTTTTTCCTTCAGTCATCTGTCATTTAAATAATTTCAGATTTGACTAATGACATACATCCATGGCATTTTCATGCTATGAAGCAGACAGAATTCTAGAGTGTGATCCTCTAGTCTTTCTTTAGTTTATCTACAAACGCATGGAAAAATGTGTATATCATGAAAAATTAGCTTTAGTTTATAGTAAATTGTTAGTTAAATAATTTCATATTTGACAGATAGCATCAGTATCATATTTAAACCATTAAGGAAACAGAATCCTGGTTAGTACAAAAGATCATACATATCATTGTCCCATTTTTCTCTGATATTTTCACAAATGTACACCCATTATAAAGTATGGAAAATATTTATGTATGGAAAAGTAGATTTTTTACAAATAGTAGGCAAATCAATTTGTTCAATTTATTTCGTATTTTTTAAAATTATATAGCAATTAGCTCTGATTATGAATATTTTAAAGACTTTATTCAAATTGTTTTAAAAGGCAAAATTTTAAATGACCGACAGATCAACGAGGAGAAAAAAGGGTTTTAAAAATTCCTTGTGCGAGAAGGTAAGCTAGATGCAACTACAAAAATGATAAAATTTTATTATTCAAATTGTACATGTAAAGTATCAACTAAGCGATTTTCAACAAAATAATCATATGTCTTCCATATCAACTACAAGATTACCAGTAAAATAACCAGTTATCTCGCATATCAACTACAAGATTTTCAAAAAAAATTATCAGAGATCCTCCATAGCAATTACTAGATTATCAACAAAATAATCAGGTCTCTTGCATATCAACTACGAGATTTTGAAAAATAATTTTATCTCTTTAATATTAACTACGTGATTATGAAAAATATTTTCCAAAATTATCAAACCATTTGGAGGTAAATCGATATAACAGATTCTTTTCAAAAGAAATTTTACATTTATTTTATTCCTTCTATTTAAAATCCCTGTTTGTATTTGCCAAGGAAGATGAACGATTGAACGATTTTGTTATTATGTTCAGTATTTATACAACGATCCTGATTGTCATGGATGTCACGAATTTTCGTCTATTTTTACATTCCTATGAATTCATGATAAATTAAAAATTTAAAACATTCAATGACCTTCAAATATTTAGCAGGAATTTTTTTTAAATATCAAATTTTATTACAAAATTTTGATTAAAAGTTCCAGGTTTTATTACAACTTTATAACAGCATATTTCTAATAAAATAAATTTTTTCAATAGAAGTTTAAGAAAACTATTTGTTTTACGATTTTTGTAGTTATTACTATTTGTTATAACTTAAATTATTTATTTGTTTACTGTAAACAAAATCATAATTATAGTAGTGAAACCATAAAATGTTTTATTACAACATTGTCTATTAAATTTATAAAAATGGAAGTTTTGTTTTAAATGTCTTTTTTTTTATTAGTCAGTTTTAATAAGTTTGAATCTACAATAGAAGAATTCTTACTTCTATAGGGAAAAGGTAAATCCAATTATATAATCCATAAAAAATCCAATTCATTTTTTTGTTCTAGATTTAATTAAATTTTCTGTTTGAATTTCAATATGCGATGAAATGACAGAAATGGAGAAATGTTAAGAATACCAGAAATTTATTTAAAAGTAAGTCAATTCAGATTTATATTTGATCTCTAAATTACATCTAAAAATTTTTAGAGGTCAGCGGAGGACTAGAGTTTAAGTAACAGTATTTGGAAAGGAGGATCTCAAGTTTGGGGTTAAGTTTCCTCAATAATTCACTATTGCACCTAAACCTGTTGCATATTTAATCTATTATAGTGTATCCACTAAGGTTTAGGTTAAATTAGTTGTCTTTGTAAAGAAAGATTTCTAGTCATGGGCTAAGTTTCATCACTATTCCATCTGAACTGGTGCTTATTTTACCTATTATTGTTGGTAATTGCAATCCTGCTGGTTTGTATTGTAAGTGTGAAAAAAATGCCATCTTGGTGTCATCTGGCAACAGTTTAAAGCTATGAGGATTTCATCATAAAGTCGTGCCGAAGTATTTCAACAGAAAACTTATATACCTTTGAAGAAATTCATGAAATTTAGGCAATGACGTCGCTACTAAAAGTACTTCTGTTTAAAAATAATCTGTTTTGAAAACCTTTTTTTATGCATCTACTTTCCTTCTTTTCATAATGAATCGAAAGGTAAAAACCGAAACCAAAGATAAATTTTTAAACATAGGGACAGAAAAGGGAATCGTTCAACATTGATGTTTTGTATGTACTATAGAATATTTTTGTTTTAAATGTATACAATGTCTAGAAGGAATATTCTTTAAAAAATTATCTGATTCGTTCTTAACTTCAATCTTAATTTCAAAAATATTACTGATGTAATTAATATTGATATTTTATTTTGTTTCTGTCTATGTACTTCTGAAAAAATTGTGAAAACTAAATTTTATATTATCCGTGTGTTTTAAAAAATCATTTTCACTAAAAGATTTTTTACATTTTCACTTTTAAATAAAAAAAAGTTCAATCTTCAGCGACTAAATCTGACGGAATGATAAATCTTTGAATATCACTATTTTAGACCAATAGGCCTTGGAAAACCCGAGTAATGATTAATATATTTTCTTCGAGAAAGACAATAGACTACTTTGAAAGCACACGTATTTTTAAAAAAACTTCAATAATTTTCATAATTAAAGCCAGCTTTTATCGAAAAAATAAATTTTTTATTGCATTTCAAGAGTATTTTTATAAATTCTAGTCACCTTGCAGACTAGTTTGTTAGTCAAAATTAGTGACTAATAAATTTTTCAATTAAATATTTTATATAACTTGGTTTTAATGTGTCTGTCCCCCACATATTTTAAAGCTTTAAATTTTAACAGTCCTTCAGCTCATAATAATAAAAGCTTTGCAAAGAAAAGTTCATTGTAATATGCATTCCATTAATTTTTTTTTCTGTTATTTCTTCTGAAACTTGAACTTTAATTAGATACGAAAGTGATTACACTTTAATTACATTTTTTTTTCTGAAACCGATTTTTTTTCTTTAAATATTATCTAATGCGCCTTCTTTAAATTATGTCTTAAAATTTACTGAATATTTTAATCCGCTTACCGAAAATTTTAGCACCTTATTTGATCCGATTGTAAGACTTTAATCTGTTTGAACTTTTTAAAAATAATTTGTAAAGCTTCGTCGTTTCGTTAAAGAGAAATGTTTTGAATTTTCTATTAAAGATATTAAGTTCTGATTACTTTCAGGCTAATATTAGAATAAAGCTACTTTATGTCTATTCGCCATAATGTAAAGTTCGCAGCTTCAGTAAATATTTCTTAACGATTGCAATTCCAAAGAAAATTCAAGAATAATTAATTTTTTATCTTGAAATTTTTTCAGTTTTTACTTTATATTTTCGTTGATAATATAGAGTTACTCGTAAAGATGATGTAAGTTTAAACTGTAGATTTTTAATGAGAGACGATATAAAGAGGAAACATGCAAGAAAATTTTTAAAAAATCAAAAAATGTTTTGGATGTGCATAATTTTAATAAGAGACATTATTGTTTAATTTTGAGAAAATGATGAAGCTTCAGAAAAAGTCATTTTGTATGTTATAAAATGCAAAGAATGATTCTCCTATGTATATCTAATACTATAATACGAGGAATGGTTGCCAAGTCGAAAATCGCCCCAGAATTAATAAACTCCGGTAAACTTGGGAGTCTGGGGTTTTTGGCCACGAGGAATCGATTGGCGCCGGTTTTGAAGCGCTACGGTCGAGCAGTTCGGAGTTACAGATAGGATATTTTCAAACTTTATTAGTTCGCCATAATGGCTACTTAAATTTTCAAGCGGTAACGTGCTGCCATCTATAGCCAATACGGCGAACTAATAAAGTTTTATGTTTATGCTGTTATAGGTTTATAATATGTTTCTTATGTATGTATATATGTTTGGTTTTTCTAAATAAATTTGTCAAAAATATTGAACTTCAACACACTTCAATCTTTACCTTTACTTTACCTTTGTATAGAATAGTTCCCTTTCCAAACTCTAACTTTGTTTAGAATAGTTTACAATGGTGCACTTTAACCGGTTATCTTTTCACCAATGGTTTCACAAATTTTCTTATGGCATGTATTGTTTTGATAAATCACAATTGAAAATTTAAATCTTCGAGTTAGCTTCGATACCTGTTTTCTCCGAGCGGAGCTCGGTCACCCGCTGGTAGTTTAAAATTGACAAAAAGCCACCTTATCACAAATATATTTAAGTCGATCAAAGAAATTGTAGAAGAGGATAGCACATTCAAAATTGGGCAATCCTGGTAGACCTCACAATCAGATGAAAATTTTGAACATACATAAATTGCTTTCGAATATAACCCTAAAATATCCACAAGCAAGGAAAACAAAGATATCTTAATTTCGTTCTTAAAAGTGATGCTTATTCGTGCATATTTTCTGTTTAATCGATGAAACTTTTTAGAACCTGACCTGAATTTATGTATATTCATTTTATGTTTAAAATAGAGGGCCTCCTAACTCATTTTTTAGATCTAAAAGATCAAGTTTTGTTGGAGTAATGAATTCAGTAATCAGTGACCAGTTAGTTTTTATATGAAAAAAAAAAAGAAAAGAAAAGAAAGAAATGAATTACCGATTCACTGTTTGGCGCATAAAAACTGAAACTCATGGTAAATGCATAGAATAAAACTTCGAATTGTGTTCTATCCAGTGATGTATGGATTTATATTTTGTTATTTATTGAAAATGAAAAAGTTAATTTTTTTCTATCTTTTTGAATAACTATGTATAGCTTTAGCTCACACATAAGCAATTCAAAGGAATTTTCTGGGATTTTTTTTCAATGAGATCCAATATTTTTGTTTTCAATAAGATTTTGAACGTATTATGCTTTTTTTTGTACACGAAGTATAAAAAGAAAGTCTATTTTAATAGTATGAATATGAGAATTCGAGCTTTTGTCGAATCTCTAGTTCCAACCCCCCCCCCCCCAGAGGGCGAAAAGCATATTTTTGAAATGATTTTTATCTACCTGCGCTACCGTAATTTAATAATTCTTTGATATATAATCTTTACATCAAATTTATAGATGTTTATAAACCATCCTTACATCAAATTTGTATAAAGTTTTGTACGAAATCTAACCAGAGGATATTGTTTGTTCTCTTTGCATGTGATTGCAGTAGTTCAAAAACGCATGGAATTAAATAAGTACAATTTGATATGAGATTTTTTGACTTCATTTGGAGTTCTCAGCCAAATTTAAGTTCTGTTATCCAAAATTCTCTTCCGATTTGTTCGGTGCTTGAACAATAAACGCATCCCACCGATTAATCGCCAAAAATTGCATGCCACCATAACTGTTGCTCGCTAAAGCATATACATTTAGCAATATATAAGTAACAGTTTTTTATTACTTTATGTAGCACCCACCTTCACATGCAGATCTCTGGAAATAAAAATCTGAGCATTGAGCATTCAGGGATTAATTAAACACTTACAATTAAATGTAAGTGGGAAGACGGATCATATTTTTATTAAAAATTATGCAAACACTTTGGGAAGACTGCTCTCAGAGTTTAAATTTATTCAGTATAGTTTTCTATTTAAATTTGAGCAATCATATACATTAAAATATCATTTATGTTTTTAATAATAAGTTATGATAAATTGATTAATTATTAATTAGTTAATTTAAATTGTTTAAGAGATTATTAATAAATAGGCACAAGTTTCTGGAGAAAAAATTTGTAATCAGAATGTTGCAAGAGCAAAATTCTGATTACTGTTTGAACTTACACAATCAATTTTTTTAAATATTTTAAAACAATTTAATGACGAAATTTTAAAACGCTCTTTACTTATTTAATTAAAAATGAGTTATGTCATTATCACAATTTCTGAAAATTAATTTTTTTATGGTTTCTCAACAATTTATGACATAACTGACGTTCAATTTGTTTATTATTGAGAAGGTTAAGGTTAAATTCTGAGATTATTTTGTTTTTATTTGTCATCATTTAAAAGATAAATAGGACCTGCAAAAGAATTTTATAAAGATGTGGTTTAATCCTTTATATTTTAAGTCTACAAATATTATTTTAGAGCCAGAAACAGTAGAATATGGAATTTATCGATAAGAAACTGCCAATAAGAAGGTAATGATTTGTGCAATATAAATAGTTCGCTACTACTGCTGTCCAACTACTCATCAATTTATCTGTAATCAGTACTGTGATCAGAAGTACTTATATTTAATTAATTAATAATTATGGAATAATTTATACTATATCCCAATTTCACCTGCATATCGCCTAATAATATTGATAAATGTGCGTGTTGGCTTTCTACAGGCTAAACACAGTTACCAAGTCTGTAACACACATACTTTGTAGTTAGAAAATAAACTGCAAGTTTTTTTTCAATCATTAAAAGGCTTGCTGAATTTTGCCATTTTTATGCTACAGCATCCGAAATTATTATTGCACAAAATGGTCCTTAATCAGAATTCTTCTATCAATATTATCTCATTTAACTTATTTTAAACTTTTTCTTTTTAAAGATACCAATTCAATAAACATGTGATGCTTTCCAAAATTAAGGCAACGTTAAATTTTTTTTTGCTTTATTCTCGACAATACATTATATTTTTGGCCGAAAACTCGAACAGTTTTTATTGCTTGGCTTTAGAATACATGATATTTTGTTTTTCGTAAAAAAAAATCTCATGTTTTGAACACGAGTGTTTGCATATAATTTAGGATTTATTTTAAAATTAGTTTTTCTTGAAAAATTCTATTCATATTATAACGATTCTGCTATAAAAATAAGTTTCTTTTAACTAATATATGTGTATATGTAATACAATGAAAATAAAATATAGTACCTTTAATGATAGAATTATTCATACAACAGACATCTTGGAACATATGCAAATCATCTAATAGAACTTGACTTTGATTCCGGATAATTTGATGGAATCCTAGACAATAACATTATATAAAAGATATAACTGGAAATCAACTATAAACAATATCTACGGCGAATCAGATGAATTCTAAAGGGACTAGCATTTGAAATCTGAACAGTTCTTAGAGATAATTGGAGAAAATAAATTTGTTGCTGTGATTTATGGCACTTCACAAGTCCACTGACAGTTATATGTCAGCTATTTAAGTTGAGTAAGCATCGCTTTTTCATCAGTAGCGTCAGCAAGGATTAAGAGTAGTGACTAAGCCAATAAGCTAAGAGAGGCGACTTAGTTACTTCACATTTGCATGTACAACTCCTTTTTACAAAGGGAGAACATTCAAACTCCTCACACATGAAACACAGGATAAAGAACAACCATTCCAGAACTGGGACTGGAACCCGGGAAAGACTAACTATCCCTATGCCAGGTTGCCAAAGAAAACAAGGAGCATATTTTACAAATCTAAATGCTTATTATTCAGGAAAAAAATCCGTGAAATATGAATTCCATACTTGCATAGAAATTATTTAGCTTCTTTTACTTATTCTGCAGAAATAAAAAAAGTTTCAATTGATTATTTGTTAAGGACTTTCAGTTTCTTAAACAGTCGAATACGGGAATTTGTGTCATGCATTGAAAGCAGACTTGAAACAATGAATGATGTTAATAATAGTAATTTTTAAAAGTACTTTTGGAATGCATCAATAACAGAGAAAAGTCATGTATTTTCTCTCGAAATACATTGGTATGTAGCCAGTTTCAAGCAAAAGCTAAATACACCTCCTTTTTTCAAAGTGATCCAATAACAGCTTTAAGGATAGTTTTTAAAAAGATTTCCTTAAAAATAATAATTTTGAACGTTTGTTTAAAGAAGGTTTAATAAAAATCTCAATAGAATCATTTTATTTCGGCATAAAAATTATCTAATTACAAATGTTTAATATATTTTGTGCCATTTCCTATTAGACAAAACAATTCCCTATTAGTACTGACGAAAGTCTTACCATCAAAGCTGAACAGGAAGAAAAGATAAACTTCAAAGATAGCTTTTAAAGAAATTTCATCAAAAATAATCATCCTGCATATTTATTTAAAAGGATTCAAATTTTTCTTTACGATTAAAAATGTCAAGGGAATTATTTTGATTATGCATGAAAATGTTTACAATGTTATTTTTGAATTCATTCAAGAGAATTCCAGATTTTATTTATTTTTTCTTTACATAGGCTCCCCGTCCACCAGCAACATATTTAAATCTAAAATACTGGATGCTGCTCTTCTCCCCTCGGGAGAAATCTGAAATCGCATATTTTCTCCCCAAATACGTTGTTACTCGTTTTGTTTCGTTCCCTCTCTCGCGCAAACAACGTCATTAAAATCGAAATACTCCCGACTTCCAACACCTGTTTGCACACCTTAATTGCGTCGCGGCCTCAGCCCCCAGAGAGCTTTACGATTTACATAAATCTCGTGCCACACACTAATGACCCGCAAAACTCTCCCGCTCCGAGTGTGTCTCTACGAAAACTTCGTTGCAGATCAAGAGGAGGAATCCCGAGCTCGAAAAAAGGTGGCGGCAGGGGAGGTGCATGACGTCACTCGCAACGTCCACCAACTAAGCGCTTCCTCTGTTCGCGAACCACACAGCGGATATGACAACTCAGCCCAATTGATGCTCTGCTACGACTGGCTTTCACACACTCTTTGCTCTTATGTATACACAGAAAGAGATACAAGGAGGTTCGTGAACATGTGCACTGTCATGCAAGAAAAACTCCGGCCTTAAGAGAAGTTGCACGGAAGAAGCGAAATTCAAATTGCAGAATTTCAAACAATCTCATTTTTTTTTTAATTTCTGATTTTGATTTAAAAACAATAATCGTTTGCTGCTGAAATTTTTTTGTCAGAAATTTGATTTAAAAACAATAATCGTCTGCTGCTGATATTTTTTACACGAATTTGATATAAATTTAATTATTGCCTGCTATTAGAACTTGATTAAAACAATCATCGTTAGCAGGATTTTTCTCCGTGATATTGCAATTATTTTTATTTAGAAAATCAAATCTTGCAGAATTTTTTTTGAAAGAATTTAATTTTTCAGAAAGTTTCAGACAGTAGCACTAAGAAGTGTGCATCAAACTTTTAATTCAAAATTAAGAAATATCATTTCCAGGAACTTCTACTATACCTTTAGTGAATAATGAACTTTTGAAAAGAAAAAAAGAAATTAATCGTTTTGAAAGCGATTTAATTTTGATTGCTGAAAAGTTTTGTACTTGTATTAGAGGAATTTGTCTTTGAAAAAGAACCTGGTGGAAAATTGTGAATTACAAAAACTATGCACTAAATTTTTGACAGCATCTTTCAAACAGGTAAGCATTTTTTAGACTTATTATTACTAATTTAAAATTTGGAAATTATTTGAAATATAGGGAAAATACCCATGCTCATTGAAATGAGAAAATAATTAGTGATTTCACACAATAATTTTTGCAACGTCAGCCTAAGAAGGAATGCAGTTTTTTTTAATATTAAAGACATTGAAACTTATGTAACGATATTTGAGTACATCTTTTGAATTGTTTACAAAATTGTTTTGAATCTAACTGATGCAACATGGTATTCTCAAATACTTTTTTTTTTGTGAAGATTTTAAAATGTTGCTGCGTTGTCATACGAATTATACATTTTTATTATCTAATCAAGATTTAGCATTGGTATTTAAAAAATAATATGAATAGATGATTTTAAATTGGAAATTTATTCTTGTAGGAAAACATGGTATCTAATTTTTTAGTTCTTGCATATTTTTTTTAAGTTTATTTCAAAAGAACCTAATGATATTGTTCGAAATTTGTAGGTTTAAGGTTATTATAAATTTCAATAAAACAATCTTTATTAAATTCCCGAATTCTTGTAGATACTTTGTAATATTATTTTACTGTTTTTGTGTTACATTTGAAACTGCATTTTAATTATTTTAAATGAGCTACAAAATTTCATATTCAAATTATTTTAAATGCACTTAAAACTTTCTTCTAAATTCATAAATATTCCTTTTTTTCGTTTGATTCTAGAAAATAATTCAGATCAACTATCTGTATCTTTGTTATTTTTTTACTCTTTTTTATATGCAGAAAAGAAAAAATTAAGCGAATATTAAAAATCAAAAGATTTTCATTTGAAAATTCTTAGATATCGCAAATAATTCTGACGATGCCTTATTTTTACAACTTCTTATTTAATTGAAATATACATTGTGTAATGATAACGATGTTCTTCTTTTCGATTAAAAAATTCTATTGCAGGCAGAACTACAAATAATGCTCTATTATTAATGATAATTAAAGGATATTTAAAATTTTAAACCCGTTTTCTCTTTTATATTTTAGAAGACAAATCTTAAACATTAGTTTCAAATATCAAATGTAAAAACTGAGCATGTATATTTACTTAAAATTCGCGTTTTATATATTGATATATTAAATAAAAAATTATCATAAGAAACTATCTATAGTTTGAGGGGATCCTATTCTGCCTGTGTATTAAATAAATTGTTTAAATATATGAATAATGAAGGGAAATAATCAATAAAGAATTTTATTGATTTATGAAATATATTATGGCTGAACCATCAAAGTGGTCGCTATAAAGATTCAGTACACTTGAAATAAAATTTCTTTAAATTAAAACTCAACTTCAACTTAAAACTTATACTTCCCTCAAGTATTTTTTAAAGTTATAATATTTTCCTTTCATTTGCACTCTGAATTAATTATGTATTAAATTCAAAATTATTGCTTATCATCAGTTATCAAAAATTTACTTCGTTATTTGTTATTCCTAAAACGATAATAAATCAACCTCCGTTTAATAGATTTTGATTTAAATTATAGAAGTAAATTTTTAAGAATTTTATTTTTTATAAACTTTGTAATTAAGTGAAAGGTATCAAGTATTTTAAATTGTAAGTTAAAATGAAGTTGAACCTTTACGAATATTTATCTTAGAATCTCTGAAGGTGTCCATTTATTCTTCGTTTGCCAGAAATAAATGAGTATCCCAAATGCATAAAAAAGTGGGCTATTTGCTGATTTTATACTTCTCTCACGTGCTGCTTCAAAGTTATAACCATTTTCCTTCCTGTAATCAAATAATTTTTTGCAAAACATTTCTTATGACGTCTTACATCGTTCTTTATTTTTTTCTAAAATTATTATTGAATTATCAACCAGTTTTTTTATGATAAATTTTGATTTAAATTGATTAGATGAAGGAATTTCTTATGATTTCATTTTTATAAAAAATTAATCATTCAACAAAAGGATCGAATACCTAAAAATGAAAGTTACAACCTCACAAATATTTATCTCAAATTCATAGAATCCAACAATTCGTTCTCTGGTGCCAGCAATAAATCTGAATATTCCAGCTGTACAACGAAGTCAAAATTTCTCAAGCATAGCTTCATATTAAGCTTCCACATTCAGAATCTTATTTCACGATTAGATAATCTTTTTCTTGTTTTGGATGAAAATTACGTTTCTCCTTCATGTAATAAATATCTTAAATTATGAATTTAATGAATATTCCGATTTTCCCTATCTTTGACTTGGCTGATGGACGTTTTTGTACCTGAGTCATTAGGTCACCTTTCTGTCAGTTGGACATTTCTCTAATCAATTTCCTAAGGAATTGCAGGTTGAGGTATGTTGAATTATTGTAATTATATTCTGTTTTGGGTAGAAGGTTTATAGCCTAATATTAAGCTGCTCATTATTTTGGCGGATGTTAGCGGCTAAATTTTCAGCCCAAGGAAAAAGTCAATTTAATTCCTTTATAAACATTTGTTTTGCAATAATTTCGTAAAAAGAAGCTACCATTTCTAACAAATTATTCGACTGATTGGTTTGAAAACAACTTTATCATTAAATAAATAACTTTCTCTAATTGTTCATCTTCATTTCCCCATAATTAATTTCCATATGAGAAACAGGATCATAATTTAAATAAAAGATACGCGTTTCGTATTATTCTTAAAATTCTGTTTAGTACTCAAAATCAACGAGATTTTAAAAACTTTTACTACCGTTTTTGCAATTTTGATTGATGACGTAACAAATAATATGCACGAGTTTTTAATATAAACCTGTTTCTTAAATTGGAATAATTATCTTATTGTGTTACTTTTTTTGTTTAATGGGAAGAATATCATCTTTCTTAAAAAGTAAAAGAATACGTTAACTTTCAAGAAACATTTCAGTATCAAGAAAATTCTTTTTTATTATTTCATCAATTTGAGATTTAATGACATTTTTCTTTAAATCCGAAATCTTCGTTTGGTGCTTTGCAATTCGTAAGCATAAAAAATACTATAAATTTTTTATTATATATATTAAAAATATTTACTAGACATTT
This sequence comes from Argiope trifasciata, assembly GCA_026543055.1. Taxonomy (NCBI): domain Eukaryota; kingdom Metazoa; phylum Arthropoda; class Arachnida; order Araneae; family Araneidae; genus Argiope; species Argiope trifasciata. The sequence continues at coordinate 548,368 of JAPMOQ010014257.1, forward strand.
AAAAAATATTTAAAATGATAAATAACAATAAGAAATAAAAAAAGGCAGAATGGTGATCACAAAGGAAGTCATTTTTAATTAATATTATTATCTGAATTTTATAATGAGATGAAATAAAATAACCAAGTTTTTTTTATCGTTAGTAACTGGTACCTTCTTTAAGATAGGCCCTTAAAATGCACAGTAAATTTAAGGGAATTAAGGAACATAAATCTAATAAATAAAAAAAAAGAAAATAAAAGAATAAAATAATTAATCATTTAAATTTCCGAGCTAAATGATAAAGATGTATAATTGATATGTTTTTATTACTGTATAATGTAAAAATATTATATGCATTGAATGTTAATATTATATTTATACATTATACAACGTATCATATGTAAATGTACACAAATAATAATGCATATAATGTAAAAAACTGATATACATTATATAGTATATAAACATGATGCATAAAACATATATATATTAAACTATTTTATTCCATGTGGATTCATTTTTTTTAAGTTGTTAAAATGGAGAGAAAGTTGGTAGGACAAATTTTGCAGAAACTTTAAAAAATTAAAATGAATGAATATTTCTTAATATGTTATATTCAAATAAGTATGATATAGAAAAATCAGTAACTTTTAATTGAATTTAGAAATTATGAATCTATGATGTATCAGGTTGCTAATTTCAGGGAAGACTGATGGAATAAATGCTATAAAAATGTTTTAATACAAACTTTTGTTAGTGTATTTCCTAAAATTTGTTCGATGCAAAAACTTGAAAATTTCAATAATTTTTTTTTACTTTTTAGTCTTTATAATTCCTTACAATGGATTTTATGGAATCTAAAGATCGTTTTCTCTTAAATTCTTTACCAAGTGATGCACTTGATGAAGAGATAAAATTTCTTTTAATTAATCAACACATTGAGCAATAATTTCTGGAAGCTATGCGTTGCCATCAGAGTCTCATTATTATTCAAAATTTCCAAACTTCACTACTAACACAAATAAAATCAGTAGTTAAATTATTATATATATTAAATATACTTTATTAAATATACTTTTCTTATTAAATATACTTTAGCTACACTTCAGTAGAAGCTTTTCAAAATATCATTCATTGAGAAATAATAAATAACTACATTTAAATTTAAAAAAAAATACGTTACATGCATTGAATTACCTTTAAAATTTCTTTCTGATATATTCAATGTATCTTATCTGCTCAATTTTCTTGTTCTTTTTTTAATGCTATTTATACTAAGTATCTATGTTTCTGAATTACAGTAGACCAGAAATTTGAGAAAAAGTATGAAAAAATATATCTTGTATTTATAATTGTGCATTTTTATTTATAATTCGTTCTTAAATGTTCTATGATAATTATTTAGCATCTTCTATAAATCATAAAAGCTACGAATTTTGTTCAATATTTTTTTTAAAATTTGCTAACAGATTAATTTGCATTTAATGCTCAAACATTACTAAATTTGTAACTTGAGTTTCGTAAAAAAAGATTTTTACTTTACTTTAAGGCATCCGACTTCATTAAAATCAGTGGTTATCAGACCCATTGACGGTTTTTAACTGTTATTTCTTGTATTCAGACTTTCCTTTTTCCAAAACAGTTTATCTTTTCAGGGAAAAGGAAGGCCTGATCTTTTTCAACTAAAATTAGTCTTTAACTTCAATTTTCTCAAAACTTTAATTTTCATAAAAATTCTCCACCGTTAAGAAGATATCTCAAAAACTTAGAGAGATATTTACATAAAAATTTCAGAGTGTGTTTAGATAATATGGGCAATAAAATGAACCAAAAGTTTTATTGTTGGTGAGAGACTTTTTCATTTATAGGTGTTTTTAGAAAAATTTAAGTTGTGAATTTATGGAAAAAATGCATACATACGTATATTTTTACCCATAACTTCTTGCATCTCGAAATTGTTCTTATATTTTGGTTCATTTCATTCATCATTATATTCTATAACTTGTGTGCAAAGAAAAATAAGACTGCTGAATTACACTTTTATGTAGAGGGTTAACCATTTTAATTAAATTTCATTAAAATATACTACACATTTTTCAATTTCTCAAAATATATATTATATTTTCGAATAATTTTGTTGCATTTACAGCATTTTGTATTATAATTGATAATGCATTTAAAACCATAATTTAAAACAATTTTTTTTTAAATCCAATTTTTCTAAAAATTTTCTTTGAACGTAGTCGGATATCTTAATGCTGCATTCATTTTAAACTAGCCTTCGAAATATGGAGAATTTAAATTACAGAAAGAAACGAAAATAAACTGGACTCACATTGTGTTCTCTAAAAATCAACTTCTAAAACCTTGTAATCTTGCTCGCTCCATTATATTCTATATGTTCAAGTCAATCTGATTAATCGTTTATTATAAACATATTTTTATGCCCATTGATTGCCTCTTCCTTCCTTTATATAACATTAATTTAATATCATATTGATGGCAGTCAGCACTGATGAACTACATTTAATCTCACTAAATATAGGAACTATTTAAAATTATACTTGGAAATTAAATGGAGCATTCTGATTGGTTAACTATGCACATAAAGTTGCACAACCGCATAAGTTATTGAAACTCGAGAATGTTTAAGGGTTTTATTTTAAGATATTTCTTGAAAATGGCTAATCAGGTGTGAGGGGGAGGAGGGCGGGAATTAGCCTTTGAGGCATATCAAGATTTCATGAGCTTTCAAAGGAAATTAAAATCGACGAAAATTTGCCGTGGTTGGAACTATGGGATTAGTTCTTCGGTTTACCAATTTTTATTAAATATATATTGAGAATAATAGATAATGATTTCAGAATTAATAATGCATATAACAAAAATAACATTACTGATTCATAACTTTCTCTATTTATATTTATATCTCTCTGTATGTATAAACATAATTCTGCCGATGCGTGGTTGAAATGATGTAAATTTTGGAATTATCTTTAATTTATTTTATATGGGAAGCATTTCATTTACATTGAAGGAGCGATAAGAAGAAAGCCAGTCTACCATGTGACATATGCGCAAAAGACAGAGAAAATTTTCCCTTCAGTGAATTTACTTTGATATTCTGATAGGGATTGTTTTACCACACATCGGCTTAGGCTGGATGCGCAGATGTTAAAGATTTTTATTTCTTTGCTTCCGGCATTGGAACCGTGGTGTCAGGAATTTTCTTAAGTGCGTGTTTGAAATAATAGAAAAAGAGGATATGGGATTAGAATATAAGAGACCATTTTAGAGTGAAGTTAACGTGGGCTAATTTAAGATAAAAATTAAAAAAATTAGTCAGGATTTCAATTAAATTGAAAGGTATCATTTCATATTTGTACTTAATTTTTATATGATTGCCTGATTTAATTAGTTTTTTTTACAAAGAATTATAATGAATTTTTTTTACTGAACCTATCTGTCTAATGAATCATTAATTATACCTGAAATTTAATCTTAGCGAGCAATATATAACTAAATCACCTAACGTTTAGAACCTTTCGATGCCATATCATACTTCGTACCATTTCAACATTCGCCCTTTAAACAGTGAGATCTATCACTCTGTTTTATGATTTTGCCAAAGCTCATAAAACTATGCCGGGGCTTTAAAAGTTCTTGGTATTAAACAGGTGTTATTATTTTTATATGGACCAGAGTTCAGTCGAGGTGTTCTCAAGGGTATTTTTACTGCTCTTTACTGCAAGTACTACAATTTTTGGATATAAATTCTCATCAAAACCATTCGACGAAAGCAGTTCTTACTTTCGATGTTTCTGGAAATTCCCATAAAATGGGACATATTTTCTCAACTTTTGCGGAGGTTTAATTATTTTTGGAAAGTTATGTATTTTTATGTAATTAATTGATTTCAAAAAGTTATTTATGCAAAATTAACAGTATGAGTATTGAGACATTTACACAAAATGCTTTTACTACTGAAATATTAAAATAGCAGAAGTAGTATCCTTGAAACTTTCTTAATACTCTCAAACAATGCTTTTATCTCCCTTTCTGTGCATAAAAGTTTGAACTTTCAGTAAAGTTGCAAGTGCCTTTTATGGCATTGAGGAACGTTAGTTGCTAAATATAGATCCTTCATATAAATTTAGTTTGGTTACAAAATGTAATAAATTTAGTTTCCTTATCGAGAAAATATGTAATTTGAATACCACTCGACTAACATCAAATTACCACAAGTGCAGCAGCAAATTAACATAGTAGATATAATTATAATCGAAATTTATTCATTTAAGTCATTGCCTTTACGGTATGCATACGGAAATACAGAGCGACATGTTATCAGTTTTTCGAAGAATTTGGTAAAAAATGTGATAGGAATCTGAATATTAGATGCTATATCTGTGTACTAAATTTTATTTTTCAAACTCTTTATGTTATGGAATTATTCGAGCTTGCTTTTATTAGAACAGCCGAACAGACAATTTTTTTCTTCCGTTTCAACTGTGCGAGAAATCTACAAATTTAATCGTAATTCAATGTGCTAAACCTCATGCTAGTATCTAGAAACAGTTTCTAGCTATCTCAAACAGATATAGATAAAGACAAAAATGTATTTTTTCCTGTTCAAGGGGTTTTGAAACGAGAAGATTAGTTAAAATCTCGAATTCAAATTTTTTGAAAAATAGTACATTTATTCTTCTACGTATACAAATAAAGTTGGAAATAAATGTATAATTTTTTAAAAATAGCTGAACTTTTGACAAATATGTTTCAATTTAGTCGTTTGATGCTTAAGACGCAAATAAAAATGTGACTGACATGAAATAACCAAGGGATGATCCGAATCCGAACTTTCTAGAAAACCTTTTGAATAAAGATTTTATTTCACTTTCTTAGCATAAAGTTGAGGGCATTGAGCGAACATTAGGGGTGAATTCATGAACATTAGGGGTTCTCAAGTTTTTATTTTCAGTGTTCCTCTTGTAAAAGATTGATAATTTGTAGTGCACAGAAAACTGATTATGCATTCTGAATGCTTTTTTAAATAAAGGATGGAAGCCAAAATTTGCCACAAGAATATATTTTTATAACGAGAACATATATCAAATTCCATTGAATGAAGTTTTAAGTTTCCGAGCTGTATTTACTCACACGCACAATTACAAACAGAAAGACGAAGCCTTGAGAGATTTAATTCAAATTTTGACATAGATTTATCTATACATTATAGGCTACAGTAATGCATCGAACTTTATATTTCTAATTGTTTCTATGAACGTAGTTATTGGATACATTTTATAAAGATTTCAAATGAATTTTTGATTGTTGATAAAATAATCGATACATTTTATGAATAATAAAACTTCATAAAGATTGCAAATGATTGCATTATTCACAAATATAAAGAGTGCAATGAAATTTTGTTCGAAATTTAAATTTCTATTAATTTGAAGTCAAGTCTCTGTTTTCCGTTAGTTTAAAACGTTTTGAATTACAGCGCACAAAGAATTTAATTAAATCTGTCTGTCTTAATTTCAAAACTGCCTTTTTCAGGTTTAGGGAGATTTCAAACGCGATAATTTGTCCAAGTATCGATGTTGAATTTTTTCGACTATTACAATATTTTTTTTGTAAACTCCCTCTATGCAAGATAAAAAAATTTAGATGGGAATGTAGTTCCATTTTTAATCTACTGCTTTAGAAACTAGGGAGATACTCTCTCTTCTATGTTTCCAATTTTCTTCCACAACATAGAGCGTTTAGCTTTGTTCGTATTATAATAGATAATTACCAGTAATTTCCAACTGAATTAATAGAATCAAAACTTGCCTTAAATCTGTAATTCTATTGATAAAATCAAATAAAATTCTTTCATTGAACTTCAGAGTTATCATTCAAGTTCACTTGGATAAAAATAAATATTTACACCATTGTAAGAACCTGAGCTTGGAACTAAATTTATCTGACTTAGACACGTTGATGATTTCTAATTTACAAGTTATTGTTTCAATTCAGATACAAAACTACAATTTCATTTAATGATGGTATTCTGGATTTCCTTTTAACAGCTTTTTTATTTTTTAAATATCCTTATAGAACTCTAAAACAGATTTTCTTTCTAGCTCTTAGAAGTGAAAAATGTAAATGTTTTTCAAATTTTAGATACTTAATTTATTGATGATTCCAGTGTTTTCAGTTTGTACATTTTTACATACTAGAAGGAGAAAACGAAACTATTAAATATAAAATTTAGTGAAAATTATAATACAGTTTTAAGACTAATATAATCTAATATCTTCTTTCAATATATATGTAACAAAAATGAGAGCCATAGTATTTTGGAAAAACCTCACAGAATCAGTTGCAAGTGAGAACTGTTATAAAATGGTATTAATGCCTTAATGACGTTTTTATGCTTTGAACCTTTTTACTAAACCAGTTAACCTTAATCAGCTCGATATTTTTCTAATAAACATGTTCAAAAAATATTTTAAATACTATGTAATTCTGTTTTTAAGGTTACAAAGGCATATGTTAGATCTTTGAAGCAGATAAGAATGGTTTGAAGAATTTTCGAGTGACATCAGAATTTTAGATGTTTGTTTTCGAACTAAGCTTTTTTTATGGCTATTACTTTTACTGGACAGTATTTTTTCTGTGTTTGTGACATGTTCGGTTTTTAAAGTCAAAAATATGTTGTAAATTACTGATCTCGAATGACTGAGATGAAAGGTAACAAGTCGCCACTTTTTCAACTTTCTTATATCCAACATTGTAGAAGAAGATCTATTAATTCTCAATTAAACTTTTTTATGTGTTGTTTTTGGGATATTTATAAATCAGAGCAAAATTCTTTGAGTTCAGATATTCAGAGACAATGTTTGCTAATCTGGAGGATTACAAAAGCAGGAAATGGAATCATCTAGGAAGGTAAGGATATTCTTTAAATATTTTCAAAATAGTCTATTTCATACTTGCGTCAATCGAGAATAAAAAATAATAAAAGGTTTTAGAACTTATAGCTAAGTGGCCGGTCGTATTAGAATACTTTTTTTAAAGCACACGTTAATTCTTCGTCTAAAATACTGGCATCGTTTGATAGTTTGATACCTACTTAGTTATATTAAAAGTCATTTATACTCGTACCAAGACAATTAAGGATTGTATTAATTTACAGTGCGAGTCTAATAAAAAGTTTTTTTCATTGTATAAAAAAGAAAAAATAGTATTTTATTTAAAATCTGTAGATTAAAACAACAAGAGGCAACAATCTCGGCGAAGTTCGCTAAGAATGCAAATCAAACACTTTAAAGATGCTTCTAACCATATGTTGTTGTTGATAAACTTATTGTTGGATTTATGACTTATAACACCTTATAGCAGAAAGCTATTGCAGTAAAACAAAAAGATAATACGTATTTCTCGGAAACTTGTTATCACATGTTGACAAGCATATTGTTGCGACTTATGACGTCTAAATGTCTAATCTCTTATGACGTTTAACCTACGACGTGATTCTAGTCAGGTTCTGGATACTTCTCACAAGCATCTTTTCACAATGAATATACGAGAAGCAAGAACATCAACAAAACCTATCTGAAATTCGCATTAAGACTCCATCAATGCTTCCAGCAGTATGTTACTGTTGACAGACATGTTGTTGTATCTTTTGACATCTAAATCAACTTTAATTTATAAAGCAGCTAAAGATATTGGGTATTTCTCACAAGAATAACCAAGATGAGTATTTGTGAAACAAGAACAACATCAAAGTACATCTGAAATTCATACTATTGATGCTTCCAACTATATGCTGCGGTTGACAGACATATTATTGTTTTTTGTATTTACTTACGGCACTCTATTAGCCCACTGACAGAAAGCTTTCAGCCATTTAAGCATAAATTAGCGTCCCTTGTTTTTTCAGTAGCGCCAACTAGGGCCAAGAGTACGACTTAGCTTCTTCATGCTTCACATTTGCTTGCACAACCTCTTTTTGAAGAAGGGCACATTCACACTACTCACAGATAGAACACAGAATCATAACCATGCTCGAACAGGGAAGCGAAGAACAGGGGGAAAACACGCTACCCCCTATGCCAGGACGCCGGCGACATATTATTGTGACTTATGAAATCTAATCAATTTTAGCTTAAGAGTGACTGAAGAAAGAGTAAAGGTGCTGGTTATTTCTCGCTAACAAGTAGTCACTATGATTATTTGAAAAGCAAGATTAACATCAAAGTTCATCTTAAGTTAATGCCACGACTAAATCTGTGATTGTAGCATAAGTTACTATTGAAGGACATGCTGTGTTTTTTTACATCTAATCAATTTTAGCTTAAGAAGTGACGAAAGAAAGATTGAAGGCCTTGAGTATTTCGCACTAGCACTTAGTCGCACTGAATATTTGAGAAACAAGGGCATCATGAAAGTCCATCTGAAATTCATACCACGATTCCAATATGGTTGTTGGATGTGCTGTCATCATTTCTTATGACAGCTAATCCATTCAAATTCAGGAAGTGAACGAAAAGCAAGAGAAACACTACGCAACAAAAAGAATTACTTATATTACACTATCACAGAAAATGGATGCACTTTATTTTTTGAGTCACTTAAAGATAGAAAAAAATCTTTTACTCCTTTAAAACATTCATGTACCTTTCGGTCGTCATAATTAGCTTTCTAATCCACTTTAAAAGTTTATATGAAGAGCATATTCTGAGCTATAGATGAAAAAAAAAAAGAAAATTGCTGAACGGAGCATTTGGTAATTATTCTGTTTGCAATCATTTTACGTTTCTTGATTACTTGAATCCATAACTGAATGCTTCATCTAGATAGCCTGGTCGGTAGGGCGTTGGAATCAAATCTCTTAGGTTGTGAGTTCGAACCCCGTCGACCGTAGAATCTCCGAGTGTGTGGTGACTGGCGAGCTTATAAATCTGTCTTGACCACCTCCATGTTGAGAGTAATACCATTGGGGGTACTGGTTCAGAGGAGATCGTTCTCTGCTCCGCGTCTAAATTGCGATCCGTGGATGAGTGAAGGAAATGTATGAATGGAATCAGCCCCGTAAAAAGGGTTGTGACGCGTGAGTAGCTGATTCGTTCTCTTGGCCCTAGATGGTGCTACTGAAAATAAACCAGAGACGCTCAATTCGGATTAAATGGCAATGGCTCTATGGTCAGCGGATTTGTCAATGACAAGTGCCATTAGAAAAAATATTCTAATGTATTTTCTTACAACTAATAATATTATAATATAAAGTATTATTATATTTATATTCCATATTTACAGCCCTTTAAATACCTCTCTATTACAAAAAAAGTTAAATTAAGTATATTACTATTTCTGAAAATTTTGTCCGTGAGTTTTGAATCTCCTTGTATGGAATTTCTTTTAAGGATAATTGATTTGCATTGAAATATTTGTATTAAAATGGATTTGTATTGAAATTGAGTAATTTCAGCAGAAAGAATCAAGAAACGTGAATAAAAAATGCTGAAATTGGATATCATTCAAGTGCACAATTCATTTTATTATTATTCTTATTTTACCTCTTCAATGCCATTTAAATCACCAAATCTAGCTTTCCAATACTATGTAAGGAAAGAGATTTGTCTTGTCTCATCCTTTATAAGAAAAAGATAACATAAAGAAGAGAAAATTTTGCTTTGTGACCATTAAGGATTTGGGAAAATATTTACAATCCTTTTTTGGGGGACGAGTTCCTGTTTTCCCGTAATCCCTTTTAGTGAGTTCTTTTGCCCTTATTACCCCTTGCGCTTTTCCTGTTTTTCGAGTTCTGTCAATACAGTCTCAAAAAATCCAATAAAGAAAGGAATATTGCACGCAGACGTCCCAATATAATTGGAGATAGAATTTTCTTTTGGGAATTCTGGAAGAAAGTTCTAAAATATCAATTCGGAAAGCAAAGTGCATTTCCTTTGAATACAGCCATTTTTAATTTTTTTCTATTTCAGTTGATTGAACCTTAATTGATGCATCGCTTTGTTCCCATTTTGAATAATACTGATTGCAATGAGAACAAAAGACAATTGTTGCTTGAAAAAATTACTGATCCATTTATTATTGTTGGTTTTTTTCAAAGCATATATTAAATAATTGGTCACCAAAGCATGAAAAATATTTGTATTCGTGCTTTTCAAACTAATTATTTTCCTTTCACAGTATATTTACAGAAATATATTTTTAAAAAGATATTCCGATTTTTCTTTGGTTCAATAAATAATTAAATCAAAAGAGAGCCAATTCCCTTATTCAAAAATATTATTACATAATGCATTATATATATATATATATATATATATATATATATATATATATATATATGCATCTTTACAATTGCTAAGGAACAGGTGATTTATGCAAAATTGGTCTCAGAGAGCTGACCAGTAAAAGTAAATTGAAGTTGAGAGGGTGTAGTAAACCAGGACTCGTTATATATATAAAACACATTGTATACAAGCTCATGATTCATATAAAAATTCATGCAGTTTGATGTTTGGTCCAAAGTAGTGCAGAATATTATAAAAGGTTCTTTTTCTCTGGAATTCAGTTTGGTTCTGGCAATAATTAAGAGCAAAATATCATTTGAGTGCCCACGATCGTGGACGAGCAGTTGAACGACTGGCGTCACCTCTGTAGCTACTGCAATGTGTGTGTCAAAAAATGTCAGTTGGCGATTAAAGAAGGTCTCTGAGAGTGGAAATGCTTTGAAAAAGCATACCGGGAGTCGGGGTAGGAACACCATACCTTAAGACATTCGTTAGGTAGCCTTGGTGGTAAAAAGGAAAAGAAATTAAAATCCTGGCCAGATAGCTGTAAACCTTGAAACCGCTACCGCTTTATATATAATGTTTCTGCAAGAACCATCTCATGGTGACTAATTCAATTTGGTTTATATGCACGGAAGCTTGTTTGTGGCATCCCACTTCAATCAAGCCATTGTCGTAAGAGATTACGCTGATGAACATGTTGGTTAGGAAATCCAAAATTGATCAAGAGCGATGTTCTCAGGCGAATCTCATTTCGGTATGTCAAGTGATCCTAGCCACCAGTTACTGTGGAAAGAGTGTGGATCACGTTATGCACAACAGTTAGTAAACGTGAACGGTATGGCACAGACGTGATAGTGTGGGTAAGCATCATGCACAATGATAGAACACCGCTTCACATCTTTGAGCGAGAAGGCGTTACATCGAAACGGTATTGCAGGAAGTTATTCTGGATCATGTACGTCCTTTTAGTTGTGCTGTAGGTCCAGAGTTTTCTTTATAGACGATAATGTGTCCATAAACAAAAATTCTGGACATTGCATTGAGGACCACACAGAAGTGTTGATGTATCACGCACAATGCAAAATGAAAGTATTGTCTGTATGCAATGATGTGCTTATTCTCCTGGCCTAAATTCCATTGAATATGCCTGGAATGCTCTCGACGGACGTGTTTCACAAAGAACCATCCCTCCTCGAACAGTGCAAGAGCTCAGAACCGCCTTGAGAGAGGAATGTGGTAATATCCCCCAAGAACTCTATAGTGGAGAGCATGGCGAATAGATGCAAAATATGCATTTGTGTCCGTAGTCATTACAGATCTTATTAAGGAACTCATGTCTGAATCATGGGCTGAAATTACACATTATTTACATAGTAGAATTTTTTTATAATTTTCTTGTTGCTTCTATTTTCTATTACAGGAAATGTGGGTTTTAATGCTTAACAAAAGCGCCATATTATAAAACTTATTTGGTATATCTTTCTGAGAGAGAATTAATCTTTAGAATTTTTTCAATAAATAAACATCTTAGATAAAAATATCTTCCAAAGAAACTGCCGAGCTTGAATTATAAAGAATGTTTCTTTCTTAGAAATTGTTCATTATCATTGTCATTAGTTAGAAATTACAATAATCAGATTTAAAAAAATCAGATTAATAAACAGCGTTAATGAAAATTTTTACAAACTGATATGTTTCATATATATCAATTTGTTGAAATGCATTCAAATACATTTCAAGTATTTTTTTATTAGATATTGAATTCTAATTATGAAGAAATAGGTTTTAAAGTTTTAAATTAATTATAACGTTTTAAATTTTCAAGACTAGAAAGTTAATCATCTGAGAGGCAATTCGTTATCAGAGCAAATATTTTTTTTTGATTCCCATATTATTCGTCCCTCATTTCATCGAATCCCATTTTAGAGTATCGGATTGTGTATCATGATAAAAGATCATGGTATATAAATTAAAGAAAAAGAAATTTCCCCCTTCATTTTAAAATAATTCGATGATTATTATGGATTTAAATTGTAATAATAGTCTATTTATTCTTTATTTGAGCTAAAATATACTAAGTGTCTCAAGAAATGTCACTTCATCATGTGTACCAATGGACACATTACTATCATAAATACTAAAACTAAGAACAATAAAGAATTAATTTATAAAATTTCAAATCCTTGCCTAAAATAGGCAAAATACGGTTCATATGCATATTACAACAAAAAAATTATTTGAGTTACTAGTAAAAACTGTTAAGTAAAAATTTTGTCTTTTATAATTAGCTTTTTATTTTCAATTTCTGAAAATTCAACCTTTAGATTTTGATAGAGTATCCAAGCTTTAGATATTTCTGACCATGCAAAAAAATTATCCTCGGAATTATATTTGTTTGCGAACTTGATAAACCGAAAACGAAATGGGTTACAATATGAAATATATATAGAAAATGTAGATTTGTGTTGAATTTCAAATAAAAATTTCTGTTTAAATATTCAGTCATTGTTTTTTTATCCTGCTTGTAATTAAAATGTGTCAAAAATCCAAATTATCTTCCTACATCGAGTAAAGGCTTCTATCTACCCACTGCAGCGCAAATTTTTTTTAAATTATCCTATACTCAAAACTGGATCTCAATTTTTTAAAATTAGATCTATTTACAAATCTTTATTCACATTACTTAAGACCAACTACTCATAATAAAGAAAGTGCGGATATTTGTGAGTTTTGGCATTTATATAGAAAAATCAAGTTTTATGCAGTTGTTATTTCCCAAGAGGGAATGTGCAAGGTTTTTTAAAATTTCTGAATTAGAAATTTAAATTTTAACAGATTGGGGCAGTTATTATTATTATTTTTAAATAAATGACAAGTGTTTTATTGGCGATTTGACAGATTGCAAAAAATTGCATTTGCATCATTTTTACAGCATTTTGAAGTATAATATATTATATTCTTAGTGATAACAGTTTAATTCTAATGTAAATATTTACTGCTTTTAGGCATTTTTTAGCACATTTTCTACGATTCAGTAAAATTCAAATCGTTATCGTTATGTTACCATATATTTATTAATGGAATGTTATATTATAATGAAGAAAAGTTATATTTATTATCGACGCACGTAGATTACACGAGTTACAGAAAGTAAAATTACATTACCTCAAATGATGACGTGCAATTTCTAAAGATTCTTAAGTATATTAGGTTCTGTGAGGTATTAGATTCGATTCCATTAAAAGGTTTATGCACGCAATTAATTAAATATGTGTAAATTTACTGAAACAATACATTTTTAATGCTCGCTGCAATTTTATATGTAAATCATTTTGGGGAGAAAAAATACCAGCATCAAATTGTGCATAAGAGCTTTGTTGAAAATGAACGCAACAAATATCCCAACTGAAACAGCTGGTCAATAAAATATTTATTAAACCTAAAGTTAATTTCAAAGAAATTTCTTTGCTTTCTTCAATTCCATTTTCCCCCATAATATAAGACTCTGTCTGTCTCTCTAGCATGAATTCAAATCCTTATTTCAACAGGGTAGCCCACTTTAATCCAATTTGTTTCTGGGTTTAGATATATAGATCTTGTTCCTCCTTGGACAATGGAGATATTCTGAATAACTGTCATTGCAACAAGAGCGGTGTTAAGAAACTCAGAATCGAGTTCTAATTTCTCCAGGTGAAAAATTAACCGTAATCACCAACCAGAGCTCAATTTTCCCCGTTTCATTATTGGAATGAAGGAAATTCGACCTCACATCATCCTATAATCTCTAAGGTAGCGAAATTTTTTAAATTTATATTTATCTTCTCATTCACACACTCGTAGTTATTCCACCTATAGTTAGAAAATTTTATTCTAAATTTATTCAGGAGAAAAGAAATAGATAGACAATTGATGATTAAAAATAGCTTTATTCTTAAAAATTAATATCAAATTAATCTTGTTGTTTTCATATAAATTAATTTTACTAACAAAGTATAAGTTTCTCTTTTTTTTCTGCAACGTGAAATAAGGACATTTTTTCCTTCTTAAAGTGTGGAAATATCGATAAACAAGAGAAAGAATGTATCTCTCATTAATCAAACATTAAATATTCTTTTTATTTGGAACGAATGTTTGCACTGAATCTTTTGTCTTTTCCCGACTATTTCAAAATATTCGCTAATAGCTCGCATTCGCATTCCGATGGATTTCGAAAATTCTATCGTCAGAAAGTAATAATTGTTCCTTTCGTAGATTATGGGATTTCTAAACAATGTGAAGACAAAGTTTCATACATTGGTTGCTCTAAATCACAATTCAGAGGTAAAATTTATTTCCCAGAAGATATAAATGTGTTTATCAGACAAGGTATCCAGTAGTTTGTAGCTTTTCTTCGTACGGTTCAATTTTAGATCAACTTGCACTCGGATTTTAGTTTGTAGTTTATCTAAACGAAGCTAATTTCGAATTTTTCATTTATTTAAGCCTTATTTATTTATTTATTTTGTTATAGTTCGATTTCAAATTAAATTGTTTTAAAATCTTAGTTTATCTTTAATCTAAATCTTAAAATCTTTAAAAACTGATGAATCAACTTGCATAAAAATGGAATTTGAAGGTATATAACTAATTATTTTTTTCTGTTACTTTGTAAAGTTGTTCTTATGCAGTGAAAATTATTCACGATACTGAAATATTAGTTAATTATACCTCTTATGTTTTTCTTTTATATCATCTAAAGTCGCTTTTAGGTATGTTCTTATAGGAAGACTACCTGTTTCTTTATTTCTCATGACAAGTATTCAGCAAAATTTCTTCAGTTCGATCATGGTCAATATATACAAATATATATATATATATATATATATATATATATATATATATACAGGGTGTTGCCGTATTCGACCGACAAATTCAGAGGAGTGATATTAGGCATTCAGAGGATAAAGAATCAACATACAACATGGGTTCCAAACGACGTTTATAAGAAGTAAATCACAAAAATATCTGTAGTCGGAGAACTGTTGAAAACTGTAAAAAATTAATTAAAAAAACCAGTGGTATTTCAACTATCAAATATATTTTAAGCACTTTCTTAAAATTTTTTCCTGTTGGTAATATGCGTATTTGATGATCTATGGAGTCGTAAATTATTGAACACAGAAAAGTAGCTTAGATCCCATATTTGAAAAAAATATTAAAACTTGAAGAAAAACAAAATCTTCAAAATGTAAGGAGTTTCATATTCTATAATTTTATAAAACAGTGCAGTGCAAGAATTGGGATGTTATAAGATCTTCAAGAAAAATTTAAATATAAATCAGAAAACATCGTAACAACATCAGTACCGATGCTCAAAGAAAGCTTCAAATTCGAAAGACAAATTCAGGGCAAAGATAATATATATTATGGAGATGAAAAATTACCATAAAATATAGGGTCACAGGTGACATTTATTCGGTGCAAATCGCAAAAACAGAAGTCGATCAATATGCATTGTGAAGGGAATGGTCCTATGAATGCGAGGATTAGGAGCAAGGCAATCGTAAAGAAACGAAAATGGAAATTTTTTAAATGTTTAAAAAATGTTTTTTTCTTCTTTGTAAGTTTTTTATGCGTTCGAGAAAAATAAAAGCAGCGAGCAAGTGTTCATTAATGAGAATTGTAGAATTGATGGTCGTTTGCTTCATTCTCAAATAACTAACTAGATTTCGCAAATGCAACTGAAATTTGTTGGTGCTTCATCGTGCATTAAACAAATTGTCCGTGTTTCCAGCAGTAAATTCGGAGGAACGTGCTGGAATAAAACAAGGTACTTTGTGCCTCTGAGGCTTTCAGGCAGAAAATACGATCCAAAAAGATGATTCTGTTTAGATGTTAATATCAAGCTGGTGTTGTACGTTGGACGAGATAGTGAAGTGGGCATTTTTCAATGACCAAATATTCGCAGTGTGCGTGTTGGAGACTTTTTTTCTCGTAAAGCAGGTTTCATTTGAGGATAAAATTCTAGCAGAAAAGCGTGCATCTTCCTGTTTGGCATCAAGCATCAAGCTTGCAAACTCCGCCCGATTTGCGATTTTTATTAAAGCACTTCACCTGCGGCCCTATGTTTTCTTTGAAATCTTTCATTTATTTATTGTCTACCATCCTTGCTATGAATTTATCTTTTGAATTTGACAACGCTGTATGAGATTCCCATTTTAGTTTTTCTTGAATATCTTTAAAACTCCCCCAGTTCTCACACTACACAATTATATCGAATTATAGACTATAAAATTTTCTAAGTTTTTATTTTTCCTTTAGTTTTAATATTTTTTCAAATATGGGCTCCAAACTATTTTTTCATTTTCAGCATTTTATCTCGTCTTAGAGCATAAAATCGTTGTTGAAACACACACACAGACACACACACACACGCACGCACGCACACACACGCACACGCACGCACACACACACGCACGCACACACACACACACACTATATATATATATATATATGCATACATAAACAAAAGAACCCAGGATGCGTGATTTATGTTCAAGCATAAGTGACGAGCACAGAACGACACAGAGCGAAATCAGGAAAAACTAATGAAAATTTTATCCCTGTGATTATATACCTTGAGATTCTCACTGGAATTTCCAACACGTATAGAATTTAAGTAAGGGAATTATAGGGATCTTTTAAAAAAATTTGTTTACGCCAGCAATTTTTTATTCCTTCCCTACGAGTTTGGGAGCCGCTGACGAAATCATTTTTTTTTACAGAGCTTATGTTGAATTAATTAAATTGAAAATGTGGATTGGGATCTGAAAATAAAAGAATATTTGAGAATAAAATGTAATTGAACTAATTGAATAGAGAATTAATTAAGATTAAGAATTTAATCTATCTATCTATCTATATATATATATATGCGCATAATGCTTTGCCAATGCTATGTTGGATAGTAACTGGCTTGTAAAATGCTGTTAGGAATGCAAAAATTGTCAGCTAGTGTGTAGATGGCCTATATAGTTCAAAGGTGTGGTAGAAATTTTCCTTTCCCTATAACTTTCTTAATATTGAAGATAGAAAAATAAATTCAGTTCGCAAAATTAGTACCTCAATAAGAAAAAAAAAACTTTTGTGTTTAAAGTTTCTAGATAACTACAATATATTAGAAGACAACATCACAGAAAATAAGATATACTGCATACTACCATTGAAGAAAAGTCATACTGAGTGATGGATTCTCTGCAGTTTTCTTATATAATAATCGTTTCTTAAAAAATAATTTTTTCTACATTAATAGAATTCTAACAGATCGCAACTGGAGATAAATTTGTGCTTAATGGTCAAATAATTAATTCAATTAACATTTAAAAAGGACGTTGACAAATATTTTAGATCTTTAGTTTGAGAATAAAGAGTTACTGAAAAGAAAAATACTAAAAAGAATTTTTTTTCATCATTCATGAATTATTATATGCCTTTATTTTTACTACATTATTAATATGGCCAGAATTCTAAGATATATTGTAACTACTCTCATCACACTTTTATTTCATGATAATCTCTTTGAAAGATATATATATGTACGTAAGGTAAATTTAAATGACTTGATTTTAAAACATTTCGTATCTGTGAAGTAAATTTAAATGACTTTAAAAAAATTGTATCTGTAAGATACAGAAAGAAATTTCTTAAATAAATCGATTGATATATTCTCATATTTAAGATTCTTCTGAATCTAAAAATTGCATTTTTTCTCGTATATGAAATATTCAGACAAAATATTGTAATAATAGAAACATTCGAAGTATAGAACTTATAGAACTCCCTGCGTTCTTGCAATACATTCTTAGAATCATGTGTGCCTGTGAATACGAACGTCTCAAAACCGCTTACAACTAGATCGATAGAATTTCGTCATCAAATCGTACATTTCTATTAAATCTTGAGCCAGATCCCTTGAGAGACTTATCTGTCCTATTGTCCGAATACCAGTGAATTCATTAATTTTAAAAGACGATGAATTTGTCAGATTTGGTGCCCAGATTGAGAATCTCAACTGTTGATCTGTATTAAATTTTGAACAGAAATCCCATAAGAAAATGACTGTCGGTTTCTCTGTATTGTCATACGCATGTAGACACCCTAAGTTCAATAATTATAATTTACAATGTGTCAAATATAATTACTTGAAATATTATAATTAATTAATATGCAATTATAATTAATTTTATTATAATTTTTGGCTTCAATCAATCGAAAAAAATGGTCAAAAATTCATATTTGAAATTCATGCTTTTTTGTATTAATCATGATAGATATTAATTGCCGAAAAAATCGCTTCTTAGATTCGGTAGAAACGCTAATTGATTTATGATTCCTAACAATTTTTCGACAATGCTATAGAAAAGATTCATGGATTCATGTAGATGGGAGAGGTGGGATACCACCTTTACTAGAGAATATGGGAGAAAATATTTTGGATGGTTACACCCACTGGCTGGTATAATTATAATCTATTTATGTGTATATGTTACTTCTCATGGACCCAAAATAACGAAAAGTAAGAAATTAGGCATGCGGATTTCATGCCGAAATTATAGAACTCTGTCAAAATTTGATCGAAATTACTTTATGCACACTCAGATTATTTTATATATGTACAGATATATTCATGGTGCAATATGTTATAATAACTCTGCCTTTGTTCTAACTACTCTCTATTATAGGTATTCAATTAATTGTAAAACCCTTTCAAATGAAGTAGCCATTCATCTTTTTTAAAGCAAATAATAATAATAATAATACAATTGGAAAATTAAAAAATATTTTTCTATATGATCCCTTATTTCTATAGTAAAAACGTACACTTATCCTAAAGAATATAAATATTTTATTGCTTTTTTGGCAAAAATTGGCGGAAACATCTGAGGTAACTTAATTAATGTTTAGCTGTAAATGATTGACTGCGGTATTACTCTAATTTTCATAACGTCGATTTGCATGTGCATTATAGCCCCGCTGTCCATTTGTATTCTGCTGTCATTTACCCGGTTTTCCTTGAGCAGTTTTGTTTTCACTTTTGTTTTTAGACCGTCGATTAACTACTTAATTTGGCGCATTCAACATACATAATGCAGTCTAATATCTGCAGTGTTCAATTTCCACAAACTGAGCCAGATTAAATTTTAAGATGAAATATGCATGTATTTTTTATACATGGTGTATTTTTATTCCACATGTGTCAAACTCTTTTGGGTTGTATTCATAAAAATGTGAGTAAACATTTTCTGAATATAAATATAAAGAACATGGATCTGCATTTAAGGTTAGATTTCTTTCTTTTAAATATAAAAATATATATTTTTATTTTTAAAAGTCTATTGACATAACTATTTGTACCATTCTAAAGTATACTTGTAATTAGAAATATATGTCTGTGACCGATGATGGCAAAAGTAAAGGCCAACTAATAATAATTGATTTACTTTGCATTTGCCAAAAACAGAAATGAAAGAACCTTACCGATTTTAATACAAAAGTAATCATTACCAATTTTCATTCACTCCTACTGGTGTGAACTTCAGATATGGAAATGAGAAATGTTCGGTATTGTGGTTAATTTGTCTTATTTTAGGTAAATACAAAATGGCTGTCGGTTGAATTATCTCTATTTTGCGACAGAACTTATCTTCTGTGGGAAAGAGTGATTATACAATACTAAATGGTTATCGGAACCCAATTTTGATTTTTACCTTGGTGCTATCACAACAATGTTCCAATAGTTTACATGGGATACCAACTTGGACGAAAGAAAATTTCGACGCAGTTATTTAATCCCTTACGACATCGACCGTACTTAAATGTAACTATTTATTCATATTTATATTTTGATAATATGATTTTTTCCTGACTATACTTTCTAGAAGAATGTAGTTTTAGTTGTATGTAACTGATGACACCTAAAACAGTATTCAAAATTTCCGTAGTATATAAAGCGATTTAATTTTTTTAAAAACTCATTTACTTTGGTGTTGTTTTGCACCAAGATCTATCAAATGATTAAGGAATAAAATATATGATATTATATTAAGTGCAAATTACATAGTTAAAATAAAGATTATTTAGATCCTCTGTGTGCAGTGCAGTTGCTGGAAAGAAAATAATAACGTAGCTTGAAAACATTGGAATACGTTTCACATTCTCACAAATACATAAAAATGATTCCATTTTAGCATTTACTATAATTAACTTCATAGATTTATGATACTGAGAAGGTATTACGTCCAGGTTTCATTTATCTAGGCCATAGCCTATTGGGAGGCGAATCGCCATTATAGTGTAAATATCATATACCAAATTTCTTCATTTTAATTCTTTACTTTCTTTGAGCCATTTTTTTCATTAGATAATTCAAAGAAGCATTTACCTATTCTAGGAAGTTTAAAATTCAGTGGTTCATCAAATATCTCAGAGTGATGTTTTATTTTTAATTGCATTATTTACTCCCTTTACATACATTCATTCCTATACTAGAAATTAAAATAACATAATTAAGAGAAATCATATCAATTGACATTTTGCCGCCTTATCCACCCTTCAAATTTAGTTTTGCTTGCTTAAAAATGATGCTTCCATTGTTAGATCATTTGTTTTCAACAGACAGCATCTTTTCTTTAATTTTTATCTTTTGTTTATGGATTTTTTCTGTAGTTAAAAAAGACCACGTTTCGTTTTTTAACTGTCTTGAAGTAAGGCCTGTAATCAATAATAATATTTAAAAACAGGGAAAACGATTTTTAACACCTTGAATAAAGTTTAAATTTGATATGCGTCCTAATAAAAGTAGTCTAGAAAATTGATAATATCTGATAATATTTATTTGAATGATGTCATGTGATAACTGTACTTGACTAGGTCATAAACTAATTGTAGGTAGCTATGCATGTTAATCAAAAATTAGTAATAATAGAGAAACTGTTTTGGTTAAAACAGCCTTTGACTACTTTGATATCTACTGAATTTGCAGTTCTTGCATGTTTCCTTTCTGAAAGATTTTCGGTGAGAACTGTTAAGCTAGAGAGAAGTGAGCAAGAAAGTTTTCAATAGCCAACCTAGTTTTATTGAACAATACTTTTCAGAAACGTGCACCAGTTTAAAAGTTTTAGAATAAGGCTACTAACAATAATAATAAACAGATTGAAGTTAAAACTTACTAGTTGCCTCTAGAACCACGTTAATCTCAGTCATGTGACGCTATTGACTATTAACCCGCTAGTTGGCTGCTCTTAAATCTTCATGGCTATCATTGACCATTGAACAAGCCAAAAATGTTCAAATATGAAATGTTAATAAGGTATAATAAAATGAATGTTAATAATTAAAGAAATTCATTGCTACTATTATTCTTAAGGAATATTTATTACTTATTTATCAATACAACTTTTGGCTTATTGAAAGAAAAGAATAGAGAGTTTGGGAAAGACATTAACTAATTAAATTGTGTCCGTTTTATTGTCAAAACTCTAGTTGCAGCAAATAAAAGATATTAAAGAGCGAAGTTTTTGAAAGTATTTACTTTATGTCTGGAATTGTGAATAATTTTTTTAAAAAATTATATTAAAAAGATTTAATTTTTAAAGTAATTACTTGAATATTAAAAAAAGGTTTTATTTTTTTCCCTCCAAGATAGTAAATATGCAATTTATTTTTGCGTAATTTTAAGTTTTTTATTTGTTTATATAACAGAATTAATTATCGTTAGTTAGTATTTTGATAGACAAACGAGGAAATCTGAATTAGTTTTAATTCGTTAATCTACTTTGAGGACTTCTTATAATGTAAAGAAGTTTAAAAAATCAACTATAATATGAATAAGAAACAAAAGAAAACAAAGTTAGCTTCATTTTTGTTTCAAAAAAATTAAATGTTTAAAATAATTACTTAAGCTAAGTATTTATTAAAAATCAATTTTTAGAACGAATAATAAAAATACGCTTTATACAAATTTGTGCAAAACTAAGGAATACAAACAGTTATTTTCGTAACAGTTAAAAATATTTTTATGAGTTTCATTTGCCTTTACTGGTTGAATTTTACATTAATAAATCATTTATGATTCTACACCGTCATATTTTGTAATCGCAACTATCTTTTATAACTTTATATATGAAGCGAAAAGAAAAAAAAATATCTTAAGTGCTAGTGAAAATACAAAATATTCCAATGAAGTATTTTAAAACAAGAAAACCAGTTTTTTAATTCCAGCAGTTTTTTTTTACTTTCCATAGTATTAAAATTATATTTTTTTACTAAAAATTATGTAATTATGCAATAACAAATATTATTTGAAATGAAAAAATTTGACTGTTTTTATGGAAATAAACAGTTGTACTGAATTATTAATAAGCAAAGCTGAACATCTAGAAATCCCTCTTAAAATCCATTGCATGCTTAAAATTGAATGGATAATAGAAAGCAACTGCATCGATTATTTTTTCTTTGTTTGAATCTTAATTGTAGTATCCTTTAATTTGAAGCGTCATTGTTGGAGCACGTGACTAGGATCACTTATTTCGATACACAACGCCAATACGGTGCAGCCAGGAAATTCCGAGGACAATGAACGCCGCTTTTGTCATAGGAATCTACGAACGATGTTTTGAAGTGATTTCCACTTTTAAATTTTAGCTACTACTTGACAATAAAAAAATGAAAGAGAAAATTTATGAGGTGTAATTTTCAAAATTGACAAAAAGTACTTATTACAAAAATTTATATATATTTTTTTCTATTCAAAAGTTAACAATTATGTTATAAAATATCATTGCATTTATAAAAACGCATAATTTTTATTTATTTGATTCCTTTCTAAATTTTTTAAAAGTTAAAAATGTTTGTGATTTTAATTGAAAGAAAAAAATACTAAGCTGTCGCGAGAAGTAATTCGTGAAAGTTCTCTAAGTTTTGTATTTATTGGTTCAATCTTTAAATGTCTGATGGTTTCCAGTTAAAAATAATTAGCGATGGAAGATGTACACTAAATTCTTATGTAAAGACCTGCAAGAAAATTGAAAACTTTAATTTACTACCAAAATGAATTAAGGAGAATTTCCCATCTCGAAATCGAAAATAGATGTCATTTTATATTCTTATAGGTTAAAGATCATCAAAATATTGATAGAAATTGAAAATTGAAGAGAAATACCTGACTTCCTTCATGAAAATAATATGCTGATCTGACTGTCTCAAAACAGATAAGAAATAATGTATGCATATACTTTAAATTTGAGTAAAAAAATTTAAGAAATTGATTGAAAAATTTGCTCTCATTTGACATACGATAATATTAATCTTCAATATTTTACTTAACAAATTTTATAAGAAAAACTATAATCGAAAATATTGTTTTGGATTAAATTTGATGTTTCTATAGATTTGAAACTTTCAAAAATTTCTTTACTGGAAAAGTCAAGATTACTTTAAATTTTTCTGTCACATCAATTTTTGTGAATGAATTATAATTACATTTAATACTCTGAAATTTAAAAATATCATCTAATCTCGTTTAGAATTTTTATAATGTTATGTATTATAAACTATTTAAATATTTTAATAATTCATATTGAAAATAATAATTTCAAATACAATTCTAAAAACATTTTCTCTTTATTTATTTATATTTGTAATGCTATTGTATCTATTTATACTTCTATACTTTAAATGCAGAAATAATGGTGTGCAATTTCGGAGAATCATTGAAATGGTAGAACTGCCGTTAAGTTTGTTCTAGACTTCAGATTTTGAAAAGGCAATGAGCACTTTTACTTTTACTAATGGTATTTTTAATGATTATTTTAACAACTCAAAGCTTTTTATCATCTAAAAGTATGTGTTTTTGACTCATCATTTGTATAAAGAAGCTAGGATCTTTTGGGGTTAGCTTTTGCATTTGCAATAGTCTTCTATGTTTGAAAAATATCATATTGCTTTCCTGGATCCCTTCGCAAATGAATATTTCTAGAAATGAAATCGCTAATGCAGCAGTTAAGTCAGCGAGCCTAATTTTGTTCAAACGCCTTTCTTATAAAGATATGTATACAACTACTATTCTTTGGTGCTATCGCCTATGGAAAATTCAATGAGACATGGAGACTAACAACAAGCTCCATTTTATTAAACCACAATTGGCCAACTGGTCTTCAAAATTAAGTAGCGCGCTATGATGTAATTTTATCCCTACTATACATCACACACTCGACATAGATTTTTACTTTTTTCCGAGCCTCCACTAATGTGTGAAAATTGTGGAGTTATTTTAACAGTTCGTCTCATTTTAATAGAATGCACACGTTTTATTGATCTTCGTTGCAAACATTTTAAATACAACAATTTTACTTTAGATTTTTTATTGGGTGAGACACATCATCCAGACACATTATCTTAGAGATTTAAATTCTAGTTTTAAAAACTGTCTCGAATTTTAAACATTTCTCTTGTTTGACACAGTCAGTTACATTTTTTACAACTTTCAACTATTTTTTATCTTATTAGGAAATTTCAAGCTGTTTCGGTTCAGCATATTCTATACCAGGATCTTGCGCAGAAAACCAAATTCAAACTCATTTGCAATAGTACCTATGTTTTCGTTCAGTTGAATCTTAATCAGAATTTGATATTTATGGTTGTCTATACAGAATACTTTTAAAACGTCAAATGGTGATGGACTTTTAAAGGTATTTTATTTATAACCTTGAACTTGTGCTGTTGAATGCGTATTTGAATGTTTTTAATGGTATCAAGCCAATTATCGTTGCACCAACTTGTGCACCAATTTTCATATATTCAGATCTTTGCGTTTTGTAATTATCCAGCTGAAGTCGCTCGAAAAATAAGATAAATAAATTTGCTCTGTATAATTTTCATTTAAAATTTGATAAAAATTTGTAATGCGGATTGTAAGTCCTTATTTCAAATTACATGTATCGAACTCAAAGGCATATGGTGTACAAGTGTGAATTATCGTGTTTATAGAGAAATATACAAGCATAAAGTCAGAAATATATTTTTACTATCCAGATTTGAAAGATGAATCTTTGTTAAAACCTTCATTTCGTATTTATGTAAATACAATATTTCCTTTATACTTCATCTATAAGAATGTAATAAATAATATCTGCTTACTAAACATATTTCTTAATTCACTTAATCTCTTGAAGAGTCTTAGTTACAGATTTAAAATAATACCGTGGCGATTCAAGAATTTCAGAATCAAGTTTCAAAAAATAAGCTTAACTAATCGAAAATTAACTAAATTAACTAATTAAACTAACTAACTAAATAGAAAATAAATAGATGAAATGGGTCGTAATGTATAATATTATAAATGTTATTTTATCAATATTAATTTCCAATTCTAGCTATGGTATAGTCGAAAAACAGGATTGTTTTATTGTCATTAAATTCAGGATTGTTTTATTGTCATTATTTATAGTCAAATTTGAATTTCTAAATTCTTATAATCTTATCTAAAGGTCTTAATATTACAATTAAAGTTAAATTTATATCATTTTTTATTATTAACACTGTTTTTAATTGACTATTTGTTGATTTGTCAGCAATAAAGTTTTAAATACTTATAATTACTTTTTTTTCCAATTTGAAGTCCTTACTTTTTAAAATTTTGAAAGATAATTCATCATACCGCATTACTTGAATATTCGATAAGAATGACACTTTCCTGTAATAATGAGCCTTAATAAAACGAATTTTTAAGAAATGAAAAAATATGCTTTTATTAGTGTATTAAAAAGAAGAAATTAGTTAAAAAAGAGTTTGGGGATACGATACAAATCTTAAAATGGTTTTCTATTATTAAATTTGAATTTTCAGAAATATGTTCAAAAATTCATCATAATCAAATGTTTATGATATCATTTAATTTTTAATGGTTGTTAACTTGACTAAAAATTTTTGTTTTTGACATTTGATGTACTTTAACTATTAGATTGTTTCTCTTTCTTATTAATGCTTTTACTCTTTCTTATATAATATATTAAAGCTTCTATTCTACATTTTATTGCCCTAATTTTTGACAAGATATTTGCTGTTTATAATTTATTATTATAAATATTATCCTTCATGTAATCATCAGAAACTCACCACCAGATGGTGCTTTAATATGAAACCAAATTTAATTGATTAACCGATAACCGTATATTGAAGGAAAAGTAAACAATCTAAAAGGAAAAAAGAAAAACTAAATGTAAAGTTTTATTTTTGTAAACATAAACCCAGCTAGGTGGAAAAATACGGGTAAAAAGTAATTTATTTCTTATTATCCTAAAAAGTGGAAAACGAATTCTACAGAGTGATGCCTAATGTGCGAAGCTACGTAAACAGTAACTCCTTTGAAACACTATTCGCTTAAACAAAAAGAAAAGAATCATCAGTGTAACCTACTGGAAATTCGTAACACCTACGTCTAGCTTAAGACAAATAGACATTTGCCGGTAAGTGATCCGATGGCGTCATTTTTCAGAATTTTATTCCAAATCGAAGGACAACTCGAATACGCATCTATTTCTTTTTCTTTTGTCAGTCATTCTATAATTATATTGACGTCATTCCGAAATTTGAGAATTCCTTATTTGGCAGCAATGTTATACAGTGTAATTCAGTTTTGTTTTCACGCTTCATAGGCTGTCTAAAATTGAGTAGGCGATGATAGAGAATTGTTTGACAGCTCAAAACTAAAATCTACTCTCAGAATGACTGTATCGGACAGACATACTGAAATAAGATACTCAGAGATCATTTTAAGAAAATCATTGGATTCTTTATATTTTATATTCTGTCAATGCAAGCATAAAATATCCAATAAAATTAATTTTGTGTAGGAAGATATGTAAATTATGAAAGAGATTCTAGAAAATCTATTGCCCTACCTATATAACGTAACCTATTTTAGTTGACAATACTAAGGTAGACTATAAATAGCCATTTTGACTGGCGAATTATTTTGAATATGCTTAATATTTTTTACAATAAAAATAACGTTACATAATATTCATATATTTTTTCATTCCTATTGATAAACTAATGGCAGCAATTTTTACTAATAGGACATTATATTTCTTATGAATGGATGAATTATATTTTATATTTATTTTGTAATAATTACAAACAGTGCTTAAGCTATTTTATTGCATCAAACACTTTTGCATGTTTTAAGGATATTAAAAGACTTTTAAATTATGATTCTCAGCCCTGACTTAGCATGAATTCTAAATGCGGCGGTGTTGCTAACTGTTGGGTCTTTCGAAATCAATATACATTTTTACTCGAAAAAAAAATGATTTACAGGACATAAATAAATTTCAATTTCCATTATTTGAAAATAAGTAACGCAAATTGAAAGAGTGATTTGAGTAAATAAATGTGTTGATAAAGAAAATTAAAAACTCATTTTTAAATAAAATTTTAGGAAATTACGAAAACAAATTTCTATAAAATTTTCAAATCCACATATTTAGTGATATATTTATTAAAAAAATTACTCAATTGTTTATAGTACAGACAAAGTCCTGAAGCTTTGAATTCTATTATTTAAAGCTAAAAAATACTTTGGACACGCAGCTGTAGATGGATCACTTTTCCTCGTGATGACCATTGGCATTTCGTATTTAAATCTTCGTACGTTGATCAAATTTATCTTCAGAACAAAGGAACCTAATATATACAAAAAAATTAGAGTTTCCAGAATATAAAGGCTAAATAGGCAGAAAAACTGCATCAAAATTTAGCTCTCCTAACTTATTAATATTGCATTTATTCATTTAACTAGCATATATTATACTTACTATCTTTCAAAGCCTATATCATGCCTACTTTTTACAATTTGGAAATTGATACTGAATGATATCCATGATTAGAATTGGTACCATATAAATAGAAACACAATGATATTAGGTTACCATATATTAAATATTCAGAATATTAATTTATTTTATTGAAATTGTTTGATTCTTCACGTCCGTAGAATTTCAAAATTATAATATTTATCTGCTAAGAAACTAACGTGTTAAGTCTTCCTTTAATATTAAAAATATTTACACTAATCTCGACCAAAGCCTTTTAAAAATTTACAAAAATCTCTTGAAGAAACTTGGAATGTATTTAATTTCACATTCGCTTATTGTAGAATTAAACATTATCATCAATTTAAAGCAAATATGTGCAAATGCAATGATATTTTAAAATTTAATTTAAATAATTAGTTTCTAATTTTTAATCTTAATTTAGTCCTTATTAACACCATTTTAAAATGTTGCTATTTTCTGATTAATTTTAAAACCCACTTTAGAAAACTAATGTCGTCAGCATTTTCTCAGGCTTCGAGTGCAGTGATAAAAATCCCCATTGCTTAATCCTAATCCCTAAACATTCTTGAAAAGATACTTAGATCTCCTTCCCTAAATATAGACGTCTAAAAGAAATCCATATCAAAGTCACATAGTAAAATTACCGAATCGATAAATTTCCTTCCTTTTTAATCTTAGTGCTTTTATCTGCATCAATTATGCTTCTTGGGATGAAATAAATCGAAGTTAAAATTGCAGAAGTTTTGACTTTTTGAAGAAGCAGTGAAAAGCAGTTTCGAGTGTTCACGCACACACAAAGCATCATAAATATTCTTTCATTATACTTTTCAAACATATATCATACATGAAAAATTATGTATATCTGTATTAAGTAACAGATAAACATGATTTTATCAAATATTTTTTATTCCCCATTTTGATTAGATAACCAATAAAATTTATTTTTTCTTTAATCACATGAAGTTATTTATATTTTACTGTTTTCTATACTATAGCTTAGAAAAGATACAACATTCGTATATGAAATTATATCAATAACATATGCTTATAATTTTTCCTCAAACCAATTTTTTCGGTTTGGAAATTAATACTATGAATAATTGATTTACTTATAAAGTCATGTCCGAATATATGGTAATGAAGCGGCTGATTATGCTACAAAAGCTGTTTCTTCTCTTTTATCACAAGAATTGCCATGGCAATGCAAAGAAAGTATTAATTAAAGATATTTTTTCAACTTTGCAGTCTAACTCGGATCTACATATCCTTAATAAATTTTATTTCATCAAACTTTCCATTGGATTGTGGTAGGTCCTTCCTATACGAGAGCTCGATGTCAAATTGACTCCACTCCTTATAAGACATACACGTTTCACACATAAGCACTTCATTTTTGGAGAATGCGCATCCGTATGTCCAACTTGTCATACTAATGTTACTGTCAAGCATGCTTTAATCGAATGTCTTTTAATTCCCATCGCCATAATTTTTTAAATTCCTTACATATTTCCTTGCGTACTTGATGGATGAAACACACTATTCAAATCTTTTTAATTTCTTGAAAGTTATTTTTTTTCTTATATTTGATAATCTCTGTTCTTCACTTAAGTTGAAAATTTTCGAACAATTTTGCCAATTTTACCATGTTTTTTTTTGCATGCTTTTTTGAAATCTCTGTTGACCTTTAATTATTTCATGTCCTTGGTTTTAACTTTTAACCATATGCAAAGCACAAGTTAGCCAAATATGACTTTTGCGCCAAAAATTCCCCAAACCAACCCAACCTATAAAGCGCGCTCAAATTTGAAACGAAGCGCATGAGTTTGAAATAAAGATTTATTGCGTTTTCTGTCCGCTTTTGGGTAGTGAGTGCGCGCGAAAATGTTTACTTTCTGCTGTCGCGTTCTCGGAGGGCCCACGTTCGAGATTTCCTTGACGGCGAGCCCACTTCTCGTGACACACCTCCAAGACTTCTTGGCAGGCCCCGAGCCCTTCCGCTGCCAAGAGCGAGAAGGTCAGCGCTGCGTCCTCTGCTCCAAGACACTGATTTATTTCCGCTGGTCTGCTCTCGTCTGTCATTTCCGAACCCGATATTGTTTGGCAAATGATGCCGGCTACGAAGGGAGCAAAAAATGCTTTGAACAAATGATGAATGTCTTCAGTTTTGAATAAGGTGGCATCGATAATATTCGGAACTGAATTAATATTAAATCTTCACTGAATGCAAATACGCTCTAATCGCCTTCTGCGACTACATTTTCTCCCGTTGTCTTAATAGGTTAAATTAAGGTATCTGACTACGATAAAAACACAGGTTATCGACCACATTGACATATATTTCTTATTGTTATTTATATTTCTCTTTTTTCTATACCCATTAATATGGTGAGAACCAACAGCGATATCAAATGCTTTTCATCTTAAATTACGAAGTGTTCCCCTGCTGGGGGCACCTCATCAATAGTACCTACTAATACCAAATCAATGAACTATTTTCAATTATGCTCGTAGAATGAATGCTATTAATGTCTTGGAACTCTTGCAAACTCTCCATCATAACATTTTATTTTGTTGGATCCCTAGTCACGTTGGAATCGTAGGAAAGGAACAGGCTGATTATGCTGCTAAAACTGCTTTTACTTTTTTTTTTACTATGAACTACTAGTTTATGATATTCAGGCGTGAATTGCAAAACATATTTATTCTCTGTGGCAAGAGACATGGGATACCCATAATAAACTCCACGTTATTTAGCCTTCTTTTTGCATGTGGCCAGTGTTGCATATGCGTGCTCCTGATGTCAAATTGACATGGACATAGGGCATACTCGGTTTACGCATCGACATCTTCTTCTCGGAGAGAGACCACCTTTTTGTCCTTTATGTCATATTGAATTTAGGGTGAAACGCATTTTAATTGAATGTCCACGTTTTAACTCCTATCGCATTCAATTTTTTAATACAACTTCATTGACACTACATGACTTAATAGGGGAAAATCACCAAACGAACATTTTTAAATTTTAAAAATCCATTTGGTTTTTTTTTCATCATATTTAGCACATTTTACCTTTATATCCAACATTTAGCTTATCATTCAAATTGCATTTCAGGTTTTATTCGTTCATATATGTGCATATGTATGCGTTGTGTTTATATATTTCTTTTGTTAAGCTTTTAAATCCTGTTATCTATATTTTACTATCTGTTTAAGTTTTTACTATCAAGTTATTACTATCTGCTCAAGTTTTAATCTGCATGTGTTTTCATTGTCATTTCGTCAT
This sequence comes from Argiope trifasciata, assembly GCA_026543055.1. NCBI lineage: Eukaryota > Metazoa > Arthropoda > Arachnida > Araneae > Araneidae > Argiope > Argiope trifasciata. The sequence continues at coordinate 579,822 of JAPMOQ010014257.1, forward strand.
GCTTTATGGAATTGTTTTTACTTTCTTCCTTTCTTAATTTAATTGTGTCTTTTAACTTAACTTTTTACTTGGCACAGTATGGCCAAATATGGCTCTTGCGCCAAAAAACACCACAAAGCAACAAACCAACCGTAGAATGTACGTAGAGTTTTTAACTATGTAAACAAAATGGCCAAATTGATTTGAGAATTGCTCCAATTCTTAAGCAAGGGGCTATTTAAAACTTTTATTGAGTGATGTCTCTCGAAAGTGAACTACAGAGGCGGAGCACCATTGATATTTTAATATCATAAGCTTTCAAATGAAACAAAAATTGGTGAAATTGGTATAGTGGTTTGGGGTTGGAAAATCTGTTGCTTCCTGCAGAGAGAATAAATAACGATGTTACGATTTTGTGATTCCTTTTGAAGAAATGACCTGTAAGTAGATCATAGATATTTAAAAGTCATGAATATTTATATGAAAAAATTTTCAGAAATAGGACCAATGACTTGTGCTAGGGTACTTTTTTTGTTTACCTCATTATTTTAAATCATATAGATATGGTTGATCGTACCTTCTTTATTCATATATATTTTGGGAAACTGTTTACTTAAGAAAGTACGGCCGGTCAGATTATTAGATGCTTAGAGCATATGCATTCTCTTAAAGTAAGGATATCTTTATGCAGTGCTGTCTATAGGACCACCAATATACAGTATTGTTGACTCCTTTTCTGTAAAACTCAATGATCAGATCTCCAGACAAGTTGGGGAAATTGAGAAGAGGGTTTATTCATTACATGCCAGCAATTAATTTCTCCCATTCTAAGATAAGACTAAATTATGTCTTTTTATGATTCAAATAAAAATATTTGATATCGCTAAAGATAATACTAGATAAATTGTTTTTACTCCAATAATAAGTGTATGTTTATTGTCTCTAGGAAACAATTTGATTACGCACAAATGAGCACTTTGAGAAAAGGCCGCTTAGACACCCTAAGGAAAATATTAAACCAAAATATTGAGCACCTGAAATATTTTTGCTTAAAACTAATTTATTTTTAAGTTACATTTTCCAGTCTAATTAAGGCTCTAAGCAATACTCAAGATAATAATATAAAATTTCTTCTCAAATAGGAATGTGTTTGGAAGGGTAAAAAGAGATTGAGACAAAACTGTTAAAAAGTTGTTGTTTCTTATGGCACTTGCCATTGGACAAGACCGCTATGACGTAGACAGCTATTTGAGTCATCAGGGTGCGTTTTTTTTTCAGTGCCATCGTCTCGGGCCAAGAGTACAACACTGCCACTCATGCATCACAGCCCTTTTTACTAGTAGGCTTTATATCCATGCATTTTCATACACACAACCACAGACCGTAATTTAGACCTGAATCAGAGAGCGATCACCCCTGAATCAGTACCCCCAGGGGTATTACTCTCGATATGGAGGACTTTGTGGCCAAGACAGATTTATACGCTCGACAGTCACCACACACACGGAGATTCTATGGCCCAACGGCGTTCGAACTCACTACCTAAGGGATTCCAACGCTCTACCAACCAGACTATCTATATGAAGCATTCATATAGATAGTGACCAGGGCAGATTTATGCGTGAGCGCAGTCACCACCAAACACGGGGAATATTCGGCTGGCGGATTCGAACTAGTAACTTAACGGACACGAGTCCAACGCCTTATCAATCAGGACACCCCGGTCTCAGACGATTTTGTGCAAATGGTTATGTCTTTCTCACAATAACGATTATTGTTTTTAAATGAATGGTATTTGCAACGTTGAAATAAAGAAAATAAACATTAACTTGGAAGACATCAATGAAAAATATACTGAGTATATGATGATCAATAATCAGAAATAAGAAAGCAATTGTTTGCTCGCACATAAAGTAACTATATTACATTACATGATTGTAATGTAATATATTACTCAGTGTAGAAAACCGGAGAAGTAAGGTCTGCTCTAAATGTCAAGACCATAGTTTTTTATAGATAAAAAAAACTTACATATTTTTATTTTTTACTTAAAAATCATCATCTAAATCACGTCAAATAACCAAATTTAATAATTTCCAAAAAAAAAAAAAAATTACATTATTGTTATTTCTAAATTTTAAAAGTATAAGGAGAATGTTTTATATCCAATAATATAAGGAAATAGAGAAAATCTAAGTACATATTTTTAAATTAAATTATAATCAAGTTTCAAATATTAACTAAAGTGATCGAATCTGTTAAAGAGGTTGGTTTGTCAAAGGGAAATTACAGCCAGAAGGGTATGGTCAAATGAGTATAAATTTGTGATTTAAATTGGAAGTTCATTTACACCACTAATACATCGATTTCATAATATATATAGATAAATTTATTTAATTTACCTATTAGTTATATTTATTTTATTTTATTCTATTATATGCCACTTATCTACATAATTTCAAAATCCCAATTTATTACGTAATGGAGAGTCATTGGAAGAATCACTGATGACAAATGGATTGCAGATATTCCAATTATTTGAAAAATTCGCTATTCTCTTTTTGGAAATTAACAAATACATCTATTTGTTATTGCATGCAATTCATGGACCAAGATCTTTTGTAAAGTCATTATTTCTCAGTTTTTGCTTTCAATGATATAAAATATTGATAAAGAATGCATTAGAATTTTTTATAATCATAAAAATTAAGCCCCAGTTTTCGATTGATTTTAAGTTATGATGTCTTCGAGCCCGAAAAGGTATATCATAATTATATTCCTGTCTTTGAACATGATAACTCAATAACTAATTAGATGAAATATAGCATGCGATTTTATAACCAAATTTACAATCATTTTATTCCTTGATCAGAAAAGTAAATAACATTTGAGTCAGCATTCCATCTCCAAGCTTCTGCATTGCACCATCGTAATGCCATTTATATTCAATGGGTTTATCAACATGGACGCATATCAGAATCAAATCTTGAATCCATGACCCTTTAATCTCGAAAGCAGGACATTACCAACCAGGTCATCAAGACGTTTTAGCCTTTGCCTTTTTTTGCACAAGTTTTTATACGCGATTTCATCTGTTCCTCTGCCTTAATCTGAAATGCAATAAAATAATGACATAAATTCAAACTAACAAAATATTCTCACAATTCTTATCGAGCAATTGATCTAAGATATAAAAGCCCACTTCAGACAGTTGGCACTACAGAAAAAACTGATACAGTTTTCTTCAATGGTAAACACTCTTGAGGCCATTCAAAAACACTCTTTGTGCGGTCTTGTCGAATGCGAATTTAATGGCCCGCACTCATATCTTTGCTCTCCGATTTAATAATACATGCTGCTAAGCCACAATTATCTAAACGACTTTTAAAGAACCCTCTCCATTGCGCGTGGGTGGAGTTTTGACACATTTATGCTATCGTTAATTATCACCGCAAGAGTCGATTGGAGTGTCTCAGATTTGAGAGATACACTTCAGTCCCTTTTTAAAAATTGTTTTATCTTTAAGTATTTAAGTGAGATTCACTGTAACAGAAATCGTATAGTTCATCATTTAATATCGTACATTCCGTTTTAAGAATCAAGCATATTATCATAAGCTATAAGAAAATATATAATCCAAAAAGTACATATGATAGTATGGCTCAATGATTTTACAAAGTTCTTTCTCTCTTTTAAAATTTGACTTCACTTCATAATTCCAAGTACTGAATTCGAGAAGAAAGCATCACTCTATGCAATTTTTATTTTCTCGTATGCTAAGTTTACAAAGAAGCATTATCATCAAAAAATTCAGATTCCAATTTTGAGAACTTTCAATGTTGGAAAAACATATTTTTGGAATGATTCTATTTAGTATACTTCTGAGAATACATCTGTATATGCGATAGCTCAAAATCATTTTGAGCTAGACAGGATGAAATTTTTGTATTTGGACCCTACTTCAGATCAGTAGATTTTATCAAATTTTATGATCCTATTCAGAGGCTATCTATGTGTCTGGCTATTCAAATTTAAATTAATATAATACTTGCTAAGTGAAGAGAACTAGTTGGTTGATATTTGCTACACAGCTTTATCGCCTAAAATATACATCTGTTTTATATTTGGAGCCAAATTTGTCAAAAGGTTGATCGTTTGTACAAATATGCAAATGCAATAACTAAAATATATGAAATATTTAATCTATTTTTTTATAACTACAATTGAAACACTGAATCGAATTTTGGTTTTTGTTAATCATTAAAAAAAGCGGGCAAAATACATATTTGGTTTTCTGATACTTGTGTATCAATTAATCTCGATGATTTATCATCAAACTTCACATGCTTTCTTATTAATAGAGAAGGTGCGATAAAGTTTTACTGAGGTAGAAAAAATATTACTTCCATTGGAAGAACAGGAACAATGGAAAACTCCTTTCTAAGGTTTAAAATTAAAAGAAAAAATTATATTAAAATTCGCATATCTAGTTTATTGCGATATTATCACATTCAGATGTGAAGGACCAAGATAGTACACTAAAACAGAATATTATATTAAATTTGGTGTATATGTATAGAAATATTAGAAAAGTCCAACACGTCAAATGTTATTTATCTTTTTGAACTATTATCTCTGAACTAAACTATATCATTCACCTGAAATGTTTCTACCGAAATTCAATAGAAATTTATGATTTTCAAGTAAAGAACCATATCAAAATTCATATGTCAATTCACTGTCATTTTGAGATGTATTCCCAAATCGAATGACTAATAGATAAATTTATGTACTTCTCTCCAAAAATCGCATGTTTTTTTTAATCAATAAAGAGTATATGAAACTCTTTTTTACTGAAATCCCTAACACTAGTTTAGAATTAGAAACGAAAATCACATTAAAAGTCACACGTCTAGATTCTTATGATATTATCATAACCTCATTCAGACGAGGAGACGGAGCATGATAGTTCACTGAAACGGAATATTATCCCAAATATGGTGTAGATGCATAAAATTATTCCTAACGCAGTATGCCAAATATAATTTATCTCTAAATTGCTAAGCTATATTATTCACCTAAAAGGTTCCTTCCAAACTTCGATAGAAATTTATAATTTCATACAAAGAATTAGATTAGATTTCACTAGTCAATTTATTGCTATTTTGAATTGTTGTATTCACAAATTAACTAACTAGCAGAAAAGTTTGAACAATTACTAGTTCCGCGATGGCCTGGTGGTAAGGTTTCGGCTCGTAAGGTTTTAGGTTCGAGACCCGATTCCCCCGGAAAACCGCCTGCAAAGAGTCTTCTGCACGTAAAATCCGTCATTGCCAAGCGTTCACCGGATGGTGTGGAGAGAGGGGTACCATCTCAAGTGTTGTTCTCATTCCCTAACCACTGTTCGAAATTACAATGTCCTGCCCAAAATAGCCCTTTCGTTGCTTTATAACGGGGACGTAATGTTGTTGTTGTTGCTTACGGCATTTTACAAGGGGGGGGGGACATATTCACAGATTGAACGCAGAAGGTGGTCTGTTGGTAAGGTCTCGGCTTCGAAACCGGAGGGTTGCAAATTCAAGATTCGATTCCACCGAAGAACCGCCATATATGCGGGTCTGGTGCACGTTAATCCGTCGGGGCCAAACGTCCTCCCGCTGTTGTGGTGTGGAAGTTTGGAGAGGTGGGTGACAGCTGAGGTGTTGTTCTCGGCATCTGACCACTGTTCAAAATTGTGAGTTCCGTCTTCCAAAATAACCTTAGTGTTGCTTCAAAATGGACGTTAATATAATTAAACTGAACACAGAACAACTATGCCCAAAAAGGGAGTCGAACCCAGGACTCTCAGATGACGGGGAACCCACGCTATCGCTCTGGCAGAAAGCGGGCGTGACGTTAATATAACTAAACTAAATCGAAAGAAATTGTTCGTATTCTTATAAGGGGTATATTCCTTAAAATCATCTTCAAAACGGTCGTTAATATAACTAAACTGAACACAGAACAACTATGCCCGAAAAGGGACTCGAACTCGGACTCCTACATCACGGGGAAGACATTCTCCCTTATGCCAGGAAGCCGGCAGGACGTTAATATAACCAGAATAAATGAAGGGAAATTGTTTGTCTCGTATGTTTTTTTAAAACTTTCTAATAAAGAAAGTAATAAATCTTCAGTTTATTTGCCGCAAGCGATCAGAAACGCTGCGACTGAAACGAGTGATGAGAAAATAAATCTCATTTAACATTTTTCATCTAGACGAGTGGGAGTGTCGGGTTTCATTAATCCTGTCAAGTCGAATGCAAACGCGTTGAGAGCGTCAGGTGTCAAATGTCGCTCAGCGCATCAATTTCTTAATTGCCTGCGAAATTATTTGGACGTGGTCTGCTCTGAATTTCCATTAACCCTGGAGTAACTGATCGTGGGTGTGGCAAACCAACAACTTTTTTTAATGCTGTGAACTTCTCTTTATCTAGCCTTGACATCTTGAGTAACTGTCACAAAACATTAAAGTATCGATTGCATAATATATGAGAGATGCCTGAATCCAATGACGTGACATTGCAGATTCGGTGTCATGAAATTATATCTCCTGCTAAGAGAGTTCTACTATTTAAATAAACAACTTTAGAGTGTTTGAAATTTATTTGAGATATTTTCAGAATAATCTAATTTTAACTTTTATTTGATTTATAAGGACTATATATTGGAGAATATTCATTTTAATCAAAGGGTCTGTGAAATTTCATAACATAGCTTAAGGATTTTGTTTTGTGTTCTAAGTGTTTTACAGACCAGTGTACTTCAATTACCTTCAAATTTTGCTGATTAACTTCGAAAAATTATAAGGTTTTACTTAGTTTAAAAGTTTTTGATTTAACTATAATATACGAATTATTTTGTTTTATTTATTACTAGCTGGCCCCCGGCGTTGCTGCCACAGAAAAAATATCAAGTGCAATCAATCAATTATTTGGAATGTTTTATCGAAATAGGATGAACAGTACTATAGCCTATAAAATACGAACAAACCAATATTAATTTTTATATATTAGATTTGTGTATTCTTTTAGAATGATAAAGTATGGTGTTTTTCAGAATGGCAATGAAGGAAACTATTCATTGTATCTCGTGATTTGTTCAATAATCATTCAGAACTCTCAAATTTAATTTTAGAAAATATGATTAAAATATTTTCTTTTAAAATTGATTAAACATAGAAAACATATTTATACCTTAAAATCTTTAATAAAGTTGAAACAATATTTTTTGAAAATTAAAATGGTGCAAAATTATTTGTACTGCAACATTTTTAGTAGTTACTTCGAAAAACGCTAAAATTTAATTGAAATTTAAAAACTCCAGGGTTGCCCGGTCCAAAATTTTCTAGCATAATCTGCAATAAATTTGTTACTTCTGAGAATAACTTACATTTGCGTACTACAGCTACAAAATATTAACCTTTGACTTGGATTTATCATTTATACAGAATCTATTGTCTCCTTTTCGAGTTATTTGGAGATTCATCCTTGGTAAATAGATTCATTTGAGATTCAATTTTTAAAAAAAATTTAGCTTATTGTACTACCCCTATAGCTATCCCGTAGGTGTAAACACTAATCTTACCAAGTTTCATAGCAATCGGATGAACGGTTTAGGAAATCATACAAGGAGGCGGGTTAAAGCTGCATTATTACAGCTCCAAGCGATACTGCACGCACACAGGATTCGTGGTCTGACATTCGTATCTGTGAAACCAAGGTTGTAGTTGTGAAGAAGATGTATAATATTTCGATTTTTTTTAGATATTTAACAGTACCTTCAATTAGCATAGATGCATAAAGAGAGTTTTCAACCGCTGGTAATCTTCGCATAAAATTCTGTTCCAGGTTCAATGACAGTACAATTGATGTATTATGTTTTTTAAGATCACATTTCAAAAATTTGTAATTGTATCACAGACTGAATAGTGATATTTGCACTTATTTGTGATTTAAATAAATAAGATGTTCCTTTACCTTTTGTGATTATTTATATACTTGTCATAATTTGTAAATTACAAATTATTTTCTGTAATATTTGATCTAATAAAAATGGCAAATGCATTAAAAAACGCCTTTTTAATATCTGGTTATTAAGATCTAAAAAATATCGAATACCAGTATTTAACTTTTAGTCTGAAATTGCAATCCCTAATTCTTATATATTGGAGTAAATGGCATAAATATGATTAAACTGAACTAAAATATATTCTAGATGCTGAATAAAAATTACTTCGATGATGACGCAGAATCAACTGCTTTGTTAGTTCACATTTTCATCAATATCTGTTACTTAAAAACTGCTGGTTTTGGAAGTTGAGAGAAAGAATTAATGACTCTCAGAACTTACGTTTTCTAAAGATTCTTACTGATCGTAATGGCAAGGTGTAGATTAGGTGACCATTTGTCCTGAATTACACATAACATCCCTGAACAACCCTTATTTCGGCTGCTTTGTGAATTGGTAATCTACCTTTTGTTGCTATTTTTAACTAAATTCAACTTTTAAGTAAATTTTCGTATTTCAAAGAAACAAATTGGAATTAATTTTTAAAAAGCCAAATTCTCAGTTTAAACGAAAATTAGATAATATGAATTATTTTTCCAAATTTTCTCTTAGACATAAAATAACCGGCCGTTCTGGATAAGATAATCACATTTTCAGCCTCCTTGTTCATCCTTGAAAATCAATAAAAAATATAAAAAAATTATTCACAATTTCTTGATCAAATGTTCTAGATTTTAATGTTTAAAAGTTGCTTTAAAGTAAATGTAAAAAAGGGTTTAGTGTCGTATGTATTTGAGCTTCAGAAAAATTCGGCTTCCTAATTTTTAGTGTACAAAAAATTGATTCTCCTTAAAATGGTTTTAATAATACATGAATCAGTCTGATCTGGAAAAAAATGTTAAAACTATTGGCAAATATTTTCTTTATTTTAAACTCTTCATATTCTTTGAGTCAACTTCTTTTGTAAATTTATATAATTAGCTTTTTCCTTATATCTAAATTTCGAATTTTATTTGTTAGATTTGTATTTTTTTTCTAAAAATTGTCTCTTTTATTATTTCGGGTTTCGAAAAATAAAGTTCAGAAATCTTGGACAGTTTAAGCATTAAAAAAAGTGTTTCTACTTTAAACTTAATTTTATATGAACACGCATCCTTATAAACTGTCTTGAGCATTTCAGCTGCATTACTATGGAAACGACACAAACAGCAGTCCTGTTACCGAATTGCTGACAATTGTGTGTCGCATTATGCTTTCATTGAATCGACCCCTCTAAAAAAAGAAGGGTCCTATTTTGTTAAATCTGTCTATCTGTCCATAAAACTTTTCCCTCTTTAAGACATTTCTTATTTTAAGCTTTCAGTTAAGTCAAATCTGTCTTTTTTCTCTTGTGTAGGAAGTTTTCATTGTTTGTGAATGGCAGGATTCGAAAATACTTTAAAGAATAAGTTTGAAAATTTTCAAAATGACGATATTGCATTTTATTCTTATAAATTTATTTATTTTTTTGGAATATAATCAAAGGAATTTGTAAAGATTAACACAAAAAATGTTATTTCTTTGTTTGAATTTATTGATACATTGTTTAATTTCCTGTTAGCTGAATATTCTAAATTTTGATTATTAATAAGATTAAGTAAAATAACTCACAATTCCAATTTGTATAGAGTTACAAAAATTGATTTCCGGTTTCCGGTAATATATATGTGGGGCTCATATTAGTTAAATGCTACATATATTTTGCAAAACCATTTTATAATTTTCCCATTTATCTATTAATTTTAGATATTTGAAACAATAGACACATATAGAGCATATTATTTTATTTGAAATAATTAAAATTTCCTAAAATATTTTTCCTGTTCCTGAATATTTAACTATACAAATTGATTACACTTCTGATTTGTGAAACAAAGCAATACATGTCTTAAGCATGTATGAATTTCCTTAATACATGGCTCAAACACTGCATTATCTAAAACAGATAGCTGCAGAATAGTGAAAAAAACTTTTAATTCCCAATTTTTGAAAAAAATTACTTTTATCCTGGAATTTAAATATAAGTGAAATATAAAACTGTAAATCACAGTTTATTACCGTATAACAACTTTTGTTTTTCAGAAGCTTGGATTGTTTAAACATTAGAGACGGAAAATTAAACTTCGCACCGGTGATGTAGCTGATTTTAAATCCAAGATCTTGGATCTTGTTTCAAAGCTTTCATCAATTTCTTTATCGCTGAATCCCTTTAATATAGTCACAATTCATTTGAAATGAAGGAATGTTAAAGGATAAACGAAATTTTCTTTTCTTTCAAGATGCTACTAATCTTTTTCACTTAGAAAATTTTTGCAATGCAATGTGCATTACTAATAATTAAAACCAAAACATTCTAGAAGTAAAGTAAATATAGTTTCTACTTATAATAAAAAAAGAAAGTGTTTGTATGAATTTGTGCTCTACAGACTAGACACTTTGATTCAAAGATACCAAATTTGATACAAATATACTCTTTAGGATGTTAAAATGCATCTTAGATTCAATTTTAATATTTTAATCTAGATATTGATGTTTTCCGTCCAAAACCACCGAAAACAAAATTGCTTAAAAGTATTTCTGACGTCTTTTTAAAATTTAACAAGCTTTTTGTTGTTATTGATATGAATTAAGAAGACGCGCAATTTCCCCCTAAATTTTGAGGATTAAAACAATTTTTTTCTGTATAATTTGCAATAATACATTTTAATGTTACTCTGAAATTCTAACTATTTCCATAATTTCATCAAATGTTTAATCTTATATACTTCATAGTTATAAGTAAAGGAAGAAAAATTCTGCTTAATACCTGCGTAGTTTACATAAGATATTAGAAAGTGAAGTCACAATAGTGAAGAATTAAGAGATAGACGAACCATTCTGATGCATTTCATAAGTGTTACGATGTTTTGGAGTTTATTTCAATGTTTGGTGTAAATGTACTTTAAGCAGAACGTATAAAAAATTATTAAAATTACACATCTTTAACGTTTGTCACGATTAGAGGCTTAAACATTTTTTATAGTGGAAATCATTCCATCATGTATAAGAGATTTCAAAAATTATACTTGATAACTTGTTAATAAAATCGTGACTGGAGGGAGATGGTGGAACCAGGGACTGGTTTGAAGGAGACAATGGAGAAAAAACATTAGTTTGTTTATTTCACTTTTTACAGGTAATTATGATAAGATGACCGCAAGCAAGTGTTAGCAAGCTTTGGACGCCGTTAATTTTAGAAGCTTACTGAATTGGATGGTTTAAACATCATATGATGCCTTCCTTGACTTCATCTTTATAGTGGAAATCATTCCATCATGTATATATATGATTTAATAAATTATTATGACGATCTGATAGCCTGTTACTTAGCCACGCTTTGGCCACTTATTCTAAATATAATCTAACACATTAATTATAAAGTGTTATTGTTATTGATTTGTAATATGCTTATCCTGCGCAGTGGATTTCCTGGTAAAGAAAAGCGTTTTACAAATAACTCCAATAATTTGTTATTAGATACTTAAGACAGTGACAAACTTAGCGATCATTTGGAAACGTTGGCGTCAGAATGTAAGGACCTAGAATATTCGAGTGTCTTGGAGATAGTTTCATTAGGACTGGAGCTCCAGCGTTTATTCTCGAACATTCGATACAAAAAATTATTAGATCAAAAAATTATTTGAGTCGAAAAAGAATCTTATCTCTTAGCAATCGATATCTTTCGGATTGCTTAGTAATGATTTGTTACTTGTGTGTTACTGATCATTGCAAATGTTCTTTTATGAAAGTTTCATCAGAGTTTCCCTGCCTTTTTTTGTACTTTCTTGAGTAAGAAAGTGTCACTATATAATGCATGTTGGGTTGTTCAACATTCAATCCACATCAGAATTTGGATTTTTTTTAAATTAAAAAATTGCATATGTAAGTGCGGCGGTCTTTTCATGCATAATTTACATTCTTCCTTCAAATTCTTCAGAAGATTTCGATTCTTAAGGAACCTTTAAAGATGAAAGTTAAAATCAATGATTACATAATCAGAAAAATCGTTATTCCGAAGAATTAAATTAGTTGCTCACAAAAAAGCAATTTGCGTTAGATTCCAATTATTAAAACGATCAAGAAAATTTCTAAAATGTCACTTTGAGTTATAGTAAAAATGAATAAGCTAACGTTGAAAGTTTATAAAAGACTTATGAAAAGCAATTTAAAACTCTGCATTTGAGTGATAATTAGACGTCACCGCCAAAGACAAATCAACGCAATTGAGGTCAAAACCTTTTTTTCCCTTTTTTATTTCAAATCGCCAAAGACGCAACCGCATTATCTCCACTTTAAAAGACGCAGGCTGTCAAATTAAGCAAATAAACGAGAGCGCTGAAACTGAGATGATTCTGATGAGTGATGTCGCTTCCTTCTGTGGGAAATGAGATTTTATGAATGAAAAAAATGTCGTTGGTATTTACAGAAGCACTTTCACAAGGACTTTATGAAATTTATCATTTCTGCATGAGTTTAAGGTATCGATTTGAGTTTAAAGTATCCACTGCATTTGAAGGATTCTTTTTTTGAAAAAAAATGGATTTTTAAAACTATTTATGGTTTTTGGATGTATTGTCAATTATAAACTCTATAAATATAAAAAAAATGCTTTGAAAATGCAATATAATTTCAGAAATAGGAAAATTCGTTGTAAATTTAATGAAATTTAACCAAAACAGTTGAAACTCTACACAAAATTGTAATGCAGTAAGTCTATTTTTTCTATGTACGTAAGTTATAGAATCTAATGAAGATTGAAATGAATCAACATCTAAGAAAATTTTTGAGATATAAAGAATTTATGGGTAAACATTTACATATATAAGCATTTTTTCCATAAATTTACAATTTAATTTTTCTAAAAATACCTATAAATGAAAAAGTATTTCACCAGCAAAATACCTTTTGGTTCATTTCATTATCCATATTATTGAAAACACCAGCTGAAAATTTTTAGGTAAATACATGTATTAATTTTAAGATATCATGTTAACGGCGGAAAATTTCTATGAAAATTGAAATTGAAAAAATGGAAATTAAAGACAAATTTTAGCTGGAAAATATGTGTCTCTAGATGATAGGCGAGGCCTTCCTTTTCCTAGATAAGACACACTGTTTTGGAAAGAAAAAAGTCTGAACGACAGGAAATAATAATAATAATTCGCCATTGTGGTCTACAAACAGTGTTTTTAACCGAATACCTTAAATAATGGACGGTGGATTAGTGAGAATTCAAATCAGTTCAACACTCCGCAATCTTTAGAATGTGAACGGATTTTTTTTTCTCTTTTGATTTATGTTTTTAAATGAAAAGTTAAACAAGTAACGGAGCACCAATATTAGCTTGCAGAAAATTAATTTCTTAAAGAATTCTTGAAGATTTATTAAAAAATATTAAGAATTAATAAATTTTTTCTGCATAGTGGAATAAAATAAATATAACAACAATTTCAGCAAATATTTTAGAATTTTTAATTTAAACAACCAATTATTTGCCGAGGCTAATAAATATTAATTATTTTACAATTTTAAATATTTCAATATCAGGACTTTTAAACTATCGAAAAATTGATTTTCGTTTTCAATATTTTGCCTCAAAAATATTAGCCCGCATTATAAACTAATATATACAGGATATTGTTGAATTCAATAGACAAATTCAGAGAGGTGATATTAGTCAAGAGGGAAAAAAATCTCCATCCCAAAAGACATTTAGCTGGTAAAAATTGCTAAATCAAAGGTGCCCAAAAGTTGTTGGAAATTGTAAAAATTGAATTAAAAAAATAACAAATGTTTTTTCAACAATGATTTTTTTAAAAGTGAAAGCCATTGTTAAAAGTATTTCAACTGCAGGTACCATGCTAACTTGATGATCCCGGGGGTCGTAAATTCCTGAAAGCGAAAATATAGATTAAAACCCTTTAGAACCTTTAGAAGAAAGTAAGATATTCTAAGTTATTTCAAGGTCATATTTCAGGGTTATACTTTTCCATGATTCTGAGGAGTGGTTTAAAATAAAGATTCCTGTAATACAATTGAATAAATTTATAAATCTATTCCAACGTGACTTAATTCAGATAAACTAAACTAGTTGTTCATTAAACAGATAGAGCATTGTTTGTTCAGCAGCAGTTTATATAAATATGAGAGAATCATATATAAATATTCATTTTCTACAAAATTTTTAATATCTTAAAGATTTCTTGTTAAATGCTTTGGCTAATATGGTTATTTTATTTTGTGGCATATTTTTATGATTTAAATTTGCCATCTCATAGTCTGTTTGGATGTTACTCACTTGGATGTTTATTGATTAAAGCCAAGCTTTCTTAGATGGTTATGTCATTGAGGGAACTGATTCCAGTTGAAATTTGTTATCAAGCTTAAGGCATTTCAGTTTAGGAAATAACTTAGAATAAAGCCTTTTTTTGTTAAGAAAAAAATTCAGTGAAATTCAGTGTAAAATTATGGAATATGATTTAGAAATTCAGTGTAAAATTATGGAATAGATTATATAAAATAAATAAAAACTCATTCTAAATAAGTAATTCAAAACTGTTTAATTTGATAAGATTGTGAAAGCAACATTTGCTACCTAGATGTCAATAGAGAATATCTGTGCCATGTCAAAAGGAAGCAGCATATTAAAAAGTTTCTTCGTCTCTTAATTATTATAGAGACAAGATATATTGTATATCTTCCTGAAGCAGCAATTCTTAATTATATTATGAAACTATTAATTTTTTATTGCAAGCATGCACTACTTAGATGGCCAGGAAAATATTTTTTTATGTTGAAACAAATCCGTATATAAAAGTAGTCTTTATTTTCTTAAAAAGTACGAGCGCCCTGTTCCTCATGCCCTGTATGTATGCATATTTCAGTCCTTGTAACCGTTTAAGAAATTGAAGTTTTCTTGAAAAACATTTAATTCATAGATTAAATTAAATTCTTTTGACCGATAACCTCTCTTCGAAATCTTATGAAAAAAGTTGGTGCCAGATCTTATGATTATAAACTATTCATGAATAGTTATGATTTTAAACCATTCATGAATAGTTATTTATAGTTATTAATATTGCATGAACTGAAAAACTTTGGACACCAACAGCTTTTTTATCAAATTCCCAATGAAACCTTTGATTTTTGTCTTGAACTGAGACCTTAATTTTTCTTTAACACATCAAAGTCGCTACCAAAAAATAACATGATTTTTTCCACTTTTTCTGCCACAACTTTTCTGAGATTTTTAAAGAATTTTTCTATAAAACGCAATTAAATTATTTCAAAATCTTAACACCAACCGATTTTTTTATAGAATTCTCTAGGAAACTTTTGATTCCTTGTTTTGGAATGATGCCTTAATTTTCTTTAACACATAAAAGATTTTGTCAAAAAATGGCATGACTCTATCTGCTAATTTTTCTATAAAAGGTAATTAAATTATTCCAAAAATCAATAGCAATAGCTTTTCTATCGAATCCCCAATTAAACCTTTGATTATTTGTCTTAGACTGAGGCCTTAATTATTCCTTAACACATCATACTCATTGCCAAAAAATGGCATGATTTTAAAACCTTCCAAAAATCGAAAACAACGGCCTTTTTATCGAAACCCCAATGAAACCTTTGATTCCTTGTCTTGGACTAAGGCCTTAATTATCTTTTAACACTTCAAAGTTTTTGTCAAAAATGGCATGATTTTTCCCGCTTTTTCTGCCACATCTTTTCTGAGGTTTTTAAAGAATTTTTATAAAATGCAATTAAATTATTCCAAAAATCAAACAAGAAAGATTTTACAGTTATTGAAACAGAGTAATCGTTATTAATCAATAATGTCTGGCTCCCCCTATTTGAAAATCACAACTTTTTCTAAGAGACCATTCAACCATAAAAATGAAAATTCTAGAATTGTAAAAAATTATGTTGATATCACTATTAGAATTTGAGATTTCCGATTCTTCTAGAAAATTCTGTACCCTGTCGGAAAACTATAAGAAGAGAAATGACTCATGAAGCGCGAATTTTTTCAAAGGAGTAGTGAACGCCATGCTACATTCTGAGTTTCTGCATTCTGTTTTCTTCGTTTTGCTTACGCTTTGATACTTTTTTGCTATCGCTCTTCTGGTTTTTCGAGGAATAACGGCTATGTTATTCGTTATCATTTTTTTGAACTTTTTGCACTACATATCTTCCAGAAGAGTTTAAGTAACTATATAATCAACTTAACTTTAAGTGAGAATTAATATTTTTAACACGTAAATAGTAATTACTTGTACAACTCAAAAACTAGGAATTGAATTTGTACTACTAAAATAATGAAAGCATGAGTATACTTAGGGCACATTTTTATCTTATCTACTAAATTTGCCATACATACACATTGCAGGATTGAAATGTGACCCTTGTGAATTTTTAAATTATTCATTAAGCAAAACTTTCGATCAATTTTCGGGTTCTTTTCCACAATAACTTTGAAAACTTTTATTAAGCAAGGAATAAATCTTTATATCATTTGAAATTTTAAAAAATATATCTTTTTAATGATACTAATTTATTACTTGTGTAAGATTTTTATGATTTTTAGAATTTGCTTTAAAAAAAGATTTTTTTTCCCTATTTCCAGCTGTCGGTTACATTATTGCCCGGAAATTCAAATCTTTTTAAATGTTACATCGAATGTTTAATCACGTAATTTTCTCCCACTGTTGAAATCAAAGGAACAAAAATTCTTTTTTATACCTATATAGTATATAAATAGCAGAAAGAAGGATAGTTCAATGCCATGAAATCTAGATGATAGATTAACCAGACATTTAATAACGTTATGATGGCATGGGGTTGGTTTGCATCAATAAGGCTCATGCGCAGGATGAAGAGATATAAGAAGAGAATTAAAAATAGCAATCTTTTAACTGATAATTTGGATAATAGACATATAAAACAATTAATGAAATTGAATATAACCAATACTCTCTATTAATCAACTGGTATCCGAAGGATGACTAGCAGAAAACAAACAATATTCCCCCGCTTTCGATCATTTTAACTAGTAACTAGTTAGGTTGGTTGGTTAGTTGGTTTTACTGGCGCAAGAGCCATACTTGGCTATGGTGCGCCAAACATATATTAGAACAACAGGATCACGATACCATAATATATATATAAAATTTTAAAATATTAAAATAAATGTCCCTTTCTTGCCTTAATAGAAATGTCTGAAATCATTTAAAACAAGTACAAAACATGTGAAATACTGAATAAAAAGTGTTAACTAAAAACAAAAAGATCATGCAAAAAACTTAAGTTTTAAACCACCAAATAACTACGAAATCGATAATCTGAGGTTGGAAAGAGAAAATATTTATTTATATTTTGTTAGAATTATTATATGGGACTATTTTTTCTCCCGTTTACGTGTAGTACTTGGTACAGGCGGAGTTGGAGGACTAGTATCTTCAGATGTGACCTCTAAGTTTTCAGACATATTATATTCCACAGTATCACCTTCATATGTACTTGAACATATTTCTGCGTCAGTATCAGATTCCTGGAATAATGGATCGCTGGGTTTTCCCAAAGGGAGGCTATAGTAACTCTTTTCATAGCTATATTTACCGTAACTATAATTAATTAAACTTAATTAAAACTACTGGTGAAGTTTCCAGGAAATCTAAGGGAGTGTTCACTCTCTCTTTTTTTCCCCTCTTGAGTTCTTTCTTGAAATCCTGAAGACTTTCATAATTTTCTTCACACCTGTCGCACAAAACTTATACATATAATCATGCAAATAAAAACAGGCAGGAAATAATTTAACGTAAACCCTTTAACATTTCGGCTGTCATCGCTTAATAAGCTCCCGCTCTCGTGGCTAACAATGGCGGGGAACTTTCCAAGGAACGTCATCGCAATTAGTAGCCAAGAAAATTGGTGACGGACTGTTCTATGTCAATGAACTTTTATAATTGGTAGCAAGTTGTGAATGTTGCTATAATTATACTAAAAGGTCTCACATCTAATTAGGGTATTGTTCTTTCGGCATAATGAGCGCGCCTCTCAAACTTGTGGTTGTCGAACTTGCAGATTTTTGCCGCTTGCACAAAAGAGTTGGAGGAAAAGTTTGCTGTCAAAGACCTTCTACTCAAGACAGGATATATTCAACGGAGACAAAAGAGACGCTTCTGGTTGTGTAAAGCGTTTTATCAAAAATTTAGTGTCTATTTCATCAGATACATTTACACGAAGCTGTATAACCATGCAGAACTAGGCGTAATCAGGGAGAGGAAAACATTAGATTTATTAATTTTGCCAATCTTTTCACTTAAAGAAAGTTTTTAATAACAACGGCTTTCCTTTTTTTATGTCCCAAACTGCTTCGAAATGAAGGATGCTCTTGACAC
>JAPMOQ010014257.1:598727-660490 GCA_026543055.1 Argiope trifasciata
GAGACATTTACATTAGAAGCTGTGTTATCGAGTTTAGAGACATTTACTCTAAAAAAAGAATAAATATGGGGACGTTGCTATGTATATAAGCGGAATGTAAAATCGAATTCTTCTGGAGAGTTAAATGAAAGCGCTATTTTACATTACGCATACAGTTTGGCTCAGACGTAACTTTTGAAAAATTGCCTCTTTGTTTAAGTTTTTGACATGATTTCAATTCAGAGTCCTCTCCATCAAAATACAGTAAACATTGTACATTAAAAAAATCTGAACTTGGAAGAGACTTGATCCAATTCAGTGAATTAAAATATTTTTCACTATACTTTGGCCAATTTTAATGCACGCGAATTTTGGCATTTTTTTTAGCTCGAGGAATGTATCGTTAGACTGAAATATGATAGTTTATTCATTTCTGGAAATAAATATGAATACATATACAAATGTAAGAATACCTCAAATAACAATTATGATCTTAAGAATAAAAGATCATACAATTCATCAATGTAAAAATGCTTAGTTTCGCTATACTAACATTCAGTTTAAAACAACACTGAACTTATTTTGGTACGAACCTCGTAATTTTGAGTCGCGGTCAGAGGACAACACCTGAGCTGGCACCTACTTTCCAAGCTTTCACAGAAAGGGGGTGGTGGTGGCCCCGATGGATTTAAGCACCAGATCCGCTTAAACAGCGATTCTTCAGTGGAATCGGGCCTCGAACCTGAAATCCTCCGTTTCTAAGGCCGAAACTTTACCATCAGACTTAAAATATATGTAGAAGTGAATATTTTTCAAATTTTAATTATAGTCTTAACTAATTAAAAATTAAAGAAAATCTTTAGTTTCTTTTCATCATAATTTCTGAAATTATTGCAATACAAAAATTACTTTTACGCTATCACAAACAAAAATTATCTTTTTAGTGATATTAATTATATAATCGTGCATATTTTTTTCTGAATTTTTGGTAATTTAAAAAAAAAAAATTTTTCTTAATTTCTAAATATATATATATATATTTTGTTAAAAATCGAGATTTTACCACCAAGTAACTGCGCGCCAGTCTATCTATCTGTGGGCAAATATTCAAGAAAATTCATACTTTGACCTATATGGAACAAAACGCATAGACTTTTATCATCATATTTATATCTACATATATTTTAAAATAAATTTTTCGTACAATACTTCGCCACTTGTACAATAATCGTGTGTATGAAAACAAAGCCTCACAATCGTTAAAAAAATTAGATTTCATGATTCTGACGATCTTTCGCTTAGTATATGAGCACTATAATTAAAAGATGCTTAATCCAAGAGCAATTTGGTATACGAATTTTGTTAAATAAATTGGTATATTTCTATGGCATTTGGAACGAAATCCATTCTGAAGAAATGTATCTGTCTGTCCGGTTGTTCGAATATAAATGAACTCAATAATTATAAAATGTAAAGAGCTAGATGGATAGATACGATTTGTTTCAGAGGCTCAGCAGTAAAATGTACATTTTTATCAAATTTAGAAACAAATTCGCTGAAGGCTTGTCTGTCTGTTCTTTTGTATATGTGGTAAATATACATGTCGCATCTAGTTAAATATATAGGTTGAATAAATATGTAGGACCTATAGTATCTAAAAGGTGCGATGACTTTACTAAATAGAATTTAAGTCGTCATCTTGGGATTGTAAGCGTAGTTTTGTGACAAATTTTGATTTCATTTGGTCAGAAAAATATTCTAAAATAATTATTCTAATTTCTGGTGCCTGTATATTAATTTTTTCCAGAGGTTGACTGCCAAATATCTTAATCTAAATTTCCTAAAAATGCTTGCTGCATCCCAAAAAATTTATATTTCGTAACTATAGTCGCCAGCACCATGCAATGCATTCGCTACCTTACACAGTTTTAAGCTGAGTATAGGCGGGATAATATTTTTTCTAGAAACTATGCGAGAATATTTATGGGAGGGGAACTTCTCCCCTGATTTACTTTGCATAAAGATAAAAAAAGATTCCAAAATAATTATTCTAGTTTCGAGTGCTTGTGTATTAATCTTTGACAGAGATAGATTACCAAACATCTTAATCTAAATTTCCTAAAAGTGCTTGCTGCAGGATAAAGGGTTTATATTTTATAATTATTTTTCGGATGTACAATGCAATGAATTCGCTACCTCACACAGTTTTAGGCTGATTATAGGTAGGATAATATTTTTGCTAGTAGCTATGCGAGAATATTTGTGGGTGGGGCATTTCTCCTCTGATTTAGTTTGTATAAAGATGAAAAAAGATTCAAAATAATTATTCTAGTTTCGAGTGCTTGTGTATTAATCTTTTCTAGAGGTTCATTACAAAATATCTTAATCGAAATTTCCTAAAAGTTCTTGCTGCATGCCAAAGAGTTTATATTTCGCAACTATTTTCGCCAGTACCATGCAATGTATTCGCTACCTTACACAGTTTTAGGTTGAGTTGAGGCAGGAGAATATTTTTGCTACAAAATATGCGAAAATATTTATGGGTGGGGGAACTTCTCCCCTTATTTGGTTCGTGTAATTGTAAACGATAATTAAAATGTATACCGATTTAGATAAATAAAATCCAATATGCGACCATGTCAATAATTATGTAGATTTGTGCCAAATTTTTTGAGAAAAAAATTATTTTCAAATTGTTTGTTCGATTTTTTTTAAACTATGAAACTCATTACGCGAACCAATGTAGGAATGAACACTCCCTCTGCTTTCCTTAGACCTTGAATCTGATTTTATTCTGAGATATTTGCATGTTACGTAACATATTTCTTCAGTTATTCTCTGTCCCGGAAATGCTTTTCCTTCCCGAGAACAGGTGGAAGACTTGATAACTTCTCGAAACCTTGGGTCTTTCCAGAAAAGTCACTGCCACAAAATAACACCTTTCAGTTTTTATCATTAGTTTGATCAAATGAGCATTTGTTATTTCATGTATAGTGATTCACATCCTTTTAAAGACGGTATTAATAATATAACAGTGATCAGAAATAAAAGATTGCGATTGATATCACCAATTTAATAATTGCTACATTATAAATCATTTCTTCATGTTAAGTTAATGCTGTATTTGATTCATGTCTCTTGTTGAAATTTTAGCTGTAGACGTTACACCATTTATATAGTTAAAGGTTAAAAATTGTTCATTTGTAATAAGAAAATTGATAATAATGGTAAGTAATTAATTAGTATGATTTAACTTACTACATTTTGTTTTCGTAAGTTAAAAAATATCTCAACAATTGATTATCTTTTGTTTTGAATTACATTGTGTCTTTGGTTCTTCAAATTAAGAATAAAAAAGTTTTGATAGCAAAAATCTTATTTATTTATTTTTTCTCAATTGGCTTCAATTTTAAGGATTGCTCCCTCCCCATATGATATGCATTTTAATTAGCATTTTCCCGTTGATATTTTGGATTTTAAATGATAAAATTTACTTGCGTTTTAAATTTAGAAATTAACGGATAAATTTAAAAATATTTAATTGGATCTAGAACAGCCTCGTTTTAGTTTATTTTAAATATTTCTTTTAGAGTTTTTAAATTTTAAAACCAATGTTTTGAATAAAAGAGTTTGTGCTCTAATCAAACTAATTTTTGAATTTTTCACTTTGTTACTGAGATTTATGTTTCTGTTTTTTTTCTCATTAACAAATTAAATTATTTTCTTCCCAAACCAGCTAATTTACTGAATCTAAAATTATTTGTATCAAATTGTCTCTTTTTGATGAATTGTTAAATTTTAATAATAATTAATTAAGAAAATTTATAACAATTATTTGGATTTGAATACGAAATATAATCCTTTTGATTAATATTTTGTCTTTGAGTTTTTAATATTTTTAAGTGAAAATGTTTGGAATTAAAAGGTTGTCTGTTTTGGTATCGAATTAGTCATAACTTTTCATACCTTGATGTTGAAAAGAATTTTTTTCATTTGAACTAAAATGTTAGATTTTTCCTACATATATTTAATAATCTGTTCGGTTCCTATTTTCAATTATTCTTCTTTCCAAACCATTCTATTTATGGAATCTAAGATGAAATGAGTTGAAATACCTGAAATTGATTAATTGAAAAAATGAAATAACAGTTATTATTAAACATCATAGTAATTACCTAAATTCCAGTTGTTAAATTTTATTTTTGATTAATAATTTTATTTTAAATATTTTAAATTTTAGATGGAAATTTAAAGTTTAAATAATCTTTCTTTTAAGTTATTATTTCTACAAATTGTTATTGCTTTTGTGGCTGTAAATTACAAAATTATTTTTTATTTATTCAATCATTGCTTTTTTTGTTAAACTTGTTTTCTACCTATAAAACATGTATTCCGAACAAGATTTTTCCTCTTTGCGAATTCATATCCAGGCAAAGAAAAGTGGTTTAAGTCATCATTTATGTAGTTTCATATCTTTGATACTTTTTGTGATAAAATGCTGAAATTACGTACGTGATCTTATTAAAGGATGAAACACGTTTTACATACTGGTTTTATTGTGTTTGAGCTGGGTCAGTATACAAATTTTAATTTTGTATTTGTTGAAGTTTAATGTCCTGAAAATTTTAATCCATCTCATAACATTTTGCACCTTTCTTACGTAATTTGCAATTTACAGTATATGCCTATGATCAATATTTAGAAAGTCAAGGGTTTTTGAAGCACCTTGTATAATTATAAATATAATTTACAGTTTTCACTTCAGGTATTCTGTCTTCACTACGAGAAAGAACAATATTTTCCAAATTCCTGTCATGACATAAATTAGTAAATGAAATTGAAATGTTTATAAAAAGAACTTATAGCTATTTATTAAGTATTACATGCATGGGAAAAGAAAAATATTTGTAATAATTGTATCCAGATAATATAATCTTTTGTAATAAGTATATAATATTCTATTTTAATTATTCTCTGAATAATATGCACCGATATTTGAAGCTACTTCCCTTATCAGTTTTAACCCCAATATTTTAAATGATATTCATGTACATGAATAATTTATAATAAAATACTTTTTTATTCCTTGCAATATTATTAAGGGTAATTTTTTTATTTAAGAAGAATGGATCTTTCAAACTCTTTTCTTCAATAATTACTTGAACATTTAAACAAAACTAGTTTTCCTAGCTTTAGAGTAAATGAGTACATATTTATTTACAATTCATTCGTAAATGCACATGCATCATTATTAATCGGTGTGCCTTAAAATTGTGTTAAGTTTTAGTAGAAAATCTTTTATTATATAACTGAATCTTAAGTCATTTTTTCTCATCCACATTTCTAATAACAGTCTGCAAAATATGAGTAATCTATAAATTGTGCGCCGCTAATTTACAGATAATTCAAATTCAGCAACAAAATAGTAGAGAAAAATAAATGCCTTCATGTTGTTATGAAGCGGAAGTTTAAAAAGGGAATGCCGATTCAGAAAACATCCTCATTATCTAAACCTGACTATAAATTGCAAAATCAGTCACTAAATAGTCCTTGGATTCCTTCAATAACAAACTTCAATTCTGATAACAAATGAGTAAGACGGACTTTTTGAAACTAAGTGAAATCCATTGGAGAAGGAATTTATAATTTTGAATTTCAATATAATAAAAGCAAGGCTTAAGCTGGGATTCCATTCACTGGTTTCACTGGATTTTTTTCATATACTTTGAATAAAATCGTTTCACTTCTTCCGGGGCTCAGGGTTTTGTTTGCACTCTTGAGAACTGTGTGCCTCATAGCATGGCAGAAAAAAATTATCTTTGCATTTAACGTGCGTGCTATTGGCAAAAAATAATTGAGAGGGATTGGCATAAATCAAATGTTTTTTTTTATTAAATCGAAATCGTTATTTTGGCAATTAATCGTTGGCAAAGGTACAGTGCCTTTTCAACTCTTTTAACACCGACGATTAGAATCAAAATTATAAAGTGCAATTATGATCGTAAAATTACAAACTAAAATGCATTTATTTACTTCTCTGCATTTTTTGAACTCTCACATTTACATGCATAAGAAAATACAAATTGATAGATGACTACTCCCATTGGGGTAACTCAGAATCGGTCATGAGAAGTTTCCTGTATAGTAGTTGGTTCCCGCCTCCTTAGTGGGTACATAAATGGTAGGAGTCGCTACATCCTAGCAATGGCGGGACATTCTTTCTACGGATAGAGTTGTACCGTGACCGGTGTTAGCCTTTGGAACTCAACTATAGTTCCCACCAGTGTTGCTGTCGTGGTGGTCCTACTATTTAAATTTATCTGTGTGCGGTAGTAACGACAACGGGCCGAAGTAGCCGTTTATGATTGACAGACAGCCAACATTTTGTCGAACAGAGTTTAAAATTTAATACAAATAGTACATTTTAGAAGATAAATATGTGAACCAAATTTTATTCATCTGGCTTTTTTTCTATTTGTGATTATAGTATTCTCTTGCATTCTGATTGACGAAGCGACAAATTTCCTTTAAACTGATTTCTTCCAATGTTCTATAAGATACATTAATAGAAATCTACAAATTTGGACAAGTACAATTTTGAACACCAAATTTCATCTGTACAAGTCAAAGCTTTTTTGAGTTATGATAATCACAGACACATAGGCATAATTTTTAAAAAAAGTGTATTTCGAAGTCGGATGTTCATGATGTAGTGATTCATCAAAATATTTAATTCATTTTTTTTTATGATTATAGCACATTCTTTGTGTACTTATACATATAAGTATCAAGAAATCAATGCCTTCTTGTTTTTGGAGAAATGACTTTTTTTAGCTATATAGAGCAATGACAGTGAAAATTGACACATTTATATTGAATAGATTAGAAAGAAAAAATATCTCTAAAAATTCAACTTAATGATTATTTACACGGATTATCACCACATCAGGGCAGAGCTGAAGGCTATATTTCTCTAGAGATTTATTGAATAATGAGGGGTGGTT
This sequence comes from Argiope trifasciata, assembly GCA_026543055.1. NCBI lineage: Eukaryota > Metazoa > Arthropoda > Arachnida > Araneae > Araneidae > Argiope > Argiope trifasciata. The sequence goes on from JAPMOQ010014257.1 coordinate 605,711, forward strand.
GCTAATTTACCAGAGTGATTCAAACATCCTTCTGCAATTTTGGAGTAAACATTTAGAGAGTATGGGAACAATGAGGGAGTTTTAAACGAGATATAGACATAGTTAAAACTAAATTAACTTGTTTTAAGACTCATTGTTAATTCGCATTAAAATTCTTATATCCGATCATCAGTTTTCAAAATCAATTTGAGAAAAAAAAAATATTTAAAACAAAATATATTGGCTCAAAAGCAAGGCAAAGAAACGTAACAACTATTCTTGACTATCATGTTCAAACAGGGATAGTTTAATACATTATGAATGTATATTGAAAAGGAATTTAAAATTCAAGATGCTCTGTAGTTGATACGACATCTTCATAATATTTCATGACATTAAAAGCGGTATCGTAGAGTTATCGTACGATGTTTTGGGCTTTTTGAAAAATGAAGTTGTTTTCCAATTATTAAATAAAGAAACCAACTGACAACAAAAGAACTAATTATTGTTCAAGCAATGATATTTTAATATGTTGTGTAAATACTTGGAATGTAACATAGCAATTCAAGTTTACAGTAGTTACGATATATTCATGATGTTTCAGGACATTCAGAACAGCACTGCAGAAAACTCATACAATGCCTTTTGCTTTTGGGTCACCAAATATAAAAATGCTAAATACTTTGTTAGCAAATTTTGTTTTTGCTCTAATAACTCTTTTTCTCTAAATTAGTCGATGACCAGAATAGGGTTTTGTAGAACATAATTCGAAAAATTGGAGTTTTGCAAAGCTGCAAATATTGTATCTTGTGCTAAGGGAAATAATCTTAACAGTTGAAGAGTTTGCTGCAAAAAGGAGGTAGCTCCAATTATTCAAGCTTGCAGAAAAACGTAAAAACCGTCTGAAAATTCTAAATCCCAATGAGACAGATATCACCATCTAATCAGTAAAGCGAGAATTAAGATTGGGGCTACATCTTTTTGGTACAAAATGAACAAAGTTTTTTTTCTCAAACTTAAGTTAAAGTTTTGTAACTCTAACTTAATGCATGTTATTCTAGCCTAATGCATGCAATTCTAAATTTCCCCAACATGAAGCTTCATCCTTTTTGCAGCAAACCCTTCAGTTTTGTTTCAATCATTGAATGAACGCGGATTAATGCTTAAGAATCGGATTAATGGATTCCATGCTTAAAATGGTTGGAGTTCCCCAATGGTGTGGAATTATCATGCTTTACTTTAATAGGAAATTAAAAATTGTTTTTTAAACATTAAGTTAAAATATTATAAGTAATTTTTTTCTTTTTCCCCCTCAGAAATAGTCGTTTTTCCTTGAATTATAAAGTGGATTGAATTGAGTTTCATCGAAAATAATCTGAATAACTGGTTTTTTTACAATGCCAGAGCAATTTCATATATTGTGTTGTATTTACAGAGAAACAAAATTATCTTTCCAATTTTTAATGAACACATAATAAACAAATTCCGTTTACATTGTAGGAAATAAGACCTTTTCCTATGAATTATCCAAAAATTCAAACAATACAATATAAACTAAATACAAATTTCGTTTATATTATGTGTAATAGCCTTCCCCTAGGAATTATCCAAAAATTCAAACAATACAATATAAATGAAAACCAAATTTCGTTTATATTATATGAAATAAGACTTCTCCCACGAATTATTAAAAAAATCATACAATATAATAAAAACGAAGACAAAATTTCATTTATATTGTAGAAAATAAGCCTTCTTCTATGAATTATCCGAAAATCCAGATCTAATTTATTCCCCATAATCCGTATAATTTGAATTTTTTCGTATTAATCAGCTATATTGTAACCATTAAAAAATCACAATTATAATACAGCTGATATGCTACCTTACCTCTCCGAACAAACCCAAGTATCTTTGACCTACATACAATCATCAAACTAATAGTAAAACTTTTCTTACTACACAGACGAAGACTCGGAGCCAACAAATTAGCCCCAACTTATTTGTTTCGCATACCAAGTTGACGCTTCAGCTACTTAAGGAGCAAATGAGGAGTTCAAAGATCTACGAGATCTCTGTCTTTTTTTCCTTTCCCAAGTCCCCCTGACGAACTTGTTTGCTTTATTCCTGAAAGCGATTCAAGGGAAAAGGCAGCTCTGGCAACTCTTTTGTCCCGATTCGCCCGTGAATAATGCGACGATCTCCACAAGCCGGGGTAACGAAGGGTGAAAATACTCAAGGTTCCGTAGCGCTGGCTTCTTGGCAACCGTCCTGCGCCTGTTGCGATGGGCGAAAAAAATAAAAGGTAGATGTTTGTTTTACACATTCGAACCACCTGAGAGAAAAATAACGGAGCGAGTTAGGAAAAATGTGCATTCTATAAATTCTGAGTCGTCAAGGCCCGAATGAAAAAAAAGAATTTTAGAAATTCAGATTAACAGGTCGTTGGTTTCATTGATGGTGGATCTGGCCATTTTCAGGTCCTAGGTAGCGCGCTTTTAATAAATGATCGAAATAGTTTCACATTCCAACAAAATTTTACTTTATGCGGCATGTTGTTCAGAGTTTATTTCGGTTAAATTGTTTCATTATTCGGTCAAATTGTTTCATTTCCTTGTTATTAATTTTGTTAAAACATGTTTTTGCCCATTTATCTTTTTTAAATTATTTAATCAGAGAAATAATGTATAAAGTAATAAAAAAATTAAAATTAATCATAATTATGTGTCAAAGACATTCTTACTCACAAATAATAACATGGTGTATCTGGTCCTAAGTAGTGAGCTTTTAATAAATGATCGAAATAGTTTCACATTCCAACATAATTTTATTTTATTCAGCATGTTGTTCCGCCTTTATTTCAGTTAATTTGTTTCAGTTATTAATTTTGTAAAAACATGTTTTTAGCCATTTTTTAATTTGAGAAATAATGAATAAAGTAATAAAAAATGTGAAAAATTAACCATAATTATATGTCAAGGACATTCTTACTTATAAATAATAACATTAAATTAATGTGGTAAATTATATGGTATGATAAATTGCAAACAAATGTGCCTATAATGTTATAAATTATTATTTTACTGCACCTGCCACTTAAAATATAGCATAACTAATTAAAACATTATTAAATGTAATAATAAATATAATTAATAATATTATAATATTAAATATAATTAATATATAATTAAATTTATTTATTTAATAATCTGCATAATTATTATTATATTTCATTTTTTTACAAATTCGCTTATTGGATAGCATATATGCCTAAAACTAATGCCACGAACCTAAAGTCTGTGAAAACTGAAGAGTTATTCACTGCATAGCCACGAATTTGGCACAAAAATATATTACAATGGGAAAAAGAATGTAACAACATAACAATATGGAAAGATTTTAATCCTGAATTAAGAAACAGGGTCTGTCAAAAGGTGTTAAATTATGAATTAGAGATAAAGACACGGAAAAAGTCTAATATGAAGTTTGACCATTGTACACTGCTACACAATTCTCACAACGAGAACTCATATTGTTTATGAAGGTGTCAATAAATATTTCTGGCAACAAAGCCCATTTTTCCAAAAGTGCGACTTTTAACACCTGAATGTTTTTGAGAGGGGAGTTACACTGCGCATTGGCTTTTCCTAAACGATCTCATACATGTTTAATAGATTGAAACTGAAATAGGAAAATGAATAGGAAACTTAAAGTTGAATTGCGTTATGCATTCATTAAAATATATAAAATACAAATTTTTCCAATTTTTACTGTAGCAATTTAGAATTTTATCGTTTTTTTTGGAAGCAGCACAATTCTATTTATATCGACATTGAATATCTGCGGCATCATGGCAGAGCCGACCATCTGGAGGGGGGCGGGCTTTATACATTTGGTCCCTGTTACTGAGGGAACCCCAACCGTGATTAAGAATTAAAGCAGTGTTCTGAACAATAATAATGATACATACACTAAAAGTCTACAAGCTTGTTTCCATGTGGCTGGCTGAACATTCGACTGACGTCTTTAGGCAAAGATTATCTGAAATATATATATATAACCGCGATATCTTTAAAAAGGAGGGAAAAGCTCATTTATGAATAAAAAAATCTTCATCAGACATGTTAAGACAGAACGGCATGCCCGGAGCCCAGAAGTCCAGACTGAGGCTGGGCTCTTACAGAGTTGTAAATCATCAACTATCTACTTTTGTCTATATCTAATGTAATATTTTTTTACCATCCTTTACAATGTCAATTACGAAATATAATAAATGCTGAACCCTCTTTCAGCAAATTAAGATTGAATAAAGGATTATCTTCAGTCAAGCATATGAGTATAAGGCTTAAACGATTTTGCTATACTATCTAAAAAGAAATTGGAAAAATTGTAATTTTACTGTAGTAATAAATACCAAAAACAAAATCACGCATCATAAAATAAATATACAAATGTTCGTTTTTTTTTTCTTTACTTTGCTAAAAATTTAGGGCTCCAAATGGTTTCTTGTACCGATTATCCACCGTATATGGAATCTTCTTGCAGGCTATACCTGCAACAAGAATAAAACATTTCACCTTCAGCATGTTATGGAAATTGGAAGGAAGCACAGTTTCTACATTCGAGGTCCATCCAGATATAACCCTTCTGCAGTTTCCAAACAAGACAGTAACCTAACTAAACTAAATTTAATCTAAGTTCAAGTATATCGTGTAACTAAAGAAAATAAATATCCCGAAAAGATTTTCAAAATTGAAATAAAGTGAAAAGCATTCTCATTTTTTCAAACATCTTCATAAATTTTTTTTCCATAATTTTTTTCTAAATTTAAAACGTCAATCTTTTGCCAATTTTTTAATTTGAAGGTTATTAAGTGATCATTATATTTTCATTAAAAATAATTACATTTTCTTCATATAAAAATTTACTAATTCTATCCAGATCCATCTTTTTTTAATGGAAAATATTATTTATTTATCATTTTTGTTAGTATTGGATGGTGAAAAATATTTATTATCATGCTTCTAACATTAGAGTCTGGATTGCAACTACACAAAAAATAATTCTAATTTTATGATTTCATTTCTCTTATTGTTTATTAGATTAGTTGTTCGATATTTTACGCAGTTTGTCAAAATTTCATTATTTTAATAAAATGTTTCAGGGAATATGGTTGCTATAAACAATGTTATGGATATACCTTAAAATATAACAGCTTGTAGCAGTTACATACTCTTATCTTCTGTTTTGGATACTAGATGACGATGCCTGATAGGCTATCCCATATGCCATCCCATAATGTATTGCGCATTGCAAGTGTAATAATGGATGCAGCAGTTACATAACTCTTATCTTCTCTTTTGGATAGTAGATGGTGATGCCTGATAGGCTATCCCATATGCCATCCCTTAACGCATTGCGTATTTCGAGTGCAATGAGAATGAGATGTGAGACTGTACTAATAAGCTGCACGTTTGAATGTTGTCGTGTCTTTGTTCAGTGTGTGAATGCGGTTATTAAAAGAAATGATCCTGAATCCATAAGTTCTGTTGCTTCCTGCACAGATCATAATAATCCACATTCCACCAAAAGCTCTTTTTATTTTTGGGTCTAATTTAATATATGACAGTCAAGATTAAGAAAGTGTATTCTGAAATTATATTCTCATGTTTTTTAGAATATATTTATATCAGTTTCCTGTAGTGATGCTTTCGTTATATTGGTCTAATTCAGAGCTCAAAATCAAGAGAAGATTTGCCCATTTCTGTCTATTAATTGTGGCTTTAATTCGTTTCGAAAAGCTATCAGACATCCTTTGTTGTTTGAAAGGGCCATTTTTATTAAAGGGAACTGACTAATTAAATTGCAAAGTCTAGAAAAATTATGATTTAGAAACGAACAAAATCTGTTAGCACAAGAATCTTACTTATATTTGAGATTCTGCCTATAAAAAATTTACTTATTTGAAATTTTTTGAGATATATCATTTATGACCTATTAAAATTCATTGAGATTGCCAAATTTAGTTTATTTAATTTGTTGCTTTATAATTATTGCTTTTAGTCCTCATATGAATGGATATACAAATAAAAAGATAATCAGTCAGTCAGGGGGATTCAAATAGTTCTTCAAAACTACTGATTAAACTGCCATGTATTTTTAGTTATTTTCTCTAAATGCATAAAAGCAAATGGACAAAATTTTTTGCCACGGATTTCTTTCAAAATTCGATACATGTCTTTTATAATTTTATAATAATATATTTTTTTTTATCTAAGAATAAAATACGATATCTCGATTTCCAGTTATAATTTTTAGATATAGACAAAAATAAATTCCAAAATGATTTGATGTTGAAAACTTTTAAAACTATCTCATTTTTGAAACTAACATTGTTCACGATTACATTATTTTCTGCTTACACGCTTTGAAACTACGTGAAATCTATTGGTGAAGGAATTTATAATTTTGAATTTTAATGTAATAATAAAAGTGTCGTTTAAACCTGAGTTTCATTTCCAGAACCCTGGTAGAAAAAAAAGGTATCTTCTGTAAATAAATGCATTTTTATGTGTAGTAAAAGAAAAGCTGGTAGGAATGATTACTCTGAAACTTTCTCATTTAAAAAAATGGAAAAATAAAATAGCCATTTACTTAAGTACAAAATCGCCATTTACATTTTACTTATGTTTTATAGATGCATAAGAGCAAATAGACAAATTTTCTTTCGTTATATTTCATTCAAAATAAGGCAGACGTCACTTATTTTGCCTAAGAAGAATGTGCCACATTTCCTTTTCGAGTTACCATTTTGATAAATAGACAAAAATTACGTGATGTCTAAAACTGACAAAATTATCGAATTTTTGTAGTTAAAATTGTGAATGATTATATTATTTACTGTTTATATACTTTGAATCTACATGAAACCTATGGATGTGTGAGTTTATAATTTTAAATTTCAATGTAATAATAAAAGTTTTGTTTAAACTGGGATTCCATTTTCTGAACCACGATAGAAATAAAAGATGGTAGCTTCTGTTAACAAAGGAAATTTTATGAATAACAATAGAAAAGTCAGCAGGTATTGTCACACCGCAGCTTTCTCATTTGAAAAATGAAAATTTTAAATCACCGTTTACACAAATGTAAAATCGCCTTTTACTTTTTAGTTATTTTGTTTACATGCATAAAAACAAATAGATAAATTTTCTTTCGATGTATTTCCTTCAAAATTCGAACCACATCTCTTATTTGGTCCAAGACGAATATGCAAAATTTCATTTCTGAATCTTGAAGGAATTTATAATTTTGAATTTCAGTGTAATAATAAAAGTGTTGTATAAGCTGGGATTTCAATTTTTGTACTAATTTTTGCAATTTTTGTGGATTTTATTTTGTGGATTGGGATTTCAATTTTTGTGCAATTTTTGTGCTATATCCTAAAGAAAGTAGCTTCAGTTAATAAATAAATTTGTATGTGTTACATACAAAAACATGCGAGAATGGTCACATGGAACTTTTCCTTATAAAAAATTAAAATATAAAATCACCTTTCCTTTTTTAGTTATTTTGTTGAAATGCATAGTAGCAAATATATATATATATATTTCTTTTGAATGAATTTCGTTCAAAATTCGACAATATCTTTTTTTTCTCTGGTTTAAGAAGAATATACAGAAATTCATTTTCGAGTTATCATTCTCATAAATGGACAAAAAAAAAATCCAAAATGACTTAATGTCTAATAAAAGTGTTGCTTATGTTGGAATTCCACTTTCTGAAACATGGTAGAATATGTAAACAAATGAATTTTTATAACAGAAAACTCCCACCAGGAATTGCCAAACTGGAATTTTCTCATTTAGAAAAGAAAATATAAAATCGCCATTTACTCATACATAAAATCTCCATTCACTTTTTTAGTTAACTTCTCCAAATCAAAATTCGACACATATCTCTTAATTGACCTAAGTAGAACATACAAAATTTCATTTCCAAATTATCATTCTTAAAGAGAGACAAAAAGTTTCCAAAATAACTTGAAGTCTGAAATGGAGAATTTATCATATTCTTATAGTTAAAACTATTCACAACTACATTATTTCTTGTTTATTTACTTCACACACTATAGAGTAAAATCCTTACTGCAGTTTAGATCAGCATCACAAAATTTATTAAGTTCATTTGTCGCAAAAACTTCCCTCGACATCCGTTGAAAGCTTGATGCAAAAACTTTTTACCAGAAGCAAGCAAGACAATAACTTACTCAGCGGTGGTGCTAAATCTTGAGACAAATGACTCCTCTTATCTCTAACACCAACACAACATTCTGTTGTTTCATAACAACTCATCTAAAAAAACTATATATTTTTTTAACTTGTAATTTATACCCCCTTCAAAGCGGAGGTTCGCAAAGTGCCTCAGAGAATGCTAATTCCCCCGCATCTAAAGACGAGGAAATCTGATGAGTGTCATTAAGATAGGGTGAACCCCTCATTTGAATTGTGTCAGTCAAGTAGTCCATTTTCCCTGCAAATTCCTCTTCAACAACGGATTCACTGTGCATATAAATGCGCACCCATCGGCCGGAAGTGTTAAATATGCAGTGTTTGAAGTTGCTCACTCGTCTTTTTGCAGGCGAACTCAAGCAACTTTTAAGGACATTGCTCTGCCCAGTAGAGAAAAAAAAGAGATTTGTTGACCAAATTCGGAGATCTCTGAGATATTGATGAACTATTCATCTGTTGTATAATTATGTGAGTACTGTATTGTTTTTATTGCAAGTTTGTTCAAAATTTACGAATATTTAAGCATGTAACATTTCCCATTTGTCTTTATATATATAGTACTAGCTGGTACCCGGCATGTTGCTGCCGCAGAAGATATAACTGGAAATATCGTTTGAATTTAAAATAACTGACTTGTTCAGTGAGAAATAACAGAAATATGATATTTATTTTCATACTAGAAATGAATACATTCATTGAAGTTGAATGATATATAAAAGAGAAGTGTAAATAATGTTTACTCTGTTTATAATAATAATTATCATTCAAGAGCTTTAAGATAGGCAATATTTTTTTGTTGTTTTTCCGTCTTCAGAAGAAACAAATTAATTTCTTGATTGTCCGACTCGTAGCATCCAGCATACAACTGATTATGTGAAAAACATGGGTTTTTTAGGTTCAGTGCGCACACTTGAAGTGATTCACCGTGCACATTGTTGACGATCACCGAGAATGCAAGTCAAAGGGAACTGCAGTCGTTTGGAATCAAAAGGAATATTCGGGCGGAATAATGGGAATGCATGAAATGAGCACGTCTTCTTCAATCAACGTTCTTTTATGGATAGTTGTCACATCTCTTGCCTCATATTGGTTTTTTGATTCTGATACTCTAGAACAAGTATCATATAAATGTTTTTTGGTCCTTGCCCATATTGATCTTAAGACTCTGAAACACGAGAATTCGCAGCTTGTAAAAGATCTGCTTAATTACTCTCTTGTCTTTCCTCTTTTGTTTATGAAGCTCGATTATTCTAATTCCCACATGTTACGGTGTTAGATCTATTAAGTGACAAATGTTTGGGAACATAATTTTTTTGTGTGGAAGTAATCAGCACGACATACATTTGTATAACAGAAATATTGTTTGTAGATTCGCTTAATAATTAGCAAATGTACTGTTTGAACTGGAAAATTTCCGTTATATGTAACTTACCTTGAGCGGCATCGATAATAATTTCATTTTGTATGTGTGAGATCAACTCTGAATAGCATGTGCGGTTTGCTGCAGACAAAATATTCAGCACGCTAAATGACACCATCCTGTGTAAAAGACTATTCATTAATGAGAAGAAACACATTAGCGCTTTCAGGAATGTGATTACATTTCCCTCACATTGACTGAAATCAATCATAATAACTTTATTTTGTTTGATATACGTACGATTAATTCCAATTGAATATACTGTTTGACTTTTGTCAATTATCAATTTTAAAATATAACCTTCGTGGAAATGCAAGCCATAGATTTTACACAGTGGGTTGAACAGTGGGGGTACAGGAGCTCATAGGATACTACAAACAAACATTCATTTTTATATAACAGATATGATAACGCTACTCTGCCTAAAACCCTCACGCAGGTGCGAGCAATGAGTTGACCAAGTCGCATAGAAATCGGTTGAATACTACGCAAGCGCATAAGGTAGGAACAAACCACAATTCATTTTTATATAATCGATTTATTTATTCTTTTATAATTGTAATTCTTGGTGTTCTTTGAGGTTTTTAAAGGAAGAAACTATTTTTTTTGTATCTTTCGATTCGTTTAATATTCGTTCGGAGTTCTCAAGATTAATGTCAGAAAATATGATTAAAATATTTTCTTTTCAAATTGAATAAACACAGAAAATATATTTATGAAGTAAATTTTTTGATATAATTGAATTAATATTTTAAAAGTTAAATTAATTTCCAGAAAATGCTGTAAAAAACGCAAAAATTTTAATAATTTTTAATTAAGATTTCAATCTTATAAGAGTGCTTTCCCTAATGCTTTCTGGCATACTCTGGCGGTTACCTCAGAGAACGACTTACATAGCATTTACGTACAATACTTACGAAATATTAACCTGTACTTTGAATTTAGCATTTTTACTGAATCTGTTGTGTCTCCTTTTGTTAATTTGACAATAATCCTTAGTTAATAGGTGCAGTAAATAGATCTAAATTTTTTTTATTTGTTACATAATTTTACTATGCCTGTCACCATTCTATAAGTGCAAGAAATAAGAATTCAACGTTTCATCGCAATCCAATGAGCGGTGCAGCCACGCATAAGAGACATACAGATAAACATTCATTTTTATTTATATAGTTTACATAATTTTAATATGCCTATGACCATCCCATAAGTGCAAGCAATAAGTATTCAAAGTTTTATCGCAACTGAACTAGCGGTGCTGCTGTGCATAAGAGACAAACGTTCATTTTTATTTATATTGATTAATTCTTGATAACAAAACCTGAGATCAAACCAGAGACCTTTAGACTTTTGATGACGTCAATTTCATTTTTAAGAATTTTCAAAATCTAATTTTAATCGAGTTTTTGAAATTAATTGTAAATTGTTTGTTTTAAAATCATTTGCCATTCGTAAAATGTTTTTGATTTTATGAATAAATTGAAGTTAATTTTATTTTTCTATTTAACAATTAATCATGGGTTGAACAATTTTAGAATTAAAATTAATTAAAAAAAGGTTTGTGCTTTAATTCCTTTTAGCATTTACATCCTCATTTATTCCACAGTATATAATGTGCATATGCAACAGTTTTTGGAAATTAATTTCATGAAATTCATACTTTTTTATTTTATAAAGTAACAAGGTGAAATTTAAAACAGAGTTATTCCATGTTAATAGTTTAACAACTAAGAAAACCTATATTTCATGCTAATCAACTGTTCACCAAAGACGACTAATTACTAAATATTTATAAAAAGTTTATTTTTTCACGGATTTCCACTTTAAAAACAAATAAATAAATAGACAAACATATGGTTATTACCAGACATAAATAAATAAGACAAACCATAAACGAATGCTCATTTTTAATGCTTGTTTCAAATTTATATTGAAAAACTCAAACTTATGATTTTTAAATTATTGAATGAACCGGGTATTTTTGATCGTGGTCTTTTCCATACAAATTCATAAATTCAACGGATTTTTGTTATAATGCAAAGAGGCATTTTTCATTTCTAATTCAATGTGTTTTTAGGTTTTTTTTCCATGACATAGATTCATCTTAATTATTTAAAGTAATGAAAAAGAAAAGATTTATTGTCTTTTTCCTTAATTTTGTAATTCTTTAATATGCTTTTCTTATTTTTCTTATATTTTATTCATATGGACTGATTACTTATAAAAGAAAAACGAAGGAATTACTTTTCAAATCTGATCAAGTTGTTGATGTCGTTGAATTTATTTTTTGGTAACTCTCAATATTAAACAGTGGAAGAAAGCAGGCAATCATTAAACATGTATCTCAATGTCATGTTAAAATGAAAAAAAAAAGAAAATTCTGAGCAGTGATTATGAAAATTCTCTATTGTGAATTTCCTATCAGATAATAAACAGCGAAGTATTGTTTCTTTAATTTTCTCCAAAAAGGGAAAACACATGAAAAGTAGCTATATGGGGATGAAACCCATGAATTTTTGTATGAAATAAATATTGACGAAATCGTCAAAATGTCAAGGTATCTTAATAAGCCAGTAACAGCTACTAAACATTGATGATCACTTTTGTCTAGCGGATATGTTACGTGGCTGCAAATCGTAATCTATCCTTGGCGAATTCCATCTCCCCATTGGCGCGACTGCACAATGTAACCCGCCAAAAATAGTTGCACCCTGGGAAATCTTTTTTTTTTCGCTTAGAGAAAGTTTATCGAAATATATTTTTAATTTTCCCTCAAAAATGACGACAAATAGAGGACAGGTCATCACTGAGGACTTATTTAGAGGCATAAATTTCCATGTAAAAAAGAATGGTGGGTAAAACATGTGTTTTTGATTTTCCTAACTCTGTATATATCAAGACTCCTTTATAACAAAGAAAGGCCATGAAAGCAGTAAGGAGAAATCGTACGACTGGAGTTTTTGAGATGCTATATTATTAGACGTTGAATAAATATTTAAATGCATCCATCAAGACCTCTACTCCTCATTCATGTTTTCTACATATTATATAAGAGAATATAAAATAACATTAAAATATAAAATATAAATGAAATACTCATTGACTATTACTCATTTTCTTCCTAATGTGCATCGCCTATTGAAGGCGTTTCATCTTATATTCCAAGTGAATCTTTTTTCCTTTCTGAAAACAATATTTAAATTGATATTTTGTAGATACTTATTTTAATCACACAAGTTACAATGTTCGTGATTTCCTCCTTTTCAGTGCATATAATTTGTCATTTCATTTTTATTATACAATTTTGGATCCCTCTGTATTCATTATGGACGAATTTGTTTATTTTCTTACTTCTTACAGATTTACCTCTTCATACTTTCAGAATTATTTTGAATCATCCTGCATAAACTATTCGACTTTTTTTCATATTTTGCATAAAATTTGCCATTCATTTTTTTTAAAATCAACCTGTTATGCATTCCTAGTGATTTTCTTTCTTTTCATAAATGAGACTTGCCTTTTTCTTAAAGAGGACAGCAGATTTTTTAAATAAGTGAAAACGGGCTAAGACATTAAATTTTATTTTTATCATTTCATTACCAAAATATATATTTTGTATAACATAAAATGTACTGTTCAATAAAACAAATATTTGGAGGGAATGGAGGTAGAAGGGTATATCTTAATGATTTTTCTCAAAATGATATTGTATTGAAATGTTTCAAATATCTTAATTTTTGATGAAATTTAATGGAATTGATAATAAAGAATTTCGTTTAACATTAAAAGAAAATAAAGTATGTATTTTATATTTTGAGTCTTCTTAGATAGTTAAAAGTCAATTTTAGTTCAGAAAAAATAAAATGCCTATAAAATTTGTGTACGTCTACATAAAAATATTTCTAAATATTTCTTTCCCTTATTTCGTTTTGTGCCGTTCTATATTTGCTCGTCGTTTCTTCTTGTACAAAAAAGCATGCCTCTCGGGAAGGAAATAAAACGAAAGTAATAATTCAAAGGGTCTTATCCTTACTTTGGCCACGTCTCAGCTTCAAAAATTATGCTTACATGTATTATTCTGGATTTTTTTCTTTCAGTGCGTCAATTTTGCTTTTTCAATTTGTCATTTTGTAAATGTTATTTGGAATCTCATTTTTGCATCTATTCACTCATTTTTGAATTCCTTTTACTGAATTCAGAAAACTCATCTATATAAATAAAAATGATTGTTTGTATGTCTCTTACGCGCTGCTTTGCCCAACATCTTATGCTGATAACACTTCGACAGAATATTGCCTGCGCTTACGCGAAGGCTATAGGCCTAATAGAATCATCTAAAGTATAAAAAATATCTTCAAATCTATTTACCACATCTATTAACCATGGATTAACCACCAAATATATCTCCAAGGAGACACAAGAGACTTAGTATCGATGCTAAATTCAAGCTAGACTGCGTAGCTATTGTTTGTAAATACAATGTCATTAGAGTATGCAAGGAAGTTTATGGAGAATCAATCCTATAGGTTTGAAATTTTAATTAAAAATTTAATAGCATTCTAGTGTTTTTGCTCTAACTTCGGAAAATCTTATAATACAAATAAATTGGTACCACCTTAGTTTTCAAAAAAAATACCTTTCCCGTTATATTAAAGATATACATATTTTTTATATGTTTAATTAATTTTAAAAGAAAATACTTTAATCACACTTCTAATACTAAATTTGAGAATTCTGCACGAATATTAAACAAATCATGAGATACAATAAATAGCTTCTTCCATAGCATCTTCACAAATCTAAGACGCAAAAATGAATATTTGTTTGTAGAATCGAATAATAAAAATGGAATATATACTTTATATATCCTTCAATTTCAATGAATGTATTTATAACTGACAAGAAAATAAATATCATTCTTCCTATCATTCTTAACTAAACAAGACAACTATATGAAATTCCAAATGATATTTCCAAAATTATTTCTACTGCAGCAGCAACGCGCCGGGAATCAGCTAGTATCCCATAAAAGAAAATTGAAGATTTCAAAGAAATATTATTATTTACCGTTCTTACTTCCCTGCGAGAATAAAAACCTATCTTTTGATAAAGAACGGAGCCATAAAACGATATCTTACCCTCTCCCACTTACGATTATCAAAATGATTCCAAAGATAAAGCTTCCCGGGAAGAGGTAAAAAAATAGGAAATGCTTTCTTTCTAACAGAAGGAATGGAATTCGTGCACCATTTGCTAAAATCTGCATTGTCTCTGAAGATGGTCGTAGTTGCACGAGCCATTGTCTGTTCCGTTCAACCAAATGGATGTCTTTTCTCTCTCTCATGCTGGTGTGCATGTGGAAGAAAAATTCAGCTGATACGCAGGAAAGGATATTTTTATGGTTTGTTTGTTTCGGAAAGTAGGGGTGAAGGATTTTTTTTTTAGTTTCCTTGATAAAGGAGAAGGAACAAAGGTTTATATTCTCTTTGGGAAAACCTCGAACAATAGCCTGCAAATTGATATTAAAGGGTTTATGGGAAGCTCGGTTTATGACGGTATTCAGTGCGAAAATAATTCGATTGGATGACAAATTTGACGCGCGTTTCTTTCTCCCTTTTTTTTAGAAAGGAGTTTATTGTTTTTTTTCTTATTTTTCCTTTTCTGAAGGGCAAGGACACTTAACCCTTCAAGTATTTTATTCTTAAGTAAGTGTATTTAACTAGTTGCAAGAATACCTATCTTTGGATATTCTTGGGAATGAAATGAACCCTTGTATGAATGTGAGCCTGTTGGGCAGTAAAAGAAACTTACTTCAACAAATTGCATCCTGAAATAGAATTATAGAAACTTCTCCATTTAGCATAAGATCTCCTATTTACTTTTTCGCTTTCTCATACACAAAGTACATTAAAAGAAAATATTGTAAATGTCACTAAATTCGTGCTATATTTTAGCAAATCCCCACGTTTAGATCTATTTGAGCCTTAAAAACCTAAGAATCGTGTCTCTATGTCTATGAACAAGATAATTCAAAACCGCTTTGATTAGACTAATGAAATTTGATATGCGATTATGAAGATCACATATCATTAAGATAAGTCATTACACTGATTCTCCACTCCGCCTCGAAGGCGCAGTGATAAAAAACTGAATGATCTGATAGCCGCTACAGCAGCACTGGCGGGAACTGTAAGGGCCTTCACCTGCTACGGCACAACCTTTCCCTAAGAAAGTATGTCCAGTCATCGATGGGAGGAGCTACATTCCCACCTTTTCGTGTACCTTGCAGAGTGACAAGAACAAAACACAATGCTGGAAGCTTCTCATCCTCAATTATGAGGTTTCCATTGGGAGATATATTACTAAGATAAAGTAAATGAATTTTTCTCAGTAATAAAAAGTTTGGTGTAATTCAAATGTTCAGATTTCCATGAAAGTTTGAACGAAATCCTTTCTCAAAAATCTGTCTGATGGTCTGTTTTTCCTAGAAAGGAAAAAATACGAGAATTTTTTAAAAAGTAGAACGCTGTATGAATAAAAATTGATAAACATATTCAGTATCTGAAGCTTAGATTTTCATCAAACTTCGGGCATACTGATTATTATAGATAAACGTATAGATAGATATAGATAAGCTTTTATAGATAACCTATTATAGATAAACTTTTCAAACGCAATGACTTAGAAGCTTGAATCATTTTTTATATGCGGCTGTTAATAAATTTTCTAATCCTATGTCAAATTTTGGCTTCAATCAATTCGTAAAGAAATATCTCCAAAATGCATATTAAGTTTTCTTCGCAACACTGAGATTCAGAGAATACTTATGTACGGGACTCTAAAAGTTAAAATAGAACATTCGTGGTGTTCATGATTTTGACCAAGGTCCAAAATCGTGTGTGGGAGGGAATTATTTGTCTTTAAGAAGAATGCGAAACAATTTCTGAGGATACCACTCCCTCTGGTTTTTTCTAATTAAGAAAAATGTACATTTTCAGCATTAGCAAAAATTTGATTGCTAAGCTTTTCCTTCCTACTCTTGTTAATGAGTGAAGGTGAAAATTTCACTGCCGAGCTTCTCCTTCGTATTTTTATTAATGAGTGTACATTTTCAGCATTAACAGAAATTTGATTGCTGAGCTTCTTCTTCCTACTTTTCTCTACTATATTAACAAAAGAACTTTGCTTTAATTTGAAACTAGACATGTGTCAAAAAATCTGTGATTGGTTCAAATAGTTGGTCATACTTTCTTAACATATATGTGCATGTAAAGATTTAAAATTTTGGAAGGAGATTGAAGTTCGAAAACATTGAAGAGATTTTTAATACTGTTACATCGTTTTATTTCATCATAGAAAAGCATGCACGTCTATGTACAAGCTGAGAGCGACGAACACACACACAGAACACAGAACGAAAGACAAAGTAATGAGGGATAATCCCGGGTCATAAATAGCTTATTTTGATAGGGAAAATCTTGTTTACAGTGCTTATAGACAAATTTCTCATGGAGATTTCTGCACATGTGACCCTCAAAGCAGGGGAAACACAGGGATCTTTTTACAAAATTATTTGCTTACTAAGCAATTTTTGTCACTCACTTTATCAGCAACTTTTATCAATCCCTTTCACCGTGAGATTCTCTGACAAAACATTTTTACAAAGCATTTCTTGAATTAATTAAGTAGACAACGTGGAATCGGATCATGAAATAAGAGTATATTTTTAGAATGAAGGTAATATGGACTAAATTGAACTAAAAATTAAGAAATTAATTCAGTTTAAGTTATCATTACATATATATGTATATACTACTAACCCATTACGCAATTCAATTAGATAAAATGGATCATGAATTACAGACTACTTAGTATTTTTCACTCTTGAAACGTGTGTTGACGCTCTGCTGGATAGATCATTTGACTTAAGAGTTACTAAATTTGATGTAATTGACCAAATTGACCAAAAAATTGGAAAATGCACTTTCGAGGCAATTTTTTAAAAAACTTTTAATTAAAAATAATCACAACTTTGGCATTTTCCTAAAAATATTCCATATTTGATTTTCAGAAGTATAAGTGTATTATGCTTGAATCATTATAAAACTTAGGCAATTATCTTTTGCCATTTTATTTTAGAAGCCGATGTAAATTTTCTTGGACTTTGGAAAAAAATTATTTATATATTTTTTAATAATATTCAAAAGCACGGCTCATTTTTACGATGGAATTTAAATCGTTTCTAGGGCTTCGTGAAACAGGTTACAAAACTTTAAACAACAGTTTAAAACTTTTTTTAATTTGCATATTTTTGTCGAATGAACAAATAAAGTTTCAGTACTTCAAAAGATAATATGCAAAAAATAGATGAATTATTCCGATTTATGATGTTTTAAGTGCATTAAAATGGAATGAATTTCATGAAGAATGTTCATCGACACAATAATAAGAATAGATAAAAATCTATTAAAATAATTCACTTTTAATAAGTATCACAATTTAAATATACTTTGTTGAAGATAATAATGTAAAATTACGCATATTCATAAATATGAAATTATGTGCAAGAAATTTGATGGAAATGAAACGTAGCAAATATTTCTTTCAAATATCCTATTCGCTAAAAGAAACTAAGAAAAAAAAAGAAGTGATATAAACTGATGGAAATACTCATTTCCGTTTGCTTTGAAAAGAAAATGGGTTTTTTGAGGGAAAAGCCATCACCTCCCTACCATAAATATTTTACTATTTCGCAAACATAATGTTCCTCAAGTATATTTAATTATATAGCTTAGTATGCAATATAAGACAAATAAGTTAGTTTTTGTATACTTTTATTCACTTTGAAATAAGTAATACATTTCTTTAATTTTTAAATTTTGGATGCTCGCTTTAGATGAGAAAAATGAAAATTTGGGCTACTAAAAGGAGGTAAAAGTAGTTTTCTAGTCAAAGAATTCATACCAATGCGTTCAATGTAAACTTTTTTTATTATTGATGACATTATATTTTTTTAACAATCATTATGTGACTTTTATGAAAATGTTGAAAAGGTAGTATTGACTTGTCATTTGGAGCCTTTTTGTTCCCATGCAATGTTTAGATGGTATCTAAACGGTAGTGAAGGAAAAAATTATTGGTAGCAAAGATCCATAATTGTTTCGAGCTTATATTAAATATCAATTGTATTGTGTAACTATTTAATTAATTTTCTAATTGGCACTAAATGATCATGGATATTATAACGTTAAAGAGTTTTCAAACATTTTTTGTTTGTAACTGAGTGTTTTTATATGCATGGTTTGTTGCAATAAGTATTCAAAGCAAGTAAAAAATTTTACTTTCCAGAAAATTAAAACATTTCAATCGTCTACAGACTGGATTTCAAGATTTTCGGAAATAGCCACATTTTAGACTCGACCTTGCTAGAAAATGCATTTTTAGAATTATAAGTGAATCGATGTCTGCCACGTACTAAGCATGAAAATTTAAAGACGAAACAAACTTTTCAAATAAATTTAGGTACACGATTACTAGCTAATAGTAAATGTTTATAAAATGTGGGTATAAATAGTGGGCTGCTTGTAAATTTTTCTAATCATGAGCTTATATTATATGATACATAGTTGTTTTGGCCTATATTATATTATATATAGAACTTGTTTAGGCCTATATTATATGATACATAGAACTTGTTCAGGCCTATATTATATGATACGTAGAACTTGTTTAGGTCTATATTAGGTTTTATCATATTGGAGAGCGGGACGAAGCACAATTATGGGTACTTAATTCATTATTTATATATCAAAACTAAATAAAATTCCGATTATTTTAAGGAAAAATTCCAAAGAGGCAAATTTAAAACTACAGATATATTTAAGGCATTAAACATTCCAATCTTTTTTATGCCATGTATAAAATTTGTACTTTATGTATTATGTATTGTTATCTCAACATCAGATAACCTTTAAAATTATTAATTTTTATGCTTTTAAAAAGGTTTTACATAGAACAATTCAAACAACAGTGTGCTATTATAGCTCTGCCTTCGGAAATGCGCAGTATTGATAAAATGTAAAAAAAAATTTAAAAAATATTTTTATTGAACTAAAGGAATACGATACTTGCACAAAGAAATATCGTCGAATAAAATCTCACTTCAGTTTATATTTTTAGCAACGACAAAATGTATTCAGAAAATATTTAAAAACTTAGTTGCCAAATTTGTTTTGATTGGCTTCAAAACTTTGTAGCCAAATTTTGTGTATAATGTTTTTTTTTTGAGAATGTATAAAAGCTTGATCTTCATTTCATTGAAAAGCTACAATTATTACAGATAATAACTAATGATAGTTAATAATAGTAATTACTACAATCATAAAAAGAAACTTGTTTAAATTTTGCATCTTCATTTAAAACACTTGCCTTATTATGTAGGTATTTTTTTTAAGTGCTGTGTTTGCAAATAAATTGGCAACCACTCAGTAAATTTGCATTTCATTGAGCTGCCATGTCAGAAATCCTCATAAACAAATTTAAAAATCTATGTAATTAAACAAAAAAAAGTAATCTATGACATCTGGATCCTGAGTGATTACGTTGTCAGTTATCTTCCAAGGATGTCTCCGTCCTTGGAGTCAAAGTCGTTTACAAGATGAAATGCAGATGTTACTAGTAATTGTGTCAATTGAATCAGGACATGAAAATTAATAATTAATTATGATTGATATCTTTTTTTAAACTGTGGAAAACTGAAAAAAAAATGCTCTTACATTTCAGATAGTGGAAATATTTTGGGAACACCCTAAATTTTTTAGTTCTTATTTTAATCCGAATGATGCATGTGAAATTTTCAAAATAAAATGTTTGGAGGACGATGAAATTAACCAGAAATTATAAGAAATAAAAGCAAAAATACGAAATAGATGTATTAAAATGTTTTCAAAATTTTATATTTATTTAATGAATGACGTTCAAAGTTTTTGCATTTCCAGCGTGTTTTCAACTTTTTATTTTAATTGTTACACTTCAGATTTCAAAAAAAAAAAAAAAAAAAAAAAAAAATCGGAATTTAAATTAAATAATAAAGTTAATAAAATATCTACTTTAGACAGAAAAAGAAACATTTCCAATAAGTATGCTTCATGTAAATATTATATCAAGTAAAGAAAGCGATTTTTTTTATCCGCTTATGAACTATGAAAAATATATCATGCACGTAAAGAAAAAAAATACACTTAAAAAAAACTAAATTATCCAAATTTTATCAATTGATGGATTTAAACGGTGTTAAATTCATTGCTTTAAACAAAGTATCAAATAATGTAAGAAAAGAAAAAGATTTTTTTAAAAAAATTAGCAAATTGAATTGCCCGGATTCGTTCAATTAATTAATTGAAATAATGATGGATTGGTTAATTTAAACAATGAAAAACTGACTCAAACAGGATATTAATGAATGTACAGAAAATAATTACATTAATTAAAAAAAAATTGAATTGCCTGAATCCAATCAATTCATTATTTGAAGCAGTGACTGATTGATTGCTATAAACAATGTTATATTGTTTGATTCAAACAGGATATCAAGGAATGCATAGAAAAGAAACACAATATTTTTTAAAAATGGAATCTACGATCGCAAATTCAAGTTTTCATGTGAGAAAATTATTATTTTTAACTACTCACGAAAATTTATCTCTCTCTCTTTGCACACACACACACGAGTGTATGTACGTGTATGTGTGTGTGTGTGTAAAGATTTAAAATTTTGGAAATAGATTACTGTTCGAAGACATTGAAAAGATTTTTCATAGTTAAGTTCGCTTTATTTTTCCTCCGGAGGCATGCAGCATATTTACAAGCAGCGTGGACAAGTAGAAGTGACGGAAAAAGGCAGAAATTAATTTTCCCTCGTGTTATATAGCATATTTTGATAGGGAAAATATTGCCTATAGTGCAAATATATTATTATTATGCTCATAGGTATTTCTAAACATGTAACTTTCAAAGCAGAGGGAACACAGGAATCTTTAAAAAAGAATGTGTTTATTGGACATTTTCCTAGCCCCTCACTCTGAACTTGTAAGAGTTGACTTAATTTTACAAAGCGTCTCTTGAATTAATTTAGTAGAAAAATGGAATCGGATCAGGAAATAAGAAAATATTTTAGAATTACCTTGATATGGGCTTAATTAAGATCATGGACTAATTAAGATTTAGATATAAAACTTTCCTTTTCAATTTTTTTATCTATCAAACAAAATTTTCAATGTTTTGGAGTGCTCGATAAATTTTGAGATGGGAAATAAAAGCAATATTTTTTAAATATTGACACATGCTTAATCTGATAGTTTCGTGATTGTTTCAAATTGATTTAAACTGGTTAATGACTTAAATTAACAAAGACAATTCGCAAGAATTTAAAGAATGAATGATTTGGAAATCAAGTAGTAAGGTTAGTTGGAGATAAATCGGTAAATGTGACAACTTTCTGCATTATTTTCTAATAGCCCTAAACGAGAAAAATGGATTCCTCAAAAGCGATAAATCGTCAATTTGGTGCCCATGCATTTTGATGCCTCAAAAATACGTCAAACCAAAACAATATCACATTTTCACATGATAAAAATATTAAATTAGCTGAAATAGATCGAATAAAAATTTATTAATTGAAAAAGTGACTGGTTATGTATACCAATGAATTACATTAATTTTAACGAAACTAAGTTATCCTAAATTTTTAGAAAAAATACGAAGAAACTTATGTTTACATCTTAAGAATTTGTGACTGAGAAAATCAAAGCTTCCAAAATGCATTTTCTGTTTATGTAACAAAGCAAATAAGTATGGGCATGGAGCACTGACAGAATGCGAGATTTTAGGATTTGTCGCCTTCCTTTCTACACTATCTCAATCTGGTAATATTTTCATAGGATGCAGAGGAGAACGATAGGAGAACAGAAAAGAAGTTGCTGGTTTTTAAAGTAAAATTAAGGAAGAATGTTCCATATGATTTTTGTTTATCCTATATAATGATAAACACACGTATGTAGTAAAAGGCGTAAATATTTATAAAATAAAAGTAAATGCCGCCTTTTCTTATTTCATTCATTTTACATCTACAAAGACATTGAATTGATTCCAGTACAAGTACTTAGATTCTAAGATTAAAAAAATACCATAAAACACCATGTAAATATTATTAAGATGGGCTTATCAATCAGCAAGTGTCTAAAACAAATTTCCTGCCGTAAACTTTTTCCATTTGTGTTCATCACACAAAGGTGTGAGCACCTGTTGCTGTTATCAGTAACGTAAGGCTCAACAGTGTTGACAATTCTTTATAATCTAATCTGTGCAGGCACGTGAAGCGTCATCGTTCGTAAGCCCATTCGTTGACGAATTATCGCAATTCGAACAACCCTTTTAAAACAAAAACTGTTTATGTGTTTTCCATTTTCCTTCGATGTCCGCATACTCGAATGCATGGATAAGGTGAAAAGCGCGCTTTGAGGAACTTATTTGAAGATCTATATTACTCTGGAAATTGAGCGACCTAGGATTTTGCAGCCTTGTAAATTGTGATTCGATCTTTCATTGTAATGATTTTTATCGTCTAGTGATAGCAAAAGGTAAGATTTGTAAGCATTAATATTTAATCAAACCTATTTTTTGCAATCCTTTTTATGGGACATTATTTTTGTGATATTTATTTTATGCCACACTTTTTATGAAACACAGTACACTCCTGAGCGTCCACTTCGCTATTATCCTCTGTAATTTTCCTTTATCGTAATTGAATGGAAAAAGTTAGGCGTTGCATTAGCAACATTTTTTGCGATCCTTTTTTCATGGGACTTTATTTTTGTGCCATTTATTTTATTCCATTCTATTTAGAAAACGCAGTACACTTCTGAATGTCTAGTTTGAGATTATCTTCTGTAGTTTTCCTTTATCGTAATTAAATGGAAAAAGTTAGGCGTTGCATTAGCAACATTTTTTGCGATCCTTTTTATACGGGACTTTATTTTTGAGCTATTTATTTTATGCCATTCTTTTTATGAAACACAATACACTCTAGAGTGTCCAGTTCGCTATTATCCGCTGTAGTTTTCCTTTATCGTAATTATATGAAGAAGACAAGGCGTTGCATTAGCAACATTACCAAGGCTTAAGAATCTGGCATCTGCTACGATCCTCTAACTTATCGTCTGAAATATACAAGTTGCGACAAGACAAGAGTAGCATTCTGCTCTTTGTCCATTGTTTCATCAGTGTGTAACGGAACTTAATAGATGCCGCTGTACCTGATTATAACTGCACAGTACTTTCAGTATTCCTTAACTGTTCTTGGCGTAAGCTTAGTATTTTTTTAATTGGCACAATAAAAATTACAGAATTTATGTTATAATTTTGAATAGTTTCTTATCTTTTAACTTGCTGTTTCTCCAATAAACTTTTAAAACATGCAGTGCAGTATATAAACAAACATGAACTATCAGTACAGGGCCTTCTATTTTAACTTGACACATTACCTGCAAATACTTCTATGACTCACCGGGCATTTAAATAAATGGGAGGGAGGTAAAAATAAAAAGTGAGAAAATACGTTCTATAATGGTGAGTTTTGGTGCAAAAACTTTGTCTTCTGGCATTGGTGAGCCAAGAAATCAGTTAATGGAACTCCGTCCTATCCATCCTTTTTGTTATCCCGCCTGTCCGCAATAGGCAGGGTATAAGGGAATTAACAGTACATGAATTCCAATGGGTTTGAGAGTAAAACACCATTAATTCGGTTTTCTTACCGTGGATACATGCACATTAATACAATGTGTGTAAATATAGCGTCAATTGACTTCAATATTACAAAATAAAATAAAAAGTATATTGCAAAATTAAATCTAATCTAATTTCTTCAAGTGATGAAAATAATTTTGAACTATTCATCACAAGAAGATGCGAGTTTTAGAATATGGCGAGCAGTGTTGCATTAAGTTCAGTTTGAAAATTTTTCTTTATTTAAAATAAGAAATTAATTTAAAAAAAAAATCCTATGTGAAATTTCATTATTTTTCTTATTTGGAATGCACTTTCTCATTATTTTATAATTTTCGACAGGTTTTCTGAAATTTCTTTATACTGTCACCCTTTGCGCATAAAAAAGAATTATACTTTCATATTTGTTGCAATTACACATTAAGTTTCGGAATATTTTTTGTGGTTTCTTTTATGCGATCTCTATCCACCGCTCAAAAACAGGTTTGAACTGTATACTGGACATTACAGTTTTTTTTTTTACAAACAAACAAACAAAAACAGTAAACTTTTTTTAAAGCTAGCTTTTTAAAACTGACAATTAAGCATGTATAAAGACTATGTGATTAAATTTGTCATTAAGATTAAAACCTATTTTTAGAAAATAATCTAGAAATTAACTTTTATTTATATACATTAACAAACGTTCTTAAAGAATATGTGCAGAAAAAGTAATAGTTCTAAAAAAATTCCATTCATCCCCTTATCTTCTATTCGCCAGTATTATTGAAGGATTGATTTCAGTTTATTTCTTTTGTACTAAGCAGAAACTTATCAATAAAAAAATAAAATAACTGTAAAATAATAACTTTAGATTCCAAAGAATAAATTTCGAATTTTTAAAAATTATTTTAAAAAATCACTTTAAAAATCTTTTTTTATAAAGATTTATAACATCATAAATCTATATAAATAAAAAAATCAATGAAAAGTAATTTGGTAAAGATCGAATGGAAAGTCCAGATTTGTATAAAAGTAATGTAAATGAAACATTCTTTTATATCTATATTAATAAAAATGAAGGTTTGTCTGTATGTCTCTTATGCGCTGCCGTACCGCTCGTCCGATTCCTGTAAAACTTCGATAATATACTGCTTGCACTTACGCAAAGGTTATAGGTATAACACAATTACCGAAAGTATAAAAAATAGGTTCAGATCTATTTACCACACCTATTTTCCATGGATTAACCATCAAATAACTCGCCAAGGAGACACGACAGATTCGATAAACATGCTAAATTTGAGCTACACTTTAATATTTCATAGCTATTGTATGCAAGTCTTTCTCTGAGTTAATAGTTTTGTTTAAGAGTGTACAAGAAAGTTTTAGGGAACCAATCCTATAAGTTTGAAATTTTACTTAAACATTTAAAACAATTTTTGCGTTTTTTGCAGTAACTTCCGAAAATATTATAGGACAAATAATATCGCACAATCTTAGTTTGCAACAAATTATTTTTTCAACTATATTAAAGATTTCATGATATAAATATATTTTCTAACTATAATTAATTTTAAAGAAAACAATTCAATCGCGTTTTTTAACATCAAATTTGAAAATTCTGAAAAAATATTAAAAGAACTCCGAGATGCAATAAATAATTTCTTTCATTACCATTCTGAAAGAACTCCAAGCATTGCAATTTTAAAAAAATATACAAATCTAATATTTAAAAATTAATATTTGTTTATAGAATATAATAATAATAATAGAATGAATACTATTTATGCTTCTACTTTATATGTCCTTCAATTTCAATGGATGTATTCATTGCCGACAAGAATATAAATATCTTACTTCCTATCATTCTTAATGAAACAAGATAACTATTTCAAATTCCAAACGATATTTCCAAGATTATTTCTTCTGCGGCAACAACACGCCGGTATCAGCTATAAAATAAAATAATAATATAAGATAAGATTTATATAAGTAGATATAAGTAAAAATTAGTAAGGTAAGTAAATAAGATTAAAAAAATACAGTGAAATATCGAAAAATAAAGATTATTTTCTCTGTTTTAAATTACTACTAGTATAAATCGAAGTGAAATTAATTGATGTTTCAAAAGGAGGAGCATTTGATTTCAAAATTTGGCTAATATGTAGTAAAAGTTGCTTGAAAATTGATTAGGGTTTTTAAAAAAAATAAATTCTGAGACAAATAAAAAAAGAAACATAGGAGCGCGCATGATTTATCCATGGAAGTAAAATGTTATTACCATTTAAATTAATGTGTTAATTCCTTTTAAAACAAATTAGTATAATTCATATCGTTTTTATATTTATCCACAAATGATTGTAAAAGAGGTAAGTGGAAACAATACCAGCGGTGTTGTTTCTTAATTATTTATGTGTTTACAGATATTCTTGAATAAATTTTCTCCCTCATTTAATTTGATGCCTTATACTTCGCATAGTATATATCGTATGGTATTGACACCTGCATTTTTTCAATTATAAAGTATTTCTCAAGTGAGTTTATACAGCAAATTTTTTAACTGACGACTACAAATGCTGGATAATTTTTATTTCTCTTCGTAATTAGTGATAATAGATGTAATTAGTCATGATGATAATTAGTGCTAATAAATGTAATATAATTTTAAGTCACATTTCTAGAGCCCTTAAAGAAATTTATGGTGATTATACGCATCAAAGAAAAATAAATTACTTGAACTAACTTTCTTAGCAATATTTACCAAATAATTCGATTTTCATTTCGATATTTATTTGATGACAATTAATGGAAAAGAAGAATTCCCCTTCAAAATTGTATATTTCTTTATCCTGGCATAATAGGATATATTTGGCTTAAGGAATATAGGGTCGTAGGTTCGAGACTTAAGCCTATGAAAGATCCAGGGTATACGCTGAATGACGGTAGTGAAGGTTAACTCGATGATCATTATTTAATAAGATTGTGGAGGTGAAGTAATATAATGGTTCAGCTATGCCTCATTTTTATTCTCGCTGTTAAAAAGTTTAGTTTAATATATTCCAAAACTGTTCTTGTATTGCATTCAAAAAGAATGTGTCTGTATCAATATATAAAATTAAACGGAACTAAATTCAGTTAATTTGGCTTAATAAATACTTTACTACACTCTTTTAAATATAAAATATGGAATGAATAATTTAAATGACAGAATAAATTTAACGAACGTATGTTATTAAATAGGTAAAAACATAGAATTATATTGTCTCGTAGAATTCGATCTCACTGTGATGGTTAACTCAAAGAACATTAACGTTAAATAGAAGTATTAAGTATAAATAGTACAAAATAAACAGGTTTATTCGAAAAACAGACGTTTCGGAGAGCCCATCTTTGCTTTTGAGGTTACGGTCTACGGAACATACATGAGAATGTGGCAGTATTACATTCAATGTTTATAATATATTATTTATTCGCAATATAAATTTTAATTAAGTATATGATTGCCTTTTTTAAACTGCATTTTCTTATTTCGGAAGTTATTATTCAAATCAATTGCCACTTTAACGTTTATAAGCATTGAAATATTGAAGTAAGCGACTTTCCATGGGAATTATAGTTTTTCTTAGGATATTTAATATCATGCTTGTTGGATCGATAATTTAAGTATCTCGAACGAAAAATGGTAATATTTGTTTTTCTAGATTTTTGGTGATAGTTTTCCACACAAGTAAAATTAATATATAGACGAAGTCCGCAACATTAATATTAATTTGATAAAAAAAATCACATCTTTGTCGAACAATACATATAGATCGAATGTCCCAAATTACTGAAAAATACAATTGGGGTGCTTCAATAAATAAAGACAGTAATTAAATTATATTTTAATACTTGCCGACAATCTAAGAATTTTTTCTACTTAAAAGACAACAAGAGCTTTTGGCATTTCTCTTCCAAACTGTTCCATTATTGATCATCAACCTCGTTTTCAACAACAACAACAAAAACATCTTTTTGGCTCTTTTCTCAAATCATGCCGGCAAAATTTATATGCATCGGTCCCGTCTTACCTTCAGTTTTTTTCATCTTTAAATATGTTTAGAACGATTTATCATCATAAGAAATAATTTGCCTGTCATTTTAATAGCTATTTTTGGTGTTTATTAAAAATTTTCTTCACATTTTTCTTCGTAAGATAAAATCCCTCTTTTTTGCATCAACCAAGTATTTTGATGCTCTGATTTTTGCAATTTATCCCAATGACAAATTTTTCTTGAACCCCACATTTAATATTAATCCTGTTGAGATAATGCTTCCTTCTTTGTTGGACTTTCTCTTATTAAACCTTTTATCGACTTTCTGAAAAATTTAATAAATATTTCTGAACGATCGCTTGTAAAAAAATTTAATGTCTTATGTCTCTTAAACTGATATTTGATATGTTGATATTTTTCATCTTTGATATATCTTCATCAAAATAGCATCAAATGATATCGTTCATGCAAAATCATCTTTGAAAAATAATGATTTAAAGAAATAGAAATTATCTTTGAATAAATGATTTTATTTAAGACTCAGAATATCACTATATATATATATATATATTAGAAACGATCATTCATTTTTTTTCTATCTCCTAATAGTTTTATTAAAAATTTAAAAAAAACAATGAATAAAAACAAATTCAATCATTTTTCACTGGTTTGGAATATCATCCTCTTCCTGTGGTATATTTTGGGAAGAAAATTAATTAGAATTTTTCGCACTTAACCCTTGAGAGGAATTAAGGGAGGGGAAAATTTAAGACGAGGGGAGGTGCGGTCTACGGAATCGCATTTTCTTTACATTCGAATCAAGCTTTCTAATGAAAGCATTAGAATGAAAATCTGTCAAAATATTCTGCAGACAATTTTCTTACTATATTAATATGTTTTAGAATTTTTTCAAAATATTTTATCACTGAAAAAAGTAAATGCGTTGGAACATATATTTTTTTCACAAATTACATGTTGTAATAAATAGTACACTTGAAAAAACATATTACTTTATACTTTTTAAATCATATTAATTTTTCCAGAATACAAAGGTGTATAGAAAACAATATAATGTAAAATTCAAAAATTGTAAGAAAAAAAAATTTAAATTGACAATGGGTAAAATTGGACCTTTTTTTTATCGGCCTGTGCAATAATTTTCATAGCACGGTTTTCTAGGGCATTTCAAACTTACAGATAAAGAACTATTATAAAAATCAAACTATAAATTCTGTATCTATATATCTTCGTATACTAATATATTTTATAATTTTTTGAAAAACGTTATCACTAGAAAAAGTTAATTATGTTTGAACATAGATATCAGAATCAGCTGAATGCAAACTTTCGTTGAAAAACGGCTCTGTACAATAATCTTGATCACAAAAATCATTTTTTACTTCATTTAAAAGTGTCTGAAGCACTGCTCCGTAATAGAATCAGTAAATTGGAGTATATTTCTGGGCCCAAGTTTTCGCGTCATCTGCTAAGCCTTGTTTATCACTGGGACACTAACGGGGAGGAGCGGTCTCAGTGACATCGTTAAAAGAAATAACTGAATTATTTAAAAAACCATCTGATGAAGTCGGTTTAAAAAAAGTGCAGGTGTATTGAAGATTACGAAACAGGAAGCTACCGGGTCAATCCATTGAAATGAACTAAAAATAGAATAAGGGTGAGCTAAAGTCCATCGCCACCGGTCTCACAGACCACGCGTTACCAGTTAAGGGTTAAAATTCAAAAATGTGTGTGTGTGCGAGCGTGCGTACGTGCGTGTATGTGTGTGATAAAAAAATTTTTAATCATCCAAATATATAGATTCTTTAAATTTTAGCGAAAACAGAAAACTAGTTTTACAAACTCTAGCCGTCCGTGCTATATCAAATCCACATATCACATCAGAGCATTTAACAAGATCAAATGAGTCATTCGCACGTATTTCCTTTCATTTTGAAAACAAATCCAAGACGCAAATCTTGGCGGCAACGACAAAAGGTTGCCGCTGCCTCTCCCTCTGTAAACGTTCCATCAGAATATCAGCGGTGCGTGTGAGGAGCGCGATAAATAAACGACTCACATTTTTTAGATGCTTCCAGTACAAATGACGTTCGCTGAGCTACGGGTACGTTTCATCTTTACTTGTAACACTGAAAGGAAGGTTCAGAATCGTCTCTAGCTTGATATAAATCTTACTCTCATTCATAAAGAAAATGAAACCAAGGAATATCATGGATATACATCCATTTATGTTTCAATCTGTATTGTCTAAATCTGCAATTTTTAATCCATCAGCGCATGGTGATTACATATTTAAGATTATTTTATTTGGATTGCTAATTGGTACCCGGCGCATAGTAGTACTCATGGCAAACTGGGAGAATTTGTTTTTTTTTTTTTGTTGTTTTTTAAACCCAATTTTCAAGCAACTTATACTACCTATTACCAAATTTTGAAATCAAATGCTCCTCCTTTTGAAACATTAATTAATTTCAATTCGATTTATACTAGTAATAATTTAAAACATAGAAAGTAATCTTTATTTTTTGATATTTCACTTTATTTTTTTAATCTTATTTACTTACCTTACTAATTTTTACTTATATCTACTTATATAAATCTTATTTATCTTATTATTTTATTTTATTTATTTACTAGCTGGTATCCGGCGCGTTGCAGTCCCAGAAGCAATAACTTCGGAAATATCGTTTGAAATTTAAAATAAATGTTTTGTTTAATTAGGAATGATTGAAAGGATAATATCTATTTCCGTATCAGAAGTGAATACATTTATTGAAATGGAATAATGAATAATGAAATGGAATGGAATAATGGAATGGAATAATGAATGATAAATAAAGGAGAAAAGTAAAAAATATTAATTCTTTTTTTTAACTTTATTATTCAAGACTTTAGAGTTGCAAATATTTTTTTCCATCTTCAAAAGAAACAAATAAGTGCAGTTAATAAGTATTCAGAGTTTCATCGCAATCGATAAGCGGCACGGCAACGCATAAGAGACATACAGACAAACATTCATTTTTATTTATGTGGATGCAAATACAGGGTGATCAGCGAATAAGCCCTGATTTCAAAATTGAATATCTCTACAAAAAATATCGATAGAATTACGCGGTAAACTGTACGTTTATTAGCAAAACTATAAAAATAGTGTACAAAAGTTAGAAAATTTAGTTACAAAAATCGTTAACGGATGGCGCAAAATACAATTTTTTCAAAATGTTCACCGTTCGAAACAATGAGGTGGCGTAATCGAACAATGAAATTTGACATCCCGTCTTGCAATGTCTCAACGGAATTGGCATCATATGCAACGCCAATCAACGATTCAAGCTCATCTAGAGTGGCGGGATTGTTTCTATAGACAATGTGTTTCAATGTTCCCCACAGAAAGAAGTCACAAGGAGTCAGATTGGGGTCATTTTTCATTTTTGACGTCACACTGAAAGCGTCTATGGACATTGAGATTAAAGCGCCATCTGTTAACGATTTTCGTAACTAAATTTTCTAAACTTTTGTACAGCATTTTTACAGTTTTACATTTATTTTAACTGTAACATTTTTACAGTTTACCGCATAATTCTATCGATCTTTGTTGTAGAGATATTTGATTTTGAAACCAGGGCTTATTCGCTGATCACCCTGTATCTAGTAGTCTGTTGTGCATCTAAATTGTTACTGCTTCTCAGCAAACAAAGGCATTTACTCCTCAAGGGCAACTATGGCTTAGTGGTAGGGCCTCAGCTTGATACAAGAGGATCTCAGGTTCGAAACCGGATTCCAGCGAAGAACGGCAGTGTAAGCAGGTCTGATACTAAATAAACCAGTCAAATGTCATAATGGTGTGTGCGGATGTTTGGAGAGGGGAGTGCCAGCTGAGCTTCGCTCTCGTCAGGTTTAAACTAACGAGGCTCCAAAATGTCTCTAATGTTACTTTAAAGCAAGGAGTTAACTAAACTGTTGCTCTCGCCTCTAAATTTTATGTGTAAAATGGAAGTTTGTTAAATTTTAAGGAGTGCTACTGATTATCCTTTTATCTTCCACACGCGCAATAAATAACATTTTCGATGGAAATGACGATTACCTAAGAGAGTAGTATGAAGTCTTAATAATTCTATATCACTATTTACATGAAAATGACATTTCAGTTCTTGCTTATCTATTTAAATCGCGATATTATTTTGGCAAATTAACCCTGGATGTTATACTGAAGTGACCTGAAATATTTATACATGTATATAATGGCACAAATTTGAATGAAAGCAAATAGAAACTGAAATCTTACTTGGATTCATTTCAGGAAAATAAATATTCTTGCTTTCCAGAAAGTACCATTGCAGTTTGACCTGGTATTCCTGTGCGTAGTCTCGATGTCAAATTGGTGAGACTCCGCATTGCCCATACTCGATTTACACACAAAAATCTTTTATTATGGGAACATTATACTACTTGTTCCAAATGTTATGTTAATTTAAGTGTCTCGCATATTTTAATTGAATGTCTAATTTTTAATTATCGTCGCATGAATTTCTTTAATTCCTCGATTTTAAATACGCAGAACCTTGTGGGGGAAATGCCCCATCGAAATCTTTTCAGTATTTTAAGGCCTATTGGTATTTCACATTTGATTTAGTTTAGTTTTTCTTCTTATTACCTCTTCATAACTCTATTTTTTACATTCCCAAAGATTAGTGGTTGAAGAGTTCATCCATGTTTTCTACTTTAACCATTTTTATGGCGCAGTATGGCCATCTATGGCTTTTGTGCCAATAAACAGTACCAAACCAACCAACCTAAAAGTACCTCGTGTATTCAAACACAATACGAATATTTACAAACAATTACAATAATTAAACACACATGAAAAAGAATGGTAATGCATTCAAATCATTATATTGAAGGGATCAGTATACGAAAATTTGTGAATGTATACAATTATGTCTCTTTTTACTTTTTAATGAGACACAACTAATCTAGTTCAAAATCTTGCATGCGTTTTAACAACTGTATTCGCGGCGATGGAAAATGGTACTATTATTACTCAATAAATTGTTAGTTGGTCGTTGTCAACTAATACTGTGTTAGTCATCATTTTTATTTTCTTGCTATATAATTAGTTAAATAATTACTAATTCTTATAACTAAATCCCGGTGAAACAAACTTAGAACATAAGAAAACTGAAATTGACATGAGTATTTTTAAAGAAATTTTTCAATATTCAACAGGAAATAAAATTTGCGTATGTATATATGCGTTATTAAAACAATTAAAAAACTCTTTATAAGTTCTTAAAATTTCACGGATCTAATTTGCTTCCATTTTGTCAAGTTATATTTTTAAATTGTCTTCGCAAAAAAGTAGAAAAAATTCTAAATTAGAATTTCTAAATTTGTTTCAGGGATAATATTTTTATATAGAATTCTTAAGTGATATATGCAAATATATTTTTGTGTGTTTTCAAAATCAGGAATATTTTAATTTCTATATTTTTACAAAACTCGTATTATGTATTCAATGCATCTGTAATTCGCTATCTTATTATGTCATCAAAAATGTATTTTTTCACACCGTAATATGGATTTGAGTTTATTTATTTGCATTTAACCTTTGTTGTTTATTCCTTTGTGTTATTATAAATTGTTATATTTTAAGTGTTGTTTCTTATGGCACTTGCCATTGGACAAGCTCACTGTGACGTAGACAGCGATTTGAGCCAATAGGGTGCATCCCTTGATTTTTTCAGTATCCCCATCTAGGGCCAAGAGTACTACTTTTACACTCATGTGTCACAACCCTTTCCACTTGACGGACTTTTATTCATGCATTTTCATTCACTCAACCACAGGTCGTAATTTAGACATGAATCAGAGAACGATCACTTCTGAAATAGTACCTCCAGTGTTATTATTCTCAACATGGAGGAACTTGTGACCACGACACATTTATACGCGTGTCAATTATCACTACATACGGGGAATCTTAGGCTGACGGATTTGAACTCGTAACCTAATGGACACAAGTTCAACGTCTTACCAACTTGGCTAACCTGGTTCATGTTTTAAATAAAATATACACAAATACAGTAAATACTAAATTTTTCTTGCACAATCAGTTCAAAAAGAATATCATTAAAATGCTATTACCTGCTGAGTCTGAAGTTAAGAACGTTGAATTCAAATTCTCAGTGATAAATTTATCAAGGAAATTATTATTATTTTTTGTTTCTTATTTCAGAAGCGATGAGTGGCGGCCTGCGGCAAGGGTAGGGAGCATGCAGAAGGCCCTCCTGCCCACCTCTTCCCAGAGCACCCCTGCCAAGAACCACCTCACCCGAATCTGCACAGATGACGGATACTGTTCTTCTGCCAGCACACCCAAATCCTCTGGTAAACCTCCCATTCGTGCTCATAAATATCTATTTCATCTAGAGATCAACTCCACAACTGTATACAAATATCTTTAAGACATCCGAATACGTTAAAAAAAATTAAGTTGGATTTCTTTACTACTATTTAAAACTATGATTTTTAGATGTTTTGCATTAATAGTAATACAAAATACTATGAATACAAAAAATTATTTAAAAATATAACATATTTTTGATAAATAGGAAAATTTGTAATAAATTTAATGAAATTTAAACAAAACAGTTCATACTCTACAGGAAATTGTAAGGCAGCAATCTTATTTTTCTTTGAACATAATTTATAGAATATAATAACGAATGAAATGAACTAAACACTAAGAAAAATCTTGAGATGCAAAGAAGTGATGGGTAAAAATATGCGTATATATGCATTTTTTTTAGATAATTCACAGTTTAATTCTTCTAAAAACACCTATAAATGAAAGAGTATTTCGCCAACAATAAAACATTTGCTTCATTTCATATTATTTAAATACATGCTGAATTTTTTACGTAAATGCCTCTATTAGTTTTTGTGATATGTTAACGGTGTAGAATTTTTATGAAAATTTAAGACAATTTTAGCTAAAAAAATATGTTTTGCTTAAAACTGCCTGGGTAATAGGTCTAGTCTTTCTTTTCCTAGAAAAAGTAAATTGTTTTGGAAAGAGGAAAAAATAACAATTTAAAAACAATTTCCAATGTGGTCGTTACCAGCCTTTTTAACGTAGTATATATATATATATATATTTCAGCTAATACTGGATTTGTAATTCGAAATGATTGCGTCTACCTTTAATAAAAGACTTTTGATATAATTCTTTTTTTGTTTTTGGAAATATAAATTTTAATGTCAAGCCAATTTTTTCGTTTGTATCGATTTTGAAATGGCTAAAAATGTCAAAGCAAAT
Source organism: Argiope trifasciata (assembly GCA_026543055.1). Lineage (NCBI taxonomy): Eukaryota > Metazoa > Arthropoda > Arachnida > Araneae > Araneidae > Argiope > Argiope trifasciata. Next base: position 641,534 of record JAPMOQ010014257.1, read on the forward strand.
GCTGGCCCCTTTTGAAGCTTTGAATGTTTCATATTTAGTTATGCCATAAAAAGAAGAATTAAATTTTTACTTTTTTATTAAAAAATTTTCATTTACATTTAACAATGGCAGAGAATACTAAAGTATTCTCTGCCATTAATGACGTATATCATTAATGATATATATTCTAACAATGTAAGTGATGTTAAGATAAATTTAGTGGCAATTTTTTCGTAAGTAATCGGGGGGAAAATAAAAGTCTCTACATTTTAAGTCGCTAAACTTCGAACTAACGTCAATCCGAAATGCACATGTCTACTCTACAAAGTCTACTTTCATTAAATTTCGTTGATGTATTTCAAAGAGATTGACTCGTAAAGTGCTGAAAGACAAACACGGGAACATTCCTTTATCATTTCAAATTTAATAAATTCAACTGAAACTCTTAATACATATTTTTAAAAAAATCAACAAATTAGAATGAAATTAATTTTTTTCCGACAAATATGGTCAATTTTTGTAATACTATCTTTCGAAATAAATAAATATAATTGCAAAATATATTAGATTTTGATAATTCATAGAGGAGAGAAAATTAATTAACCATCAAAATATCCATGCAGAATTTGAATGCTAGTTAAAAGATGAAATTCGAAATATTTTTGTTGTAATAGGTTAATGTAGACCAACTAATTTCGCTTTTATACAAGAAATCTTAATTCGTCAAAAAGACTGCTTTATATTTATCTTTCTTCTATACGCAAGAAATTATTTTCTGAATTTTTTTGAGATTAAGTTATATATTGGAATCAAAGTATAGTTGTGGCGGTGTTTTATTGTGGTGACGTGCCAATGGGGAGATTGAATACAGCCAAGGATCGAACTCGTGGCCTTACGACTTGCAGTCGCGTAACATATCCGCTAGACAAAAGTAATTACCGAAATTTAGTGACTCTTACTGACTTATCAAGATACTATCACAAATGTTTGAAAATCCCTTTTAAAAGGGGTTTTGATAAACATCTGAAGAAAACGTATACGTATGACAGATCGGAAATAGAGTTAGATTTAAAAATACCAAGGTGTCTGCTGTATGATTAATTCTGCCTTTAAAAATACTATCAAAATATTTTATTTTCACTTTAAAAAATGTATTGGTAAAGAGAAACTTATTTTTACTCTAGAGTTGTTATAACCTGATTTATGTTCTCGGGATATTCTTTAATTCCCAATGTAACAGATTGATACATTTCTACCCTTAAAAATACTATCAAAATATTTTATTTCCACTATAAAAATATATTAGTAAAGAGAGACATTTTTATTACAGAGTTGTTATAACATGATTTATGTTCACGGGATATTCTTTAATTCACTATGTAACCGATTGATACATTCTACCCTTAAAAATACTATCAAAATATTTTATCTTCACTATAAAAAATATATTGATAAAGAGAAGCTTATTTTTACTCTAAAGTTGTTATAACCTGATTTATGTTCTCGGAATATTCTTTAATTCACAATGTAACCGATTGATACATTTCAATTGTTTTGTGAAAATTCCACCGGAAAAAAATTTACTAATTTTTTAAAAATAATTATCCAAGATTATATGCAACTATGCAAAACGCATGTATTTTCTCGTAAAAAAATTAAAAGTCATGCGTTCTAAGGTTAGTTAGAACAATAAATCAAACTCTGAAAGCTGAAAACCAGGTTCTCTGAAACTTTAACAAGAGTATGAAAGTTTCATTTATATTTTAAATGATTTCTAAACTCTTTTTTAATAATTGTTTAACTGAATGATAGAGAAATATTAGACAATGTAAGATATCCTCGTTTTTTTAACGTTACAGTAGAGGGACTATGACTTGTATGACTTGAGGGACTATGTAACCAATGCTTACATACAGAAAGACAACAAAATATTTCAACTAAACTTCATCTCATTATCATTTTTTGAAACAATCAAGATTCAGAACTCGCCAGATTCACCCTAACAGTAATTAGTGCAATAAATTGCCGAAAAGAATAAAGTTCACAGTAAGCAGTTTCTGGAGTGGTGGGTTTATTTTGTACTAATTTTATTAATAACCTTTAACAATAAGCTTGTTTGCTTAAATTATTCACATATTAGGATGCAACTGATTAATATGGAATACATCGGTTTAAAATTTCACCCTGTTCAATCACAGTTGAAAGCATGAATTTAATTGGAACAATCTCTTGCAAATTATTATCCTTGCGAATCATTTTAACAATATTTGACGCTGTATCAAGTATCGCTTCAAAATATAAAGAATTTAATGAAATGAATTAAATTAAAAACGTTTTTGGATTACCCTCTTTTATTAAAATATCAGTAGAATTTTTTAAATTTTATTTATTTTCCATTATTGATCTTAAGAACTTTTTTTTTAAATTCTCCAGTAGGTGACGTCTCTTATACAGAAAAGTTAATTATTAATTAATGATTAACTGTTTGTTAAATTCTATAAATACAAGAAAGTATATTTTCATCGCCAGCCCGAATTCAAATTCAATCAAAATTACAAACCAAATTTAAATTCAAAATCCGATTTTTACAAATATGAAACAAGATAAATCAAATAAAAGTATGTCATAAAAGTAATGGTTTGTGTCTTTTCTTTCAAGTATCCGACCACATTGGCGAATTATTTTTATTGCTATTTCTTGTAGTTCAGACTTTTCTATTTCCAAAACAGTTTATTTTTTCTATGAAAAGGAAGGTCTAACCTGGCATTCAGGGGAATTTCAAGCAATACATACTTTTCAGCCAAGATTTGTGTTTAACTTCAATTTTAATTTTCATAAACATTCTCCATCATTAACATAACATCTCAAAAACTAATAGAGGTATTAACATTAAAATCTCGACGTGAATTTTAAATGATATCGGAAAGGAATTGAACCAAAATGTTCATTGTTGGTGAAATAATTTTTCATTTATAGGCGTTTTTAGAAAAATTAAGTAGTGAATTTACGGAAAAAAATGCATGCACGCGTATTTCTTTATTCATAACTTCTTTGCATCACAAAATGTTTCTTAGATTTCTCTTCAATTCATTCATACCTATATTCTATGACTTGTGTCCAAAGAAAAATAGTATTGCTGCATTACAATTTTATGTAGAGTGTTAACCGTTTTGATTAAATTTCATTAAAATTTACTGCACATTTTTTTCTTTCCCAAAATTTATTATATTTTCAAATATTTTTTTTATTTATAGTGTTTATAATTGACAATACATCTAAAAATTATAAATAGTTTTTAAGAAATCCGATTTTTCAAAAAATTTCCTTTGAACGTAATCGAACCTTACCTTACATTTTTATCTGTGCTAATGTGCGGACTGTTTCCCAGGGCAGTTGACCGCCACGACGGAAAAGGATCCGCTTAGCGATGGGGTTCCCTGCACCACACTCCAAGGGGACCCAGAGGCTGATGCCGCCCCCAAGGATGAAAGACCGACTTGGGGTAAGAAAGCGGACTTCCTGCTCTCGATCATTGGGTTTGCAGTCGACCTCGCCAACGTCTGGAGGTTCCCCTACCTCTGCTACAGGAACGGAGGAGGTGAGTAATAGCATCCTACTACAGCAAAATCAGTTCATTAGAATGCATTTCTGGAGGGATATTGAAGATTTCAAACTGCATCAAATTGAATGTAAAATCAAAACATTTCGGTGAATCGCAGGAAGAATATAAGGCAGTATCAAAATATTTCAAGGATAGAACCCTAACCAACTCTAAGGCCAGTTGAAATCTCGGCCACACACGGCTCATACATAAGCATTTGCTGTTGGGAGAACCCGTACCCCGATATTCAGCACGTCAGTGTCCGTTGTGAGTTCCTCATGTTTTAATGGCAGAAATCACTGCCATCTTTCATGCATTATCTCACATTTCAAATAGTCCACCTAATAACTATATCATTTATTCAGACTCAAAAAGTGTCTTGGACTTATTGACATCTCTTCTCCATTTCTCACATCCATTGACTTTTTAAATTCTTGAATTCCATGATAGTCTTATATGTAAAGGTTATTCTCTCCTATTCTGCTGGGTTCCCTCAAATGTAGGTATTCCTGCCAATGAATTAGCTGACGAGGCAATGAAATCAGCTACCAGTCTTTTAAATGACCATGTTCTTTTTAACGACATCGAGAGACAGATAAAAACCATTCTAAATTTGGAATTGCAAACAAAATGGGACAGTAAAGAGGCACAAAAGCTTCATTCTATCTAATATTCCATCGAGTGTTGGCCCATTTTAAATAGTAGAAAATTGGATACAATTATTACCCGTTTAAGAATTGGCCATACTGGACTTACACATTGGCATTTACAGTTGGGGCAGCTCGATGTACTTTATGCCACTGCCTTTTGACAATTTAGCACATTCTGGTTGAGTGAACCACGTTTTGATTCTCAACGAATTCAATGTTTTCATACCCCTCATTTTGTTTTAAAAGACATCCTTCATAAAGTACCTCATCTACAACTTTTTACTTTTTAAAAAATGATTGGCTTCTTTTACCTTATTTAAGTTTTTTTTTTTCATTTTCTTTTAATGCTTCAAATCTATATAACAGTTTATTTATGTATGTATTTTTAAATCTTAAATAGAATTTTCAAGCAGAGATTTTGATTAACCTTTTAAAGCATGATCATGCGACTTTTTATGAACCTTATGTTTGCATATACCTTGTGGTTGGCGCTGCATAATCAGAAATAGTTTCAGCGCCAGTAAACTCCATAAAATTCCACTCCATTCACCTTTTTATAGAATGTACACATTTTAACCATGAACGAATCAGCTGTTTTCAATCTCCTCGCTTCGAGTTAAAAAACATTCTTCATAAAATTCTCCATCCTCAACTTTTTACTTTTTAAAAAAAATAACTGGCTTTTACTTTTTGATTTCATTCTTAAGTTACTTAAATTGTCTTTTACCACGCTATTACATTTTGTAAATTTTAAAGGTTGACAGATCCAGGAAAACGATGCAATTTAGAAGGAAATTTTTAAAACCTTTGAAATAAGATTAAATCTCACCTCATGTTTGGCTCAATTTGATCAAAAATGGTTCTTGCGCCAATTAACTCCATCAACCAAGCAACCAGCCTTCTCGGATGTGGTCTTAAATATGCAACCTGGTCTCTTTTAGCACCACTTGTGCCTGTGAACGTCGAAGGGAAGATTCAGTGTTGGTAAAATGAAAAGATATCAAAGAATACCGGAAAACTACAAGACAGGAAAAAGAGGGCAAAATGAGTGTTTCAAGTCCCTTAAAAGTGCAGTTCTCAAGAAAAACAAAACCCTGGACCCAGACGGATGCTACAGATTTCTGACTCTACAGTGATTGTTTATTTGATGATACATGTCATACAAATGTTCTCAATGTAACTTATCAAACTTTTCCTTTTAGTTAGTATTCTCATTTCCCTGTAAGTTCAACCCATAGTTACGATTTGTTTAACTATTCCTGTTCCCTCCATATAGTTATTACTTCACCAAAGATTGAATACAGTCTTATAGGATTTGACAAGAATGGGATCCTCTCTGAAGATACTTGAATGGCTTGTTGTTTCCTTCTTTCTTAAAAAAAGTCATTCTTTTTTATTCCTCCCTTTCACTCTGTGCCCATCCAATTGGTTAGATAACTCAGTGTCAGAAGCATTGAGGGCACAGGATGGCGTTATGTTAAGTCATAAAGCGCAAACAGGCTGGCGAAACTGGACTTTAGCACAAACAAAACACCTGCATATACCGTTACAGGGAGACAATTAAATAGTATTCGTAGTACTAAAATACACAAAAATATTTGAGTGACAGGACCGTCATGACAGCATTAGCAGGAACTAGGGCTGAGTCCTAAGGGCCCTTAACGACCACGACACAACCTTGTTGAGGGAAGCACGTCCCACCATTAACATTTTTTAGCCATTTCCACACCATTTCTGTGCCCACATGGTTGGTGAGAACCACCATCATACCGGAAGGTTCTCATCTTCAAATCTTAGGTGCCTTTTGGTAGGAATTCCTAAAGTTATTGAAATATTGGCTTTAGTAACTACATGGCTACAGATTCATTGTTGGCAGTGTATTTTGATCAATGAAGAACGAGCAAAGAGTAAATGCAACGTTTTGTTTGAGAAGCGACAATTCTGCCACGCAAATGGTAAGCAAGCTTACAATGACTGTGCCATAAGTCTTGTAATTTGAATCACACAATTTGCTTGACATCTTTCGAAAATTGGAGATTCAGAGCATATTTGAAAAATAGCATAAAGGTTGAGATTTTTTTAATTCGTAGGAGACTTTTTTAAATTGAAAATGCATCCAAATAGAGGCATGAACTAGTTTCGTGAGAACAAGCAGCAATACTATTTCCTTTCTACTTAAGAATCCCAAGTAAATAGATGGCAATTATCCTGATAATATTGGGGCAGAAACTACCATTGACTCCTGTTGTTGCTTCTTATGGAACTTGTCATTGGACAAGCCTGATGTGATGCAGACAGCGATTGAGCCAACAGAGAGCGTCTCTTGATTTTTTCAGTGGCACCATCTAGGGCCAAGAGTACGCGTTTTCCATTCACGAGTCACAACCCTTTTTCCGGGCGAAATTTCACTCATTCATTTTTCATTCATTCAACCATAGATCGTAATTAGACCTGAAACAGAGAACGATCACCTCAGAACCAGTACCCCCAGTGGTATTACTCTCGACATGAAGGACTTTGTTACCATGACAAATTTATACGTGTGAATTTTCGGCTGGTGAATTCGAAATCTTAACCTAATGGACAGGAGTCCAACGTCTACTAATCAGGCTATCCCGGTCACAGATCTACCCCTAATTATTAATAGGCATGGTCAATTTATTATTATTCCTGCAGTTTATTATTATTTCGATTCATAGGAAAATCAGAATAATAACTAAGAAAGAAGATAATTAAATATATTTAAATTATACTTATCTATTAAATTATAGCTCCATTGATTTAATTGCATATTTAAGGAAAAAAATCCCACGATTTATAAAAGATCCCACGATTTTTATAAAGATATTATTTTTCTGGTGAATAAAAATAATATTAAAAAAGTTGATATCACAGCATTGATTGACTGTGCAACTGATTTAATAGGTAGCTTTTCATTCACATTGATGGCATTTATTACTTCATTTATAGTTCTTTTAGGAAATTAATACGTCATAAAAATTAAACCGCTGCCACAAATTAGCTGGGAATCTTGGAGATTGGAGTAAATATGCTTCGAGAATACTCGAAGCAGTCTCAAGGGTACGTAGCATCCCTTTTCATCTTTCTTTCGAGTTAGGGGCGAAAAACAATCGATTTTAATTGGCGGAAAAAGACAAATGGCTGTTCGATGTTCTTCCAATTGTTCTTCATTCTTCCCAGGACCGGAAGTGCTTTGTGTAATGCCGAAAACGATAAACTAGCGCAATCAATGAATGAACTGGGTTTTCAGAAGGACGCTCTCCCTCGGAATTTCACGAAAGACTTAATGTGAAGAGGGCTTCGGTGAGAATGACTTTGATGATGACCACTTTATCACTTAGGATTATCAGTGACTGAAATAATCAGGCTGAGAACTACTGACTTTAATACCATTTCTGATTTAGTGCATTGCGGCATCCTATAGATACGTTACAGGGATCTCTAGGAAACAATTTAGTTTAATGATGTTAATTTAGATTGATTGGCTAGTTTTTAACAAGTTCTCATAGTCCAGAGGCGACATCATTAAACAATTTCAAAATAAGAAATGCTTGTATGAAATATCAACAAAACGTTAAAAATTTAACCATATGTCACTAGTACCCGCTTTTAATTTTTTGCTCTGCAACATTTCTCTTGGTCACGCATGAGAAATTTTTTGTAGTGATATCCACATATTTATTTCTGAGACATTCAATGGCATCCTGAATCCAAAAGAGATTTCTTTACATCATCAAACACAGTGGATATGTTCATTTATTCGAATCAGTTTACATCTCAAAAGGAAACTTGTACCACGTATAATTTTTATTCTCAATGTGTTGATCTGTTATCTCTTCTCCTGAAAATTCCTTCAAGTTAAATCAAACTATCCTCTTCTTCTTTGAGCACAAGGTCGTTTTCCTTATCTAAAATTATTAATAACTGTTCCCCACAATGAAGGCAATCACTTAATACTAAATAGAAGAAGAATATTACTACATGCTTATCATTAGAACCAGCAATGTTCAGCAATGGAATATCTGTGATGACATAAATGACTGTCAAAGACTTAATAAATGGGGTGCTTAGTGATTTCTTCCCAAGATAGAAACAGATATCCCATAAAGGACAGTGGAGTAGAATTAATTCTTGGGAAAAAGGATATATACTTGTTCCTGTTTCTATTGCACCGGAAAAAAAAAACAAGCATTCTTAACGGAGAAAAGAAAGTGAGATGCAGTTATGCGTTTGACAATGTGTGCTACCAACTTGATTCTTAGAATCGGGCTAAGCAGCTAAAAAAAATGAACGATGCCGAATTATATATGTATGTTAAAGGAAATGTGTAAATAAAATATAATATAGAACATGACAAAGAGATTAACGCATTAATTGCTGATGAGGGGATGAAATTAATGAGGATCACAAAGGGAATTACAGCATCTTCCGAAAATAGTATCGAACAATTAGTTGAAAGATACTGTTTCACATAATACTATAGACTAATAAGAGAGGTTTGAAAAAATGATGCAAAACTGAGATACATTGTACCAAATTTAAAAGAAAAACACATAATAGACCAAGGTAAATCAAATATGGTAATATAATGGATGAATTAAAAGAAAAAGTATATCGCAAAAGAAATATCACTTTCTAAGCAGGGGATTTAGCTTTTTTTAGCCCGGTTTAGTTTCGACTTTCACCTCGTTTTTTATTTGTGGTGTTATATTTTTATTGTATTTCCTCTTTCGATTTAATATTAGACTGTGTATGCATATATCGAACAAAGAAAGTATATTTTTCCATTTAACACATGTTTATTTGTTTTTTAATTTCAAATGATCCTTGAACTCGAGGTATATGGATTGTGGATTTTTTCCAAAATTCAAAGAAGATTTACTGTATTTTTGAGGTTGGTATAAATTAAATTTGAAATTGTGATCAAACAACCATGAAATCGGTTTGATATTTAATGTCGAGTGCCAGTTTTAGTGACATTTTAGTAATTTAACCACAATTCAAACGTACCAGATCCAAGAAAAACAACCCTTATTTGACTGAATGTTAAGTTACTCTAAATGCAAGTTTGGAAATGAGAAGTTTTCGTAAAAGTAAAAACATTTTCGTTTCTCTGAAAGATGCAGTAATGTCGGTTTTGCCTGATAAATTTTTCAATAATGGGTCATGTCTCTACTTAAAGAATTTTCGCATATACTACTTTAACAAAGGCTTTTATTCTTTGGCTACAAAACCTGAAATTACTATTCAAGGCAAATATGTGCTAGCTCGAATGGGCAATTCCTTTATGGTGTCTGAATGTCCATATAACAAGCAATAACTATAACTGAGTTGCTCACAATGATTAAAGTGATGTGTAGAGAGTGGAAACATTGTATATTTGTAAAGAGAAGGTCAATCTTTGTTAGATTTGAAAACGTAAGACGATTGATTCATTCTTGTTGACTTAAATTGAATTGTTGATAAATACATTGTAACACCTGGTATAATAATATTTCAAGATCAAACAAATCGAATTATGCTTAGCGCTACTGTTTGCAATAAATGTGCTGCTTGTTGCTGCTTTGAATTGTTTGTGTGACATTAAAGTACCACGTGATTCAAAAATTCGTTAACATTTTAAAATTCAATAATTCACGGTAATGTAAATAGGGAGGTAAAAACAGACACACATCCTTAAAAAGACAAGAGGTTTTATTAAAACAAAACAAATGAGTGAAAAAAACTAGAAGACGACGATTGTTTGTCTCACTTCTTGTAGACCGACGAAACTTGCTTCACAATCCGATAGTCTGTCAATTCCCATGACAACAGAATTTAGGGTATTGAAAATCCTAAAACTGTCATGGAAGCCCTATGTAATGATTTTGGCTGTGAGGTTATCTAAAATCGTAAGTTTACCACTATTGTTTGACCTCTTTAGATATGCTTAAAGACAGTTTCTTGCAGATATGCTATTTGGTGTTGTTCACAACACTGTGCCACATCTGCAGGTATAGTTGACTAATGAAAGTCGACATTTAAAGCATTTGTTGTAAACAGCATAGTTTTTACAAAAAATGTTAATTATTGTTTTTGTTATCATATGAAGGGTCATCTAATGGTCATTTTATGCACTTTTTTGGTTTCAATAAAACCTTATGTTATTTCAAATAGGTGTGTCAATTTTTATCTCTACCTACATTATCCCGTAAATTATTTAATTAATTTTCCAATGTTAGTGTTAAATCATCAAATTTTTGAATCCCCTTATATTATTATTTTTGTGCAAATATAATATTACTGGAACTAAATAATCGTTAATTTATTATGTTAGATTTTGAAAAATCTGATTTTGTGGAAGCTCAAATTTTTCACCATTCGTTATGTAAACGTTTCGCACAACTTACTTATTCATCAGAACTTTCTTTTAAATAAGTGTAATAAAATGGTTTCAAATTTTGAAGTGAAAAATGGAGAATGTCTTAATGGTCTGTTAATGAATGTCTTAATCTTTATGCCCAGGGGTTTTCCTCATTCCTTACATCTTAATGCTACTCTTCGGGGCCATGCCACTTTTCTACATGGAACTGGTACTTGGCCAATATAACAGACAGGGACCAATCAGTGTCTGGAGAATATGTCCTCTTTTCAAAGGTAAGTTTACAATGCCTTTTCATTCATTATACGTAACAAACCGCCTTTGGTGATACACTGGAAATATTGTTCATGCTTATTTTTAATTAAATCTCCTATGGTTAAATATCTTGGTGCATCATATGTCGTTCTTGATTGTTCAGATTTACAACTTTGTGTTCAATAATTTTTATTTCGTTTCAAAATGAAACATTTATTTAGCTAGTCATTCTACTGAACTTTATATAAAAAAATTGAGTTTCTTAAAACCTGGCATGAAAGGACCTTCAGTAAAAAAATGTTTCAGAAACATTTAAAAGACAATTTCCTTCGAGAGTTTTGAGTAATTTCAGAACAAGAGTTACTACGTTTAAATTAGAGCTCAATTACTTATATCATATTAATTTTTAAGAAACACCATTAAAGGGGTTGTAGCTATAGGTCTCCAGTCAAGTTAAGAATAGAAAAAATTTAACCATATAGCCCATTTCATGCAACTGAAACTGCTAATGGTTTACTTGAATGACGGTTTTTTTACATCCTTTAAATTGGTAACATTCTGATGATCAGAATTCGAAAACTAATTGGGAAATTTAAAGTAAAAAAGATTCTTATAAAACCATAAATGACACTTTTACTTATCGGATTTATTCACAAATTCGAATTTCAAAAAGTTGACTCTAAAAACCAGAACTTCAAAAATCAACAAGATTTAAATTAAAATTGACACACATAATTTTGATTTATATGTTTGCTCAAACATATAGAGAAAATAGAAACTTTTAACAAAGTTAAAATAATGATTATCACAAATAATTTTAATGATAAACAGTTTTAATACTCATTTTGGATATATCAACCTTTCATTCTTCAAAAAATAAAAAGGTATACGAATGTATGCGTTGGTGCTTCAAAAAATACAATAATGGACTAAGGAGCTACAAAATTTCGCATAAATACATCGTGAGAATCCTGAAATGATGTTTAATTAGAATTTCTACTGATTAAAAAGTAAAATTTTAGCCCTCTTCTTTGTTACCTGTAATAGCACACAAAATTTTTATAACCATCTTGAACTTTCCAAAAATGTTTTTTAATTTATTGACTTCATTTGCTTCGAATTTTTACTTTCTTTTATACAAAGTATAAAGAAAGTATTGCCATCATCAAACAGCTCGAACTCAAAATTTCAATGAATCTCCGATTTCAGATCACCCAGAATTTCAAAAAGGTATTTTTATAATTTTGTCTACCATTCAGTCTATCTGCGAACACATTAAATCAAAAACATTTTGAGCTAGACGATTGAAATTTTGTGCACAGAATTACGAATAAATTTATGGATTCCTATAAAATTCTGAACTTTCTTCACTCACGGGAAATCTGTCTGTTTAAATGGATCTTCAAGTATAAGAAACACATTAACTAAAAAAAATACAAAGAGCTAGAATTCGAATTATTAATGTCATTCCACTCCTTTGAATTACAAGTTTAGTTACCTTTCTAATTAGAATAATATATCCCATTTGAGGCAATTATCTTTATTTTAAATCTTATAATAATATAAATAGTAGGATAGTATGGATGTTTGAAACATTGAACCTTTTCCAGCTATTTTTGCATTTGTAATTGCTTAATATATCATTGAAAGGCAGATTTAAAATGAAAAACTCAGTAATGTGAGGCTAGAATCAGATTCGTAGCTCCATGCTAGATGGTTAATAAGAATACGAAAAAAGAAATTGAACTGTCAATGCACTCGAAACTTAATTTTTCGAATACATCCTGACCTAATACATAATGAATCATTGCTGATAGGATGTAAAAATATAACAGTTAACTGGTTGATAAAAGATGGAGAAAAAGAGAAATACCTAATGAAATCGAAGAATTTTCTTATGCCTATAATCTTAACAATATAAAGAGGCTTTGATGAGATGACCATTGACATTTATATGCACTTATCACCCATATATTTACTTATACACATTATGTAAATATTGCAACGAAATTATCTGCTTTGCAACGATTACATTTCGCACTCCACAAAATGTCTTATCAGATCATTTTCCTCGTAACGACTCGAGAAAAAAGAAATAAAATAGCCCAACACTTCTTCCGCACCTGTTCTTTTCGCACGCTCTTCCATAAAATTTCGTTTTCTGTCTCTTTTATAAACTCAAGGACATAACAAGATTCTTTTATAGATTTTTTTTTCTTGTGTAGTAGAGAGTTTTTTTCCCCTCCCTTTCTCTTCTCTACTCGAATGTTGGAACTTTCGTTTCCCGCTTGTCAGAATATTTCCATTTTGCGAACTACAAGCAACAACGAAAACGTTTATCTACAGGTTATAACATAATTTTATATTTAAAAAAATATCCTAAAATTGCAATGATTAAGGCATTTATTCCTTTTTTCCAGTTATTATCTCTGAATGATTTATTGGCCAATGAATAACATTTTAAATAAAGAATGAGAATGAATAATTTAATAAATATATAATATATGTTTTGTTAAAATTATATTGAAATAAGTTAGTTATAATAAGCCACAACCACACAGTGCTTTGATATCTAATTCTTTTGTTTATTTCCACTATTGCTATTCACATAAAACATAAATCATCTTTTCTATTACAAAATCGTTTCAATACAAGTTGAGTTGTTTTATTCGATATTATAAACTTTTTAGAGCTTTTAAATTATTTTAATTTAAACATATACATTTTAATCACATCTCGGGGTAATTACATAAATATTTGTTAAAGTCTCGACAATATATATAAATAAAGTTTTGATAAGTAAATAAATATGAAATTTTTTTTTGAATAAGCAATCTTTGCTTTCCATAAATGGAACAAAATATTCTTATAATTCTCAAATATTCTCAATATTATATTCAAATTCTTATAATGTGTTATATCGACTATTTTAATTTATTTTTGGAAGGCTTCTTATAGAATTATGCTCTATTTTTCAGCATGAGAGAACAATTTTTTCTCTGATGTAATTGAAAACGACTTTATGCTTTTCAATGAGGTGGCTGTTACATAAATAAAGGAATTATAAAGGATTGACTCCATTAGCCCAGATTAAAATGATTGAGAAATTGTTTTATGAAATGGCAAAATTTTTTCATGTAACATCACAGCACAAATATTAGAACAAGTTACAGATTAACCCTTTTTCCTATGCAGCTTTTTTTTAATAATCTTAGATGATATTTTCCTTTCCCGGAATGCACTATTCTATAGATTCAATTTAAAACAATAAAATTGTTAAGGTATATGTAGTTTATGTATTACTTTTGTATCGAATTATAGCGATTTAGAATGATTTGATGTCAACTTACTACTCTGAAAAGCGATAATTCATTAGTTACCAGCATGACTCATAGACTTGGCAATCAAGAGGTTAAATTGGGCAAACCAAATATGGACTTCTATGAAGTTCCTTTTATAAAGCTAATTTTATAGGCATATAATTAACCCTAAAATTATATATGAGGTATCTGCATCAAAAGAAATTATCGTATATATATCGTATAGCAGGCAATCTGTGTAATAATGAATTCAAAAGAGTTGAGGTCTTTTAGATGTTTTTCAGGGAGTCTTCATTATATACACACCACCGATTATATGTAACCTCAAAAGTAATACATATCTATCTGTTACATATTTCTATACCAACAACATCTCTATATCATATTCATAGAAACCACGAAATATAATCTAATAATCTCTGGTTGCATTGTGACTAACTGTATTGCTGATGTCTCGCCTAACTGTATTGCTGATGGGGAGATTGAATTACTCCAAAAATTGAATTCGCGACCTTATGTAACATATCTGCTAGACAAAAGTGATCACCAATGTTTAGAGGCTGTTACTGGCTTATTAAGATACCTCTATAACATTGATGTACCCAATTTCTTGTATACAAAACTTTCATAGTCTAATGTACCAAAACGTAAAGTTTAAACTGAATCTGTAATAACAGACTATGCGTTTAATATCAGATTTCTAAGCATAGCTTCCAGCAAGATATTTTAATAAGATATATTTAATTAGGCCCTAAATATTATTTTTTCTTCCCATTTCTAACAAAAATTATACAAAATTAATTCACTATATTGTTCCATTTGATTATTTTAAGGGAGATTCGTGGGTACTATACTTATTAACTCTCTACGCTAAAAATATATTAATGTCAATTAATAAATGAAATCAACTAAACCATTTAAGAAATATCTCGTAGAAGTTACAAAACCCTATCATAACTCATTACCAATTTTACTTTCTTGTTTATGAAGAAGAAATATCATAATCGTCACAAAATTCGAACTCGAGGTCTATGTCCAGTCCTTTCTAGATTTGAAAATCTACCTTTTTACATTATGCCTGTCTATGGAAACGTTAACTCAAATATGATTTTAGACACATGCTTGAAATTTGATATAATTTCTTTACAACGACTATCTAAATTTCTATAAAATTTTAAATGCAACAAATTCACGGAAAATTTGCATATTTAACTGTTGACATACATGTGACTTCGATAACTACTAATTGCGAATAGCTAGGTAAAGGAAATTTGGCACAAAAGCTCAGCAACTAAGGTACTTTTGAACAACGCCGTCAAACGGTTTATCATCTGTCTGTGGATACTTTCATATACATGTAAATGGTGTAATTCAAAAATGCAGAGACTAAAATCAATGTGATCGGTATTACCATGTGGCTATAACTAAAGTTTTGTATCAAATTTTAGTGTCGATCAGATGGCAAAAATATATATTATCTCGATAGATACAATAATAAAAATTGCTTAATTCATGCCAAAGATCTATATTCGTAACCAATATCATGCAAAGTATTCGTGTACTAACCCAAAGTCCACAAATTTATGAGAAATGGATACAAGACTTTTATTAGAAAGTATGTGAAGAAATTTTAAGAAAATCATTCCCCCTTGTTTGAAAAAGAGTTAAGAAAGACTTTAACTCTCTCTCTCTCTTTCTCGCTGATTTTTTTTTTTTTTTTACTTTTCTGATTTTAAAAAAATAAGTGCAAAGGATAAAATCACTTGAAAAAGATTTCAAGCCGATATATTTCTCTATACAGGTTAACAGTGATATGTGTATTCCTCTGTGCAGTTTGACAACTGTGGGATTCTTATTGAAGTATTTTAAAAAAAACTTTTCTCATGAGATTATGGTTTTCTGGTTGTGAGACTGAAGGAGGGCTCGAAAACCGATGATGATGATGTCGTGTCCGTGTTTCCACGGAAAGGGGGTGCAGTAGCTGCTGAGGGTAAAGACCCTTGAGCACCTAGAGGGCTCAGGGGTCTTTACCTTCATATGAAAATGATACATACATCAGACTATCTCATGTGAAGATGATACACACATTCCCTTCTACAAGCCCTTTTTACAGTGGGGAATATTTATACAACTCATAGATAGAACACAGAACAACAACTATGCCCGAACCGGGACTAGAACCAGGGACGCCCAGATGACGGGAAGAGACGCTAAACCCTATGCCAGGACGCCGGCCGCAAAAATCGAATCCGCCTAAAATTTACTACACATGGTGAAATGATGCATGTTAAATCCATCAGGAACGAATGTCCTTTTATACAAGTGGTAAGAAAGTTTCAACAAAGAAATGTACCTACTCAAGCTCACCTTTCCTCGCCATATGGAAATGTTTCAAAATTACTCTCCTTCTAAAGTAGCTTTAATGTATCTTTAAGACGACACATTAAGCTAACTAAACTAAGCTAAACTTTTCCAACCCATACTGTTCAAAAAGCTTTATTGCTATATTCAGTCAGAAATACTGACTAATCTTCCTACATAATCCCACTAACTAACCTCCATAAACCGAGGAGCCATAGACGTCAGACCTTCCCTTCTCTCTCGAAGACACCGGGCCTTTTAACTCGTTCCACAAATGGCTTTGCGACCACCATTTACTGCTAATGACTTCTCCCAACTAGCATTAAATACGCGACAGAGCGAGAAGTTGGTGGAGTAACTAATTCCCGGTTGTGGAGGATTTGCACCTGGGATTAAAGGCTCCTATTGGTTGAGGGGCAGGAGAGCGATGGGGCGATTTAGAGACAAGCTTTGGGCGGAAGTGCGTCATGAGGGATTCATAGTTGGTTTGATGGGTCGATATTTGGAATTAATTGGTGCCATTAGGTAATCGCCTAAATAGTTCAATCGGTGTCTTTCGACATTGTTAAAATGTAGTCGGCTACATTTTGATAGTTTTTACTTGCAAGAGCTGTCGCTAAAATGACTTTGTAAGTCTGAAAAGTTTCATATTCTACTTATTGAAAGTTTAGGCAGATTAGCGTGTTTAGTTTGAGATAGGCAGAGTTATTATCAATAACGTTCCATACCTCCAGAAGATTATAACATCTGTGGTATCTTACAATGAACGTTTTAATATAATGGTAAAATCAAAATTATTGATCCAAAACTAAATTTAATATTCATAAAAATAGTTATTTTGTATTAAGGTATCCGACTATGTTCGAAGGAAATGTTTTTAAAAATTGCATTTTTTAGAAACTTATTTTTGGTTTTCAGATTATAAACATTATAAATACGAAAAAAATATTTGAAAATATAATATTTTTTTAAAAATAGAAAATTTTATAATAAATTTTGGTGAAATTTAAGGAAAACTCTTAACACTCTACAGGAAAGAATGATGCAATAATCCTATTTTTCTTTGCACACAAGTTATAGAATATAATGATAAAGGAAATGAGTCAAAATCTAAGAAAAAGTTTGAGATGCAAAGAAGTTATGGGGAAAAATATTCGTATGTATACATTTTTTCTTTAAATTCATAACTTAATTTTTCTAAAAACGCTTATAAATGAAAAAGTATTTCACCAACAGTAAAACTTTTGGTCCATTTCATTGCCCATATTATTTAAAACACACGCTGAAATCTTTATGTAAATGCTTCTATTAATTTTTGAGATATTGTGTTAACGGTGGATAATTTTTATGAAAATTAAAATTTTGAGAAAATGGGAATTAAAAACAAATTTTAATAATGAAAAATATGATTTTTTTTAAATTTGTCCAGACGATAGGTCAGGCTTTCCTTTTTCTAGAAAAGATAAAGAGTTTTGGAAAGAGGAAAGTCTGAACTACAAGAAGTAATAATAATAATAAAATTTTGACAATGTGGTCTATAAACAGCCGGATACCTTAATTATAAAATATTGCCCATAGTAATTATGTTAATAAAAGCCTTAAAATCAGAAAAAATATACACTTTATATCAATAATTAATTTATTGAAAAAACTGTTTATACTGTATGAGGTTTTTCAACCGTTAAGAGCAATACACGAATATAATAAAGCAAGTGCATCCAACTGAAAATAATGTTCTGCAGAAATTCATTCCGTTAACCACATGAACGGGATATTAAATAGGCAAAATAGTCAGCTGCCTGGCGACCAAGCAATGTTGACCAGTTCTTGCAACTTCTTGCAAATTTCATACTACTTTATTTATAGTTCTAAAATATATTTTGCTTTACAATTTGAAAAAATTACCGATCCAATAACTTAAGAATAATTTCGATACAGAATAAGATTCTGTAAAAGAATTTTGACCCTTTCTTTTACTATTTTGTTTAACCTTACTTTTAAGCAAAATAGTTTTAAAGAAATTTTAAACATTATAAGCAAAAAAACTGAAACGAAAGATTTTGTAGAACCGGTTTTTTTATTTTAAACCCATGAGCAAAATTATTTTTGAAAAAAGTTTTTTTCAAAAAAAAATTTTCTTGGTGCTTTTATCGAAATCAAAATCAATCGTAAAAATATATTTGAGTGCGTAAAATTAAATTTCTAGAGTCTAGTAAATTTCTAGTCCTAAAGACATCTAAAAATCATAATCTAATTTTGGTTGGGCATGACTAATAGAACCGATCCTTAAATAACGTAATCTAAATGTCAGAGAAGTGCATCTTTATTGTTAAAGAAAGTCTTCTATTTCTAATTGCAATCATGATTGAAAAATAAATGGTAATAACCTTTAACTTTTCCACAAGCATG
>JAPMOQ010014257.1:669194-709700 GCA_026543055.1 Argiope trifasciata
AGACATTATTCCACTATTTGAATTTCCCACACATCAAGAGTTTTAAAATATTTTGCACTATACTTATTACTATTATTTATTCAAAGACAAGAATAATGTCATAAGATCTATTCAAAAACCTTTTTAGTTAGCCTTTCCTTGATTTAACTCTACTCAACTGCAACAATATCCATAAGTATAGGATACCGTTTAAACCATCAATAATTTCTGGGTAACTTTATTAGTCCAATCGGCATTTCTTTACTATAATTTACTTTTTAATACTATATATATTTCTTACATATCAACCACATGTGCGAAATAAATATTGATTCCCTTTTCACTCATCAAGTCACCAGATGTATAGTTTCTATTGCATACTCCGATATATAAATGTAAACTAGGTTTCTATAATTAGGAAAGAGGGCTACTAATTGATGAATAATTTATTTTTATATGCTTCTATATATTTTAATTGATTATATTTTGAGAAATCTCTGAAGTCATATTATTGGTTCCTTATTCAAATTGTTTGTTTGGAATTATTATTAGCAATTGATTTTTTCATTATTAATTTTCTAGAATACAATGATCTACGTTAATCTATATTAATTTTCCAGAATAAATTAAGTTATTGTTAAAAATGATAACCTTAAATGTTTTCATTACTAGAATATATTGATCAATATTAATAAAAATGCAAGATAAATCGAAATTCATATGCACTTTAAAATATACTTAGAAGTATAGTTCTGTTTTAGATACTTGAAATCTGAATAGAAAATTTTTACAGATAAATTGAATTGTTCTCCATTTAGATTTTTCTATCGAAAATTTAATACCGAAATAGAGTTGCACAAAGAAACGATAAAGAGAAAAATATAGGTTTTTGTCAGATAAATAAATTGTAGGCAAAGCGAATTTCGTATGTAGTCATGAAACTTAGTAGTGCAATACTTAATTGATACTTCTTTAACTCCATGGCGTATCAGAGCTCAAATTCCTCAGGGAAAGAAACTAATATCGTTGCTATTCCCAAGCCACCACGCGAAAAGCGATGTAAACAAACAGATTAATTTCCTTCCCACAGATGGTATTCAAAATCAGCGTCATTGTTACTTCACCGCATCGTCATCTGGGACTTTCGGAATGAAAAAAACAATGGACGATCCATCAAAAGTTTGCCGAAAAAGATTTCTCACACTTAGCGCAAATTGAAATTACTCCCGTAGTGAAAAAAAAAAAGGAAAGTTATCTTTCTCAGAGCTGGTTACATTTTTTTCTTCCTTGGCTGATTGTTTTTTATTGGTTTGGCCGCGTGTTATTGTTAAACAACCTGTAAATTCTTTGTTCTCCCAAAGAAAGGAATGTTAACAGATAAAACAAAGAAAAGGAATAAGTTGTGGAAAACTTTTTCTTTACTATCAGAAAACATGTGTTCAACAAAAATAACTTTTCGTAGGAAAAATACATTCATTCATTAAATGCCCCGTTATGAATCATATATTATAATTACATTTTGATCATTATACAAGTTATTCTGTTATTTAAAGAAAATCTAGAAACGTACTTTACATTCTAAGTTATAAATAATTATTTTCTTTGGTATTTTTATCGCTATTCCACTGTATGATCTGTGGTATAAATAATTTATAGTATAAATATTATAATCTTCGGTATAAATAATTATGGTATAAATCAATGACACAAATAATGATATAATCTATGATAAAAGTCTAAATCAAGGGTATAAATCATTGTATAACCTAAAAAAAAGAGTAAAAACCTAATAATGGTAAAATAGTAAAAATCTAAATCAATGGTTGTAATAATTGTATAATCTATGTCGTATAATCGCTAATAATTGTATAATCTATTGCTTATATCCATAGTACAAATATAGGTATAAATAATGTTATAATTTATGGTATAGATAATGATGTAAGCTTTGATATAAATCTAAGGTATAAATAATAATTTACAGTATAAATGATAATCTATGGTATGAATGATAATTTATGAGATAATTTAGGACATAAATGATAATCTATGGTATAAATAGCCATAGTCAACGGCCTACTAATTCGTTTAACCAGTTAACTGTTTTTGAAGACTATGCTCGTCATGGAAAAAGCACATTTTACGTTATTCGTCAGGAGTGATAAGTTTATGGTGGTTGTTGTTTGAATTACAATTTTAGTAACTCAAACACATTCGTAAATTTCAAGATGTTTAAAATATTTTAAAGCTAAGTCGAAATTAAAGGAACAAATAAAAGACTTGCGTTGTAGAATGCTTTGCTCCATACCATTTTCTAACTGCAAATTTAAATAGTAAATTAATTTTTTTCGCTTCGTTCATATGTAAAAATATATTTAACTTTAATTCGATGAATAAATGTTATTATTGAAATAAAATTAATAAAATTCACTTTATTACAATATAATTTCATGTTATACATACTTTGTGTTTGATGAGTATACTCGTCATCACTAAATTTTTGTAATACAATTTAGATACCATTTTCCGAAGAGATCTAAATAGTTAAATGATTAATTATCCTTGCTTTCAATGAAACTCTTATGTACAAAACAGGAAGTTTTTTTAAAGTATTAAATTAGGAAAAGCATTAAATCCATTTTGTTTTAATAACCATAATACTTATCAATATATTGTGAAAATAATTCCGAATACCATTCAACCCCACTGTCTATGTAATATATTTCAGACTGCTCATCATCTTTTACGAAAATGTTATTTCTCTATGCTATTTCTCATTCAAAATAACATATTACGATAAATGCAGAAATTTACTTAGTCACTGAAAACAACAGAAGAAAATTCCACTATTAAATATTTGGTAAAACAATAAAAAATATTTGAATTTTATGGCAACAATGAAATGCATAGCTAAAAATTGTCAAAAATATAAATTTTTTGAAAATTCAGAAAAAATGTACATATTAACTTAACTGACATCAAGAAAAAGAAGAAAATGTTAAAATATTAAATTGATGTAAAAATCAGTTTTCAATTATAATAATTTCTAGAATTAATACAAAAAAGGACAAAATATCACTTAAGTTCTATTTAATAAAAATTTCAACAGAATAGATCTAATCTACGCATTCTCAACTCACCATTTTATTTCTGTACAAAATTTGGTAGCTCTAGGTCAAACTGTCTGATCTGTTGAAAATCAAGGCATCAAACTAACTTTCATATTCTCAACTCTTCAGATTATATCGGTACCAAAATATTTTATCTGTTTCTGTCATATTATCAAAAATTGAACTATACGGTGCGACAAAAACCACCCCTTCGAAAGCTCAAGCAATAATCTTTAAAAAACATTTTTTTCAATTATTGTCTTATCTTGTGCCACGTCATTTTGACAATTTTCTTATAATTAAAAATACAAACAATGGTACCCATTATTTATGATTTCCTTATAAAACAATTTATTTGCTTTTTCCAGAAAGAAACACAAGCAAGCCGTAACTAGACACAAACTAAAATTATTTGAAAAATCGAACATAGAATTCTTTCAGCTACTTCTCAACATAAGGGTCATCAGAATCAAAGCACATGTCAGACTGTGAAACTAATTTCTGTATGCCAACCTCAAAGAAATTCTGAGCCAACAAGTAGCAGCCATCTGCACTTCTTCTGACGTTTAGAATGACAGGGTTGCTTGTTGCTGCACTACATCATTCGCCATTATTTGGCATTTCACACACAACTTTTGCTGTTGTGGCTCTGTTAATAAATTTTTAAATTCATATCTTGCTGTCAGTGACCATTATCTTTATTCTTGACCTAGCAGCATTTCGTCAGTAATGACAATATCAAAGACTGTCACACACTGGCTCCATTCTCAGGCGGGGGAATCTATCAACACCTGGCACCCATAATTTGACTTGTGTTTAATTCCGGTGGATCTTACGCTGATCTGTAAATGAAAAAATGCTGTACCATTTTTCACACTTATTTGCAAGTTTATAATAATTTGTAGTGGATCAGATCATGGGTAAGATTGAATCACTTAAAAACTAAAACAAAGGCTTTTATTTCACTCTGATATAAGAGGTTGATGTCGGTTATTGCCAACATTGCTTTTATATATGCACACATAGGAATTACGGTTACGGCTAAGATATATACAATTATAACTAATGCTTGAGTATGAAAAAGTCAAAGTGGGAATGCTGGTAGACATGCACTAAGATTCAAATCCGAGGTTCGAATTGTAGAACAAATCTTTTGAGTCTCTATATATTCTAAGATAAATTATCTTTCTCTAAAAAACAAATACATTTTTACTATATAAAAGACATCAACCTACGACCAGCTGGGAATTATTGGGTTGTTCGGAAAGTCATTTCGTATTTTTTTGTCAAAATGAAAAGAAATTTTCGTTTAATGAATAAATTATTTATTAAATTATAAAATTGCCATTCTGGTCTAATACCTTTTGCCATATTTTTGGTAGTAACATGATTACACACTCATAAAAGTTTTGATCTTTGCTGTAAAAAAAAAATGATCGAGGTGGTTTTTGGCCTCCTCATTTGAAGGAAAAATTTTGCAAATCAGTTCTGGTACTGATGTACTGTTAACACATCTTCTCCACACATATTGGCTAATTTATTTCTGGCTTGAACAGCATTTTTACCTTTTATAGCAAAAAAGAAAAAAATGACGAAAATGCTGTTTATTGCTCTCCATATTTAAAAGGGCACCATCCAAAAACTACTGCGAAGAATCAGCTGCACTTTTTCACACTTAAGCCTTGCTATATCAGCTCTTAAAACATAAAATGATTTTGCGGTTTAAGTATGAAATTGGGTGCGAAAAATGCAATTAAATCCTTTGTCAGGAAAAAACGAAATTACTTTCCGAACAACCTAATATTTATTTTTAAACTTGCTTGAGATGTCTGGAATTCCCTCTGTATTTAAGAATGCTAAATGTTTCAGCTAAATAAAAGCATCTAACACTGTTTGTTTGTTTTATCAGCCGGGGTGTATTAGAACTTCATCTGAGCAAGGGTTTCGACGACCTCGGGGCACCCAAGTGGCAGCTGGTGCTCTGCGTTTTCTCCGTCTTCGTCATTCTTTACTTCGCCCTCTTTAAAGGAGTCAAGTCGTCAGGAAAGGTAAAAAATTATACACCTCGTTATGAGCGTTTATCTATTATTCCAAGATTCCATAAAACAGTTATTATTCTACGGTTACAGAAAAAACTTGTTATAATGCGCCAAGGAAATAGTTTCAAACTTTTTTAAACTCATGACACCCTTAATAAATCCCTTTTTTTTCAAATAGTTTTTTAAAAAATTAACTAATCAGATAATTATGTGTAGATTATTTAAGAATAAATTAAATACTTTTTAAGGATAAAGAAAAATTAATCAAGCTCATTTTAGTAAATATTAGTTGCTCATCAACCATATTTTTATATTTCATGTTTACCGTAATAATTAATATTCACATCAATAAATTTTGATAAACTACATCCTGAAAACCTGACCAATCATAGAAATTGCTGCAATAAAATAAGCTATGATCATATACGAGTTACTTTTTCTTGATTAGTCAATATTTCTCTAATATTTTCAGTACAGTAGTTTATATGAAAATCTATTTATATTAGGAGTCTGCAACTTTTTGAGCCGGAAGAGCCGAAAGAAACAATTTATAAAATTTTCCAGTTTTTAAAGAGCCACTAAAAATTTTCATATTAATATCATAGTATTTGCCTATATGTTTTTGGTTTAAAATAAAAGTTTTCAATATATTATAATCTTTATTCTTATTAAAACACAAATGCAGTTAGTTACATCAATGGGATCATTGGCTTTGTATGCCTTTTGAAAATTTGATTAAATCTGGCTTATAGCTGGTTTTTTTAAGCTTCCAGCTCGACTCTAGATTTTTATTTGCTAATTGACCTCTAAATTTGACTTATATTAAATTCATGCAAAAGAACGCTTGCTCACACGAATATATCGACCCGAACATCGTCATCACTCCATATGCTGACTTTTTCACCTCACTTAACATCCTGGAAGACTATTCCATGTGTCGAATATGAGGGCTTCAACTAGCGGAATTACTTTTAGAGCTGTCCACTTGTGCTGCTCAATGTGCGTGCATTTCTGGACATCCAAATCTTCCAGCTTGCTCTTGAATTGTGTGAACTTACCACACCATAATTCTTTGGTTTTCAAATCCAGCAGTTGCATTTGAAGCGATTCAGCATCAATCCCAAATGGCTCAATGTTGATCTCATTAACGATTACGTTAATAGACGCTGTTGGGAGATCAGGTATTTATGAAATATATTTTCTTATTTCTTGGGAGTTTTGATAATAAATTATTAATTTGTCGTACGGAATTGGAGAGCCACAACTTTACATCATAAGAAGAACCGCAAGTTGCCTACCCCTGATCTATACCATTTGTTGCAATAACTATAATACCAGTATTATTTCTCTTTAGGTGGTATGGGTCACCGCGACGGCTCCGTATGTTATCTTGACCATCCTGCTGTTCAGAGGAGCTTTTCTCCCTGGAGCCGGTCAAGGCGTTAAGTATTACCTCAGTCCGGACATCTCTAAATTGCTTAATTCTCAAGTAAGTAAAAATTCATTTCTTTACGAATTCTAAAAATCAATCAATCAGCAAATTTATTTATCATCTTCAATGATGTAATAACGTGTGGAAATGTGCCTCATCATTTAGTGTTCATTCTTAAGTGGCAGTTAATCATTAATCATTAATGAGTTTATGTCACTGGTTTATCTCAATTGTGATGAGAAAGCCGAAAAAATAACAATGTGCAGAGAACTGATAACTTGCAAAGCCAGTGATGGCAACCAGGGTGGAAAAAACATATTATGACCGCTCCCGGATATTCTTCATTATGCCAATAGTAACCTAAAAAACTCATAAAAATTTTCATTGAAAATAATGTGGGTGTGATGGATTTCAATGCATCAATCCACTTGGTTTATCTTATCCATTTATTGCTTGATTAACACAGATAATTTTTACAAGTGAAGTTTCAATAATGAAGAAGGGATATAGATGACATGGAGACTGACAGTCGATGATGTTCAATTGATCTTTCCCACCTATGCGTAGTACCTCGGGTATTTCTTACGAATTCTTCAACACAAGAATTCCAGTTTCGACCATTTTTAGAGGATCATGTCTTAACGGTTTCTGGTCGCACCCTTCTCGATGGACGTCCGTTCTATCCTCCTGGAGTAGTAACTCTGAACTCTGCCCTCTGACTGTTGGTTAACACCGGAAGAAGTGCTGAGCTCCTTCTCGTGGAATTAATTTACCACAATAATAATAGCTTTAGAAGAATTTAATATATTTTCCTATTAAGCATGCAGTAGACTGTACTGGCGTTAAAATACTGTTTGCTTTAAACAAAATTTATCAAAACATTTAACAATAAATGTGTTTAACATTTTATATATAATTTAGTATTAAAAATATTTTCTGAAAAAAATTAGCTGTCTAAAAAAATTGAATTATATTTTTTAATGGGCAAAACATTTCAAGATTATTTGAATTATATTTTTAAAAATTGAATTATATTTTTAAACATCTGAAATCCATTTCTTTCCACAAAAACATTCGCTGCTATGAATAAAGGTGAGTTGACACCGGAACACGAGGAACCAGACAATAATTCTCATGGACCTATGCATCACTTCAATATTTTCTTTAGTTGATTTGATATACAATAAGATTAAAGCAACAGACAAAAGTTTTCGATTAATTTAATTATATTAAGGTTCCACTTTAAAGCAACAATTACTATTTTGGGACTGACGTTCTAATTCTCATGGACCTATGCATCATTTCAATATTTTCGTTAGTTGCTTTGGTATACAATAAGATTAAAGCAACAGACAAGAGATTTCGATTAATGTAGTTATATTAAGGTTTCGCTTTAAAGCAACAATTGCTATTTTCGGACTGACGTCCTAATCTTGAACCATGTTCAGTGGACAAAGATGGCACTTGAGCTGTAATCCCTTTCTAAACTTCTTTGTAGACCCTGAAGTTCGAGTTATAGTTTTAAAAAAATACTTTATTAAAAATCAGTTCAAGTGCCCCTGATTATTTTTGACAAACAATCAGGCTATTAAAATAAAGAATGGCTGAACCTACAAAGTCAACATCACAAACGAAAGTGATCCTAAAACAATGATCACAATGGTGGCAAAAAAATCCTGTGTTATTTCAATTCAACGAAAGAAAGGGGATATGGTTGAAGACATTAGACCTGCCATCCTCTCTAAAATTAAGCTTAAATTTAATAATCTTTTTTCACATATTATTTGGAAAATTTAGTCAAACTGTACTTCCAGGCACAAAAAATACAAAATTCTTATTTCCTAAAGATATTTATATTGACAAACAATAGCAAAAACTACAAAAAAAAACACCAGATAATTTATTATGTTTTTGCACTTTATTGAATATGAAAATTATTTGCATAATTATTGGAAATAATAATTTTTTATTATTCTTTTGATTTTATTATCAGGTGTGGGTAGATGCCGCAGTACAAGTGTTTTTCTCCGTCGGAGTTGGATTTGGTGTTCATCTAACTTACGCATCGTACAACAATTTCCATAACAATTGCTACAGGTGAGTCCATCTTGTAGTTTCAGCATGTCATAATTAATTGCAATTAAATGTTATGAATGATTTTAAGAGAGTCACAACTGAAATCTCAATTGTAAAGGAAGCAAGGGTTTTTTTTTTTTTGCATGTTAATGGAATTGGATATGAGCATCATTAGTGGTTAGTCGATTAATGAAATTGTTTGTGAGAATTTTTAATGGTTTAATCGGCTTATGAATCTATATATACGTAGAAATAATGGTTTAATCAGGTATTTTAAAATTAGATGCAGAAATCATTAATGATTTAATAGGTCTATAAAATGTAATTATTTGAAGTTCATAAAATTGTTTATGAGCAAAATTTTATTATTATCATCATTAGTGATTTAATCAGTTTAATGAAACTGAGCATTATAAGGGGATTAATCGAGTTAATGAAATAACTTATGAATGTCATTAGTGATTTAATTGGTTTGATGAAATTGAATCTGAGTATCTTTAGTGGTGTGATCAGTTTATTGGAGTTGTATATGAGCATCTTTAGTGGTTTAATGGGTTTGTAAAGCTACATCTGAGTGAAAATAGGGCTTTAACCTATTATTTTCAAAAATATTTTTGAATATTATTAGTAGTTCTGCAAATGCCCTAGAGATAATGATTCTCTGACAAGTGTTTCAAAGAATTTCTAGTTTTATTAAACCTGTTTCAGATGCATGTAGTTTCTATATATATATATCCAGACTGCGAACAGTTTACTAGAATACGATAATTCAGATGAAGACTTATGCGGAAAAAACGAATGATGCTATACAATAAAGTTAGATATTTGGATATCCCCATTCACATTATGATGGAAGTCAGCATAAGAATACTGTGGAAAGTGGTTCAAGCAGCTATTGTCATTATGCTCATTTTTATCTTAGAACAAAACTTAATGTATATAAAACATATGAATAACTCTCAATCATAATTGTTACCCTTTCAGAATTAATCATTCTTCATTGTCTCACTGTATCCCGTTATTATCGGATATCTTTGTCTATGCCATTATGCTTAAAACATCAAAAAAAAAATCTTCAAGATGAAATGTAATAAAATAAAACTGATGATAATTTGAATGGATTATTAATCTGCTTCTGTTGGTCATTTTTTCCCCAGGGACTGCCTGTTGACCACCATGGTGAACAGTTTCACGAGCTTCTATAGCGGCTTCGTGATCTTCATCTTCCTGGGGTACATGGCGCACAAGCACAACGTGCCCATCAATTCCGTTGCCACTGACGGACACGGGTTGGTCTTCCAGGTCTACCCCGAGGCCATCGCCACGCTGCCCGGTGGGCAGTTTTGGGCGGTGCTTTTCTTCATCATGCTACTCAGTCTGGGACTAGACAGTGCGGTCAGTGAATCTAATTCCTCTTAAGCCTGTGATAGTATCTTAATAAGCCAGTAACAGCCACTAAACACTGGTGATCAATTTTGTCTAGTGGATATGTTACGCAATTGCTTAGCGTAATTTCGCGAGTTAAATCCTTGGCGGAATTCTATCTCCACAATGGCGCGACTCCACAATATAAAAACCGCCATAAGCCTGATGTGGATCAGAATTGTCAGTACACAGTTTTTTAACCCCTTTGCATACAATTAAGAATCTGACTCGAGAACTGGACCAGTGAACTAAATTAATTAATTAATTAATTTAATACATTTTAAATCTAAAATTAAATTTTAAATTTTCAAAGTACTATGCTATTTAAGACGCAAGAAATAAATAGCTTCAGTACGTCAATGCCCTTATATTATCGTAGGAATTAAAACAAAACTTTCAAATAGAATGTATCCTCTAAATAGGAAGTTAATTAAATTCGCTGGACAAATGATCTAATATATCCTCTGTGTTATACTAATCATTAATACTGATCACTTGCTGAAATTTCAATAACACTAAATCTTTCAAAGTATCTTATTTTAAAAGTCTCACTAAAAAATTCATTAGTTTTTTAATACTTGCTCACATTAAACACTTACTAATAAGAATTTAATTTACGAATACAAAATTCCACATTACCACATTATATATATATATATATATATATATATATATATATATATAAAATGGCTTTCTAGGAATAGAGATTCATGTGATTAAATGAATTTGAAATTACATTTTCAATCTTCCTTTATATAATTGCGGGAAGATTTCAATTATTAAATTAAGTTTGAAAGGGTGTTTTTTTTGTTAAAAACTAATACAGAATATTGCCGAAATTCGAATGGAAAAACCGAAAACAAGAAAAATAGTTTGTGTGAGCTTACATAGTTATAGAACGGAATTTGCTGGCATTTTGGTACAGCATGTTTTAGATTAAGCGTGGAAAAATAATAGCTTTATCAACTCAGAAATTTAAGTAGAGCTTGAATTAAAAATCAGTTAAAATATACTAACTATTAGAACATGGATCAACTAAATTTATCTCATTTATATTATTTTATATATTAATAATATTAGGTAAATCAAATATCAGCAAAATTTTCACTTTTCAGAAGAAGTACGGAAATTTATGTAATTACAGATGATTATATTGATTTCTTCTTGCAAAGTGACTGATGAATGGTTTTGTCTACGTTTTTTTCTGCAGATGGGAGGTCTGGAATCCGTGATCACAGGACTGATGGACGAATTCAAGGACTTCTTCGATCGCAGGAAGTACAGTCGCGAGATTTTCACCTCCTTCGTCCTCTTCACATCTTTCTGCATGACTCTCATCAACGTCACCAGAGTGAGTGTGCTTTGTCACAGTAATTCGCATAATTTAATGGAAGTGATTCAAAAATGATGCACAGAGCTATTGATTCCTTTGAGCAGAACGATTATTGATTCATTTGAGTAGAATGGCCATTGATTCATTTAATAGAATTCTAAACAAGACTCGGAACTAACTAGAACAAGATTCATTTTAACGGAATGTTCTGGATTAATTTGAATAGAATGACCATTAATGCATTTAATACGATTCTAAACAAAATTCAGAGCTAACAAGAACCAGATTCATTTAAAAAGAATGGTCATGATTCATTTGAATGGTATATGATTTATTTAAAGAATTGTCGCAAAGATTCAAAACAAATTAGCAATTGATTCATTTAAACAGAATAGTTATTGATTCATTTGAATAGAATGTCTGTTAATTCATTTAACAGGATTCTATATAAGATTCTGAACAAAATAGTACGGGTATATTCAAACAGAATGGTCACTGGTACATTTGAACCAAAATGGTAATTGAAGACTCATTCGAGGAGAGTACAAATTGATTCATTTGAATTCAATTATGAGAATTCGGTGAATTATATTCTATAGTCAACTCCGACATTTTGAAATGTTCGCAAACACGACTATTCTCAACAGAGAAGGAAATGAAGTCATTCATTACGTAAAAGATAAAAATTTTTGAAACTGATAATATGAAAAAGACCCACATTGCGAAACTGCGTCTAGTAAAATACTCTAAATATGATCCAGGCGCACTTAAAAGCAATTGATCAATTTCAACAGTAAACAACTTTGAATATCGGTAATCAATATTCTAATTAATAAAACTTCAAAACAGAAGTTGACGCCGAAGGGCGAATAAACACAGATCACGTCCCTTCCCCACTGACGATGAAGTTGCTTGCATTTTTAATAAAATGTTCATTTCATTTCCCGTGTATTTATTGGCGATAAAAGTAGTCAGGCATATATTTTAAGGTAAAACAACGAAATTATAATTCGAAAAAATATTTATTAGTATAAAATAAACATTTAAAAAGCAGAAAAAAATGTATTCTCTAAACAAAAGAAGATGAACTGGTAATAATATAAGAATAACACAAAAGACAATAATATCTTAAAATTCCAATAATTTCTTTAAGCTTATTCAAGGAGTCTTTTGAGTAGAATTTTTATATGAAGGAATTTTCAATTTTATTAACTGTTATCAAGCGCTTTTAAATACTTAATTGAATGATTTTTTCCGTTTTTAAAAACTGAGGAAGAGAGAGTTTCTTTATTATCTTCGCAGTTTTATCAGGAATAAGAAAGTTTTTTTTACAAATAGAGTTCCTGTGCGAATTTGGATTCTCAATCAATTTAACTGTTTTTAAATATTTAATCTGAAGATTTTCTTCCAATTTTGAAAACTGTGGAAAAAAGATTATTTTTATATTATATGCGCAGTTCGCTTGACGAACAAGTATACTATTTTAGAGAACATCAAAAGGTAGCATTCAATTAAAAATAGATGTAAAACTTTTACAAGGACAATTTTTATATGAATTTGGAGTTTTTAATCTGCTTAATTTGAACTTAAGATTTTTCTTTCATTCTTGCAAACTGAGGAAGAAAGATTATCTTTTTCATGTTTAAATGAGGAATTAGAAATTAATGTAAAAGAACAGCAAAAGATAAAATCGAATTAAAAAATATATTATTCATAATATCAAATTTTAATAGAATTGTATCTTCTAACTTGATTGCATTAGAAAGATTTAGATATCCTGTACCTGTGTACAGGAAAAAGTACAATTCCTTTAAAACAAAGCAATTTTATGTCTATCTCAAACGGGAACAATTACAAAAATATTTTAGTTGAAGGAATCATAAACGAATTATGTATAAGAGCTTTATTTGAAATTAAAAATATCCAGTATTTCTGATGAACCGATTGAGAGAGAAAAGTGGTGAGCATATAAAATAATGTTTAAAAAACTTCATCCGGAAAGTTATGAGTTTTATTTTATAATTAATTACCAGTATGTTTTATAAATTTATAGATTTTGGTGTTTTTGCAAAAAATATGAACTTCGTGTGAAACATTATATTTCATTGCTCTAATGCAAAGCACTTTTGAATTCTCACATTTGCACGAATAGAATAGAACGAAAAATAGATAAATATAAGAGAAAATCCAAAAGTAAAGGCATATTTGAGAAAAGGTCTGTTTAGTCCAATAATAGAAAATTGAAACGTAGTTTTAGATAGTCTTAGCAATTGATAGTTGACATTTAAATTTATTAACTTCTGGTAATGATGGGTGTAATAATTGTACATGCCTGACAGGAATTCTCAGGGTTCTCCTCAGAACTCCTACAAATGAAGCGCATTCACAGCATCCAGACTCCTTAATAATCACCATAGCTTCCACCCCCCGCACAGCTTTTCTTCTACTCTCCTCTTCACATCCTTTTTAAGACAGACAGCGATCAGGACTGCCTCACGATGGTTAGAGACATGACAATGGGTATTTTCAAACCATACTCTCAACCTTATTTTATTTTAAAATTTTAAATCTCTGCCCTCTTTTCTTCCTTGGTGCAAATCGGTCATGGAGCTACCATATTCCAAAGACTAACTCGAGAATAAGAATGATGCGTTGCATAGAAGTGTTACAAACTAGACTAATTCAGCGATGCATACTAGCAATGATATGAAATCCTGGAAAGAGAAATTGTTAATTTAATTTATTTTTTTACTTTTCCTTCCGGTGGGGGCATTGAAATGAGGATAAAAATCTTCCGGAATGGTGGTTGGTACTTCTACCCTGGAGGGTGCACGAAAAATTGTTAAAAACTACACTAATTCAGCGATGAATACTAGAAATGGTACCAAACCTTGGAAAGAAAAATTGCATAAGATCCTTTTTTTTATACTATTCCCTCGGGGAGGGGGGAGTCGAAATGAGGATGAAAAACCTCCTTCCTGGTGGTTGATTCTCGCTATTCTGGAGGGTGCACGAAAAGGTGGGGGTCTGGCTCCTCTCATCCACGACAAGACGTACTTCCTTAGTACTGCCTTCGGTGAAGGCCTTAGGACTTAACCACATTTCCCGCCAGTGTTGCTGTTGCTGCGGTTCATTCATTTAGTATTTATTTAACCTTGTGACTCCCGAGATGAGTCGGTGAGTCAGTGATATGACTTACTTTTTGACTTTCCCATGTATGGCTTCAAACATGTGTTTTTTGCACGCAAAGAAATCTAAAATGTTGAGATTCTTCGGAATTACATGGTCATCTTTCTTTGGGGCGTAGGATGGGTAATTTTGGGGGAAGGGTGGCTGTATTTTCGGAAACGATAAATAGAAGAAAAAAAAGGGGGGGGGGGGCGATAGAATTGGTCGAACTGAGTCTGAATCACAAGACAAATCCTTATTTATTTATTTATCCAATATCTGTAAATATTGGGACGGAATCATCACAGAAATCCATAAACAAGATTTGCAGCACGAAACTGCAGAATCCAATCCGACTGACGCAGTTAATACTAATAATCGGAATACTAATAAACCTAAATAAAAACTGCATTGGCAAAATAAAGTGCACTCGATTTCGTCTTTTATATGAAGTAGAAATCCCCCACCGCCATTCTAATTGAATCGTTTGTCACCTCCACTAAAAGAGGGACGTGATCTCGAGATTCTGCCGGGATTCGGGACGAGGGACGTTTATCTCCCGCTCGGATCTCGAGAACGTTTTCTCGCTTTATTATGTGGCAGTTTTCACTGCGATTGCAACTCAATCGATTGATGGAGCAATTCGAATTCTGTCGTTCGGAATTTCGAAAGGAATAGATGGTATGACAGAAGGCGATTTAATGTTATGACATTTAAATTTAACATTGCTGGAATTCCAGATGAAGTGACTGGAAGAAATTTTCGACGGAGTTTAAAGAATGTCAAGTGGAATTTGGTAGTTAAATAAATATGAATTAATGTCTCATAGGATACATTGTGACGAAATTATGTTGCGATAATTGTCGTTTGTCTGAAATGAAATTTATGGCTTGTATTTTTAATTCTTTTCCACTTTGTCATATATGAAATACAGAAAGTATAGTAATCATCGAAGAAAAATTAATTTTGAGATTTTGATAAATTTCCATGCGTTTAAAACCACCTTGAAACTGAAAAAAAAAAAGAAATTATAGTGTTGCGTCAGTTTCTTTAAGGACGCGATAACTTAAAATTGAATCAAGCTAGATAATTGAAATTTAGTATTCAGTGTTTGAGTCAAAACATTGAAGATTTCTATCAAATTTTGAACACACATTCCAATTAAAAATTATCTACCTGTTCGTCCACAAGCATGTGAACTCAATAACGTAGAAACCCAATCAGACTGAATGAATTAGATATATTTATTGCTATAAAATATCTGAGTTAATTTTTAAATTAAATCCTTGAAGTTCTGATTGTTTATCGATAGGAGTCCTCGTATGTAGGTGAAGTTGCTAACAAAAACAATGCCAGGTGACAGAAAGTTAG
This sequence comes from Argiope trifasciata, assembly GCA_026543055.1. Lineage (NCBI taxonomy): Eukaryota > Metazoa > Arthropoda > Arachnida > Araneae > Araneidae > Argiope > Argiope trifasciata. The sequence continues at coordinate 685,128 of JAPMOQ010014257.1, forward strand.
TATACGATCTTTACACCTAAATGATAGAACTGTGCCTTAGTTTGAACGGAATCCGTTCAAGTAAAGACAATTTATCCATGCAAACATGAAATTTGTTATTCAAAAGCACAATATGCTAGATGAAGGAAATTTGTAATGCGTTTATTAAATATTCTATACGCAAATTATTATATTAGAATGCAAATATGTCAAGGGTAAAGCATTCACACTGGTTGTTATGTTTTTACTTATGGCACTTTACAAGCCACCAGACAGAAAGCTGCCAGTGATTTAAGCCGAAATGAGCACCTCTTGTTTGTAGAGCCAACTAGATCCAAGAGTACGGCTTGGCTACTTCATGCTTCAAATTCGCCTGTTCAGTCCCTTTTTACAGTGGAGCACACTCACACTACTCACATATAGAACAGAAAAGAACAACCATGCCAGAACCAGTAAGCCCAGATCACGGGGAAGACGCTACCCCAATGCCAGGAAGTTGCTGCACTGGCTTCTTTAAGTTTATAATCAACTGCATCAAAAATTCAATTTTTAAATTTAACTAAACCAGAATAGTGATTTTGCGAGTTATATTATATAATTTTGTTACATTAAAGAGGAATTTCTCTTTTCCAGGGAGGTGGTTACACGATGCACTGGTTCGACAGCTACGCTGCCAGCATCTCCCTCCTCTTCTCTGCTCTGCTGGAGGCCATAGGAGTAGCATGGTTTTACGGTAAGCACATCTTTATGTTCTAAGATGAGTGACTAAAATATGAAGAACAGCTCTGTGAGTTAAACCCTCTGTTTATAATGATAACGGAGATTCTACTAGCTTAAACTCAGCACACTGCTGAAACAGATGAGACGGACGTTTGGATATTGTTTTAGCCACCATGTTTTGAAAATTCAAAGTGTCGTACAGGAAAGGTCAAACAAGCATTAGGCAATGGAAAGAGGTGCTGGAAATCTTTGGAACTGCCCCTTATGGTGACCATAATCATGCTGTTTTGCAATTCAAATGTGTTTTTTTTCCTAAACAAAAGCTGATCCTGCGATTATTAGATTCGCTTAACATGATGAAAAAAATTTAAAATAAATCTGGCTTCTAATGTCAACCCATAGAATGCGGAAAGAAATTTGAATTTCAGACAGTAATGTTGTACCTGCCTAAACATACTTCAATCTGAATGACCAAAATATGAGGAGCAGTTCTATGTATTACTAAACGTGTTGAGCCTTCTATGCTTTCAGTGGTATCAGATACTCTTTCACCTTTAAATTCTTCAGATTAATGAAACAGTTCATAGGGAATCTTGCATATTAGCTTAGCTACAATGCTTTGATAACCCAATAACTGCTATACGAAAAAAATCAAAAGTGAGGAAATGGGAGGTTTGGAAATATTTGGAGCTTACTTTTAACGTGGCAGTAATTTTGCTGTTTTGCTGGCCACTCAAATGTTTTGTTTCTCTAAGAAAAAGTGAATCCCAATGTATATTAGTGTTTTTCAAAAGGTGAAAGCAAATTTTTACAATGAATTTACCTTTTAAGATCAGCGTGTTGGCTGCAAAAAGGAATATGTTTCAGGGAATTTTACCCATAATATAGTATTCGGATCTTTCCATACATTCCCTATTGATTGGGCTTAAAAATAATTTGATCATTTTAAGGATAGAGAAATTTAGAACTCTTAAATTTTGTAAAAAGAACGAATTAATAATTTTTAAAATTGTCAATTTGAAAACCCTCTTTTCTTAAAACAGGATTTGAAATCCCTGTAGAAAAATTTTTTAGACAAAAGCTTAAAATATTAATAAAATAAAAATTAAAAAAACCAAGCTGTTAATAACGTTTCTGTGATAACGTCAGTCAAAGTTGGCTGATATACAAAATTAAAAAATTAATAATAATTTTATTAGCATATTAATTTTACAGAAAAAAAATCAAGCAGCGTGAGCTTCAGAGCAACATTTTTAATTTCGGGCATCTTAACGAAAGTTGCAACAACCAAGACAAATCAAGGAATTAAGTATAGAACCACATGAGCGATGAGCAAAATAAAGGTGGAAATTCAAGGGCTATTTGGTATAGCAAGAAGACTGACCGAAGAATGGATCAGTATGGAGATCTAAAAAAGAGAAAGGAAGAAAAATTTAAACTGAAAGCGATCATTTATACATTAATTAAAGATGACTGAAGGAAGTGTCTGACAACTACATGTAATGTTTACTATGTGCTGTATAGCTGATTTTTGTTTTCTGAATCTTTGTGCATCACCGATTCTTTTATAAAAGAAAATTGGAAATATTGTAAAGTATTAAAATGCGTGATTGTCGATATTTGCTTTCACTACAGAAATTATCAAAATACTTAAATCAAAGCTATTGCACATAAGCAAATAAGAATAAGAAATCATACATTGATTTAATTGTTTTTTATTTATAAGGGCAAATTAATTAAATATCTTTAAAACGTTTGAAAAATCTATCATAGATTAATAGAAAAATTCGTGTGAAGAGCACCATCTTTGAACAAATTAGATCATTTACCAATCATCCGATCTGCCTTTTCTTTTTCTTTAACGTAAATAATTGTGTTATTGTTTCAATGGCTCTTATTAGAGTCAAGCCCGCTGACGTAGGCAGCGATTTTAAGCCGAAATTTTTGAGCTCCCTGTTTTTCAGTGGCACCATCTAGGGCCAAGAGAAAGTCGTCGGCTGGAGGACTTGAACTCCCAACCAAAGGGATGCGAATCCAATGTACAGCCAACCACTCTATACCGGTTTGAAGTTATATGAAATCATCGCTATTGGCAAGACTCTTCTTATTGAAAACTATAATTTTAGAATTATATCTATGAATTGAATATGACTTTAATGAAATTAATAGTTATCTTACTTTATTTGTCCTATAATTTGGCAGACTATTTTAATGATATTTAAAAAGGATTACGTATACAAAATAATCACATTTTCCGAGCTCGAAAATTCTCCACAGTCTTTTTCTCTTTTAATAACTTGCTTGTCTATATGACTTTGATAATTAACATATTCTCAACATAATACGAGAATTCTTGTTCATAAAATAAATGCTATTGATGAAAAAATTAAAATTTTCATTTTGAGATAAGAACTATGAAATCTTCGTTGTAATTCTCCACTTTTATATGAAAGATTTGTAACAAATGTCGGATCATAGAAAACTTAAGTTTAAAATTATTCTCTTTTTTCAGATTTTTTTATTTGGGGGGGGGGGACTTATTTCTGGATATTGTAAAATTTACTGAATTTCCTATTTACATCAGAAATGGTTAATAAATAATTTTTTTTGAATTTATTTTAGATTGTATTTAAATCTTTTTTACGAAATTAATAATTATTTAAAAGGAAACTTTCACGACCTAACAAATCTTTGTATACTGATTTTTTTTACATTTATATCGTGATACGAAATCTTCCTTCCCTTTAGGTATTGGACGTTTCAGTGAGGACATCGAAGAGATGATTGGTCACAAACCGGGGATCTTCTGGAGATTGTGTTGGAAGTTCATTAGCCCGATCTTCCTAATAGTGAGTACATTGTGTGTGCTTTGAATTTAACATCACCACATTATTGTGTAGTAGCTTTAATCACAATATTTGTGTGCTGAAGTAACATAACTTAATAATTTTTTTATCCGTTCGTTCAGTTTTCTAAAATAAATCCTGATTAGAAAATAAGGTGACTTATATGATAAATCAGAATTAATGTGAGTAGATATTCTTTTCTTCATTCGTCTAACATAAAGTGACAAACCCATGAGTCAAGGACAAGAGAAAATTACGGCATCTTCGTCGTAAGAATGACCTCGAAGAATGAAGCCCAAGAGTCAAGGACTCGTTTTAGAGATGAGTGGCATCTTCTGCTGCGCTGAACTTTAAAACCTATTTTTTAAAAAGCCTCTTTAACCAAATCCGTGTGACAAAAATACTTGTTAAAATAGTTATATATTCTATTTGCCAGCGTGATTATAGAGCTCCTATTATAAGAGATCTAAACCTCCAATATAATTCAGAAATGCGGCATTTTCTGCTGGGAAGAGGGATTTTGGCATAATCAAACTCATGAACCGAGAATTCCTGGTGTGTCGCAAAAGGTCACTGTGCTCTTCCATTGGTGTGTCTCAAAAATTCGGAGAAAACGTATTAGTTCAAGTGTCGTCCTCATCATCTAACAGGGATTTAATACTACGAAATCATTCCCAAAATAGTCCTAATACTGCTTTCAAACGGAATGTTAATATCAACAAAACTAAACTTCCTAATCTGTTAATAAGTATCAGGCGAAATTAATGATTGCAAATTTCAACTTGACATAAATCAAGAAAATATTTGTTTCAGCCATCATTCTCCTACACAAAGATAAGCATAATTTTGTTCACATTACCTACCATAATCTGATGCTCAGTTACAAAGGTAGCGCAAGATATTTTTAACACAAAGCGACATAAAATTTAGCATTTCCAAGGATCTTCTTTTATGTCTTTGTCAAGATGCTTTACTGGGTGAAAATAATTTGCGTCTCTAAATTATTCCCATTGTTTCTTTCGGTGTTCGCGTCTTGGAAATTTACCGTCATCATTTTATTTCGGTTTTCACACTCGTTTTGCGACGCTTTGTAGCCAGAAACTGTGTAAAATTTCTGTGAAGTAGTCGAGTAAAATACTATAGTGAGATAAAATCGTTTCGTAGTAGTATTTAAGGAGGAGAAACCTTAAATTCATCTTTTTGTTTTGGAAGCTTTTTAAAAAATAGACCAGTTTCCTTGTAAATCGGAGTTAAATCTTTATACATCCACTTCTATCAATGGATGGTATTCTTATAAAAAGTATTCTTTCAGAATTAAAGCTTTATCTGGCGTAAACAATAGATCTGGTCATGTACTAGTTGGTTTACGATTTTTCGTGACGCAAGAGTTAATTTGTGTTAAGCAGCGACAAAGCGTGTTATCAAACAACAGGGAAGTTTACCATTTTTAATTGCGCATATAAGTACGGCTCTATTTTACTTCCAAGATATTTTGTTAGTTCTCGGATTTCAGCATGTCTAATTTATTTCATATTCTACTGACAAGAAAAGGACACATCATTCAGCACACACGTACAGAATTATGATTAATTCGAGAATATGTCATTTTCTAGTTGTAGATGACAGTTCTTGTATTTCTGAAAAGTGTTTTGTGAGAAATGAGAAAGGTACCTCATAGATGTCTTATCTCTCTCAAAATTTGATCTCGATAAGACCTTCGAGAACACGAAACAAATGTATGTAAGTTTACTCATATTTAGATATCTTTTAGCTATCACATATGTAACGCTTAGGATAATTCTTGTATTGCTGAAAAGAATTTCTTGCATAATAATGAAGGGTCTTCACAGTAAAGTTATTTTTTAAATTTTGAATGAGATAAAACAGCTCTTAGTAGAACACGAAATTCTCACTTATTTAAGTTGTTAGGCGAGAATTGTTAATTTACTCGCATCTAGATATCTCTTAGATATTAAATATATAAAATGGATGACATTTCTTGTATTTTTGAAAAACAAATTTGATAATAATGAAGATTCTTCACAGAACAGTTATTTTTCCAAATTTGAATGGAATATGTCGACTCTTCAGTGAGCTCAAAATCGCGTGTTAAAACCGTTTTGCTAAGCTTTGATTTCCTCATATTTAGAAATTTTTACAACTCAAAGTGAAATATCTATTCTGATTCCTCTAACTACAATTACTATATTCCTACCAGCAACTGGATAAAAACTTTGAAATAGGTCCGTAGATGACAAAAACACATACCAAATTTTCTTTATCTAAGTTGTTACGTTTTAGAATTATCACGTTTAGATATTCACAAATATACACCTAACTGTATTGCAATATAATCAATTGTTTGACGGCTTGTACCCAAAATCTGATAGAAGCTCAGTCATATGTGGTATGTTCTCCAAAATGTTTCAGGTTCTAAACCCGATTCCACCAAATGATTGTCATACTTGTTAAATCCGTCAGGAGCAAAAATTTCCTGCAGAATAGAGTGGAAATTTAGAAGTGAAAGCCTACTCATAAGTAAACCTCGCCGTCAGACCACAGTTCAAAATTGCGTGCTTCATTTCAGAGTGGTTCTTGTATTGTTTCGAAACAATACAAGAATTCTAATAATTAATTTAAATGTTTTATTTCAACCATAGATATTCGCGATTTAGATTTATCATTTTCAGGCGGATTTGAACGGATTACAGACACCTCAGAAATGAATTTATAAGCATTTTGTTAGAATTTTCTGCAAATTTATTGAAAAGACTGCAACAAATTTTCTATATTTAGGTAAATAAATGTTTGGGTCTAAATGTTTTTCCCCCACATTTAGGTATGAAATGTTTTAGACTATTTTATTTTTTAAAAATGAGAAGGTAAAAATTATTCTGTTTCTTTTTTAAACATGAAGTAGAATAACTTGTGCAGTTTCATTTTCTATTTTTAAAAAGAGATTTCTTATATCTACTGCTATTTTATATTTCATATGTTATTTTTATTAAAATTGAAATCCACCTGTCGCGGTAATAAAACGACACGGAAAATAAACTTTTGCTCACAAATAGGATATTTTCTCTCATAACTGAATCATTCATAAATAGCTGCAATTAGCAACTCCAGTTAAATACAATCTACTTAGCAGCTGACATAAAAAATACCCTACGATATTCTTTAAGCTGAAAAATGAATTCTTCAATTCGAATCTTCTTAAAAATTCCTTATCTTTCTAAGTATTTATGATTCTCAAATATTATATCTTTCGTGACTTACTTAGAAATGATAAATAAACAGCACTCAGAGATAAAGATTAAATCACAACAACCACTTCAGTTCTCTTAAACAAAAACACTCATTGAAATCTGAACCTTGAAAAGAAAACACTGAACGAATAATTTATTTCCGCTGGGAAGTCGGCTCGGTTCCGGAAAAAGATTCATCATGTCATTGATGCCACCGTTTTTCTGAAATACGACATCGAAAAAGTGTTCATTAAGTTAAGTGTGGCCGAGCCGCTAGCGGAATTGAAGGTCAGAGAAGCTGAAACCGTTCCGATTCTCAGGAAAAGTGGAGTCTCTTCTCACCTCTTGTATTGTTCGCGAAGTCGCCAGAAACCGAAGAACTCTTAATGAGACGACAGACGTAGGTTATGGGGGCAGAGAGTGAAATGCTACGATTTAGAATCCACGCCAATTAGAACGGAATGCAAAAATTAAGATAGAAACATTGGCCTTTTGTACGCCAATTTAGATTAACAGTGTTTGTCCAGATACACATCTGAGAATGTTTACTCGGTAAAAGCAGATCTCTAATTAGCAGCTTGCTAAATTATTTTATACGAATCCTAAGACAGTATTCTTAATGTACGGAAAATATGGAAACAAGATATCCAAAAATAACGTTTACATAGAAAAAATCGCACAGAATAAGGTCAAAGAGTTTTTTGACTAATGAAGAGCCTCAAAAGAGCTTTAAGGGCCCCACATCATTGGAACACCGTTATTCGATGTGGAAATTCAAAATCTGGTCTAGCGATATAACAGGTCTCTAATTCTTTATAATGACTACGTCCGAAAGCAATCATGTTTGTACATAAATATCAGAACCAAATTTATTTCGTTTTACTTTTTTCTTTTTTTTTATGATCTATTGGACTAATAAAGAAAAAAAGCATCTAAACAGAAATTACATGAAGGCTAATTATGAAAGTACTGCATCTTTTTTTATAAGAACATAATTTAAGTTGTTTATATAATAACTTACTTTAATTATTTTGATAAGAGCTAAAGTTGTTTGGGTTTTCTATCAAGTTTTGCATATACTCAAAATCGTCAGTAACTTTTTGCGAGTTTTTATTGCAATCATATCGTTACTGCTGTTAAGCAGTTTTGAATTGTTCACGAGGATTCCGGTATTTATCATATAAGTGGACCAAATTTGCAGTAATCATTTCGGAGAACAATCTGCCAGAAATATGAACCTTAACCCTCCATTAAAACTCCCAATTAATCAAGAAAGAAATAAAATGGCACAGAAACGTATAAAATATTTACCCTTCGAAATCCCAATTTTAGTTTGCTGGTTAACACATCCTCTGAAATTCTAGCATCCTTCATAGGTTTTTTTTGTTGTTGTTCTATTCAATTTATCAAGCCGTTAAATAAAATATTATGTTGCAAAAGAAATGCCTCTTGCCTCCTTCATCTCCTCAAAATCCCACGTAATAAATTTTAAGGTTTATTTCAGATAATTTGCGGCAATAATTTTTTTAAAAGGGGTTAGAAATCTTGTCCGCCGATATATGGAGCCTCATGGCAATATTTTCCTACCTCACATTATCAGCAGCAATGTTTCTTTGAGTGCGGAATCGGGAATTTTATTTATTGATATGGCAAATACCAGAATCTTCATGGCCATATTAGAATCTCACATCATTAGCTGCACTGTTCTTTGAAGAAAGGAACAGCAAGTTTATCTACCAATTTTCCAAATGCCAAAATATTCATGACTATATTTGCGCATTGCATGTCATTGATGGCAACATTCTTTAAAAAGTGTAATGGGAATCTTGTTCACATACATATTTACATCTTCAACCAAAGCTTTAACTTTGAAGGATAAATTCTTAGACATACTTTCTCCATATTCTTTCTTTAAAAGAAAGATAAAAGAATATCTAGATTCATGACAAGGTTTAAAAAAGCATCGTTAAGTGCGTTTGACATCACTGATGGTGACATTATTCGATCGAAAGTTTGTTCCCCAGATTTATGGTAATTACGTCGGAAAGTGACCATGCTTGTACAAAATATTCGGTATTGGGTTCTTTTTGTTCTCATATCTTCTCTATGGTTTATGGTCCATCAGAGCTTGCGGGGAAAAAAAACACCTAGCCTGACAATTTAGGCTTAAAAAAATTCTGAACATCATTATATCGTCTGAAATTACATTATTCATCAACATAATTCATTTACGCAATGACTTAAATCAATTAAACAATTTTAATAACTAATAAATAAATAATATATTTCTTGAATTTATCTATTGTATTCATTATAAAATTTTCTAATAGCAGTAAAATTAAATAATGACATTAGTTTCATTTTTCAAAGACAAGATTTTTCTTTTGTTTCACAATACGTATTTGTAAAATTCAAGATCATTTATAAAAATGTTCTTCATTTTCAAAAGTGCTTTCATAAAATTTCTGAATACGATTAATTCATTTTATTGATATTCAAATTATATTTAATGATTATTTAAGTTATTCTATCACAATTCAAATTTTTTTAACTAATTACAGATATAAACTCTTGACGAGTATAATATATTTTCTGTATTTGATTTCTACTTAACGCAATTTTAATTCTTCCATTAAAATATAATTATTGTATTTTTTCTGAATCAATACCCAATGCATAATTGATATAATAAGGAGGTGTGACTCAAATGAAAAAAATGGTTGTTAAACATTCATTGCTATAAAATGTGAAACCTAGATATCAAATCGGTAGTTTTGATTTTGATTTCTGTTAACATTAACCTCGTTTTGTATATTAAATGCTGAACTGGAGCATTTAGTCGCTGATTTTCGTTTCGACCATGACCAGAAAAAGAACGAATTCCACTCGGCTTGACATCTTAGCATAATCGAATTATTTCTATTGATGCTCTGAAAGTAGATTGAAATGATTATTATACGTTTGGCAATTATTATTCTTGAATTTAAGATCATAATATTCTTCTAAGTCACTTGAAACTTGATCAAAGACTTAATTTTTATCAATTGCTTTCGCAATGGATTAATATAAAATCATTTAACCATGCTGGTAAAAGAATTCATAGCTGCGAGTGCGGTAACAATTCATTCTAATTGGTATCGGCGTCTCATAAAGAAATTTAATTTCTATGAAATGTCACAAGGAGGCCTACACCTTCTAGAAACCGCGGAGGGGGGATAGAATCCTCTAAATGAATTAATTCCCAAACGAAAACTTGTTTCTTTAAACTGTTATCTGGAAAATAATTTCAATTGACTTGAATATCATTTTTATTTATCCGATAATTGCTGATCGACACTTAACAACATGCTGTTGAAGATTTTATGACAAAAGTCTTCCGAAATAGTGAAACATATAAATAAATCTTTCGACTTTTCCTAAAGCAATAACTGTGATTATATATATGAAATATACGTATACGTATATAAAAATATAAAATACGAGTTCTAAGTAAAAAATATGTAAATGGAATCTACTATCGTAAATTTCATGCTATCATGTGAGAACATTATTTTCTAAGTCAATTTTGTCTCAATTAATTTAAGTCATTAACCAGTTTAAACCGTTTTGAAACAATCACGAAACTTCTCTATCGGTCTTTATTTAATATCTATTTTCAACTTTTTTAGCTGGCAAAGTTTTGAAGCAAGCCGATGAAAAAAATCTATTGCTTTTCTAAATATCAGTGCATACGTATTCTGATAGTCTTATGATTGTTCCAAACTGGTTTAAACTGATTAATGACTCAAATTAATTAAGACAATTCATAAGAATTCAGGGAATGAATAATTTGGAAACCAAGTTGTAAGTTTAGTTGGAGATAAATCGCCAAATGTGGCAACCTTCTGCATTATTTTTATAGCCGTAAGTCAAAAAATTGATTAATCGTCGATTGATAATCGATAGCAATAAATCGTCAATTTGTTGCCTACTCATTTTAAGGATTCAAAAGCCTCAAATCTAAACAACATCATGTTCTCACTTGATAAAAAAAAATTAAATTCTTGAAAAGTGAATAAATTTTTCAGTTACATGATTCATCCTCGAATCAGTTACATGATCCCATCCTGATTATATACACCTTCTTACATGTCAAAATCATTTGCTAAGATATTAAAAAGATTTTTTGCGTGCATATTACTGATGCTATAAAATAAAGAGTACGTTTTAAAAATAAGATAAAGGTATCAAAAAAACTAAAATATCATGTTACGATGTTTCTTATTGGAAGTTAGGATATCTTTTAAATGTTTTCCTTAAATGAATTTCATAATTATTAGATATTTTATATGTGAGACTAGGGAGACATACCCGATGTTCACCAGTTCCAGTTAGCAAATTTTTTTCAATTTCATTGGTGGAAATTTAATCTTTTCTTGAATAACAAAATACATTCGTCTATCGGTCTACTTCCAATCCAAAACTCTACAATTAGATTTCCGTGCTTATAACTATAATATCGAAACATTGAGTCAGTTTTTCATATTTTACTGCCAATTTCGCAGCTTCTCTATCAGCTTTTTTTTTCTTCTAATTGATAGCTTTTCGCATGGTCTTTCTTTGTTTTCTCACCTTTTTCTTTATCTGATACCACTTGAAGCCCATTACTCTTTAAAAGAACAATGCAAGTTAGTAAGTGTGTTATTTATGTATTCAGACAATTGCCAACAAAGAGACGAAAACTTTCTGTTCGAAAAAAAAAATCCGGAAAGCTATTCATTAGTGTTGCCACAAACGGTATGTCTAGAAGTAGATTTAGCAGATAATATTGTTTTAAATTTATCTTCTGCTAATTTGGTGTTAAATAAATCTTTAATTTTTACTTTTTTTATCACCATTCCACAGTGATATGCAATATAAATACTTACAACGATGGAAAAATAATTTTCATTAAATATTTAAAACGCAATTGTCAAAATAAACCTCCAATTCCATGGGTCAGGCAATCATTCAATCAGAAAGAAAACAAAACGAAATGTTTATACATAAAAAAATATTTTTATATAAGGTTTTGAACTTAACTCTTATTTAAATTTATGAAGTAAGATTGATTTTTAGGACAAGCGATTTTCATTCCAATTGGCTTGACTGCTAACTTTAAGTTTATCCAATCAATACACTAGGGCCTTAAATTTAACTAAAAATTGATAAACTTGTTCGAATGTAATTTTATGCATAACAATGAAATATGTGGTGATTTTTATGAAAAGCAAGGAAAAAAAACTTTTCGTTTGAAATATTTTAATATAAAGCTCGAAATAAATTTTTTCACACACTCTCCATGACAGAAACTCCTATAATAGTATACATTTCAATAAACAAGTATTATTTTCTTCAAATATATTTCTTCGTTTTAATTCAATCACCAAGAACTTTTAAACTATCTCGACCAACTCAAACAACATTTATATTCCAAGCACGACTAAAGCATCGATCACAGACAATTAAAAAAATAATGCAAAACTATTTAAACTGGAATTATATGTCGAAATGCTCTTCACGCCTGCTTTGAATGCTAATCATCGCGTGCAAGTGTCTCTCCACCCTTTATGAACCTGTTATAAAGTGCATGGTTCAACCCCTATTAATCTAATTCGAACCGATTATACGGTGATTTCGTTATGAATGAATAAAATCTTAATGGTGATTATCCGATAATTAGTGAGATGGATATAGCGGCTGTAAAGATGAAAAGCATGGCAAAAGCTCATAATATATATATTTTTTTGCTGCTGTTTGTATATGTTATTTTTTTATCATTATCTAGAACGCTTACCATTTACCAGTGGTTCAAGTTTATAGATTTTACATAATCATTTTGGTTATTTCACTCCATTTCAGACCCAAGTATATGTCCTTAATATTTTAGCTCTTATATTTTTTTATGTACGATTGAATAAAAGTCCTGCTGTAGAGTTTTTTTTTTTTTTTTTTTTTTTTTTTACATTGCGATTTTTTACAATTTATACCACGTCCCATCCATATCACATTTGATACTTCTGCATACCACTGGACAAATTTTTTTTATTTTGATTCCCTTCTTTAAAGGCAATCTCATTTTTCGCATGGAATTTTAATTTTTCACATTTGGCATTGGAAGTTTTGTTCAGTTGATATTAAAGTCCCATTTGAATGTGGTATTAGGAGTATTTTGGAACTGATATCGTAATATTGAACAGGGGACAGATGACGGGGATGACGAGTAAGCACGTTTCCTCTGAATTTTCGTGGTACACCAATGGAAAAACGTTTTATCCATGATGTCAGATTTAGCAATAACCAGGTCCAAATAAAAGATGAATAGCTAAAGGAATGAGGTTTTGGAGCTGCAATTTCCCTAATCAAGATTTTACCATTAAGCCACTATTAGATTTGTTTCGAGAACATTTTTCAGGATTTTCCCTATGATCTGGGCTTCCTGGGTTCGAGTACCAGTTCGGGCATTCTGTATTCTATCAGTGAGTTTCATGAATATGCCCCTCTGTAAAAAGGGGTTGTGAAAGCTAACGTGAAAAATGAAGTAGCTATGTCGTACTCTTGACTCTAGTTGGTGCTACTGAACCAACAAGAGACGCTCATTTCGGCTTAAATCTCCAACAGCTTTCTATTAACGAGCATGTAAAGGACCATAAGTAACAACAACGACATTGAATTTTATAATTATACTTGACGATAGGCTGAGTTGTCAAGATATTGGTTTTATTTAATTTTAGTTAAATCATTTATATATAATTTCTTATTCATGACTCCAACAAATGTCCAGGTATCAAAGCCTTGTTGTTTTAATTGATTTGCATATATTCGGCTCACTGTGTATATAAACCTATCTAATGGAGTCCTGTGTCGTGATATCATAGGACGATTAAAATTATAAATATGCAATACATCTCTTCGAGGTAATTTAGCTTTATTTTTATTCCGTCATGTAAATACACAGATAGTAAACAGAATACTTCAGCTTTCAACAATGGAAGAAAACCACACGATTCAATATTTCATGACACAATAAAAACGGTTTGAATTTCAAGGAGGATCAGGCAAAATATTCTTTTTAAAAAATTGTCAGATTTCAGGAAAACCTTGAACAACTATTACATTCGTATCATTAAAAAAATGATGTTTTGTATTTTAAAATCATGTGAAAAATATTTTTTCTGGTATAATATTTTCGAACGTTATTCCTGAAAAATAAAATTTCAGCTTAATTTTTAATTAATCAAAATTTCATATTATCGCTCTGATGTGTACATTTCCAGTCTCTAAAATATACATGTGCCAAATTTGGAAGTTGTAGATCAAAGATTCTGACTTACACAGCGACATTACACACATATAGATATATGTGCATTAATATATTTATTTTTATTACTAGTAGACATTGATAGGAACCATTCAAAATCCTTGCTCATGTCCATTAAACTTTAAATAAATGTGAAATTTTTTATGACATCATTGGCAATACCAAATTATCTTTTGTGAGTCTAATACAAGATTTTTACACTTTAACTCATTTTGAGCAAATATAAATCAGGCTAGATACATGTAACATGCAAATGGAGAATAATGATATTGAAGACAAAATATTTGTAATGAATAATTCTGGACTCGGCCACAAATCTTCATAAGAAAAAAAAACTCAACATAATTTATGCACAAAATGTTGGCTAACAATTCGAAGGTTATGCTGTAGAAATAAATATGATTTAATATGTGTCAAGTTTTCTTGACAGTCTCAAAATATATGTCAGAAATCATGCGCCATTGTTCCAATATTTAGATAGTTATCCATATACGATTGCATTACTTCGTAGATGACCACTAGTGGGCCGAGCCTCTTGTAATATTTGTGTCCCAATAACTTGATACTTTCCTTTAGTTAATCTATTTGACTATGCGTTTACAAACTTGAGACGGACTTGTTTTTCACTAAATGGTATGATCGATTAGTTAATAAAAACTCAGAATAACCGAATGAAATATAAAAGATCTAGTTTCGACTTTTTTTCTGTTTTAGTATTTCGTAGACTTATCACTGATAAAAGAATTATTAGTATTTTGAAGAAAAGATTTCGTAAAAACAAGTTATTTATTAATGCAAGGCCAACCCGTAACATAAATAATAACGTAACTATCGTCATTTTTAATATTTACTGAAAGGTGCCCCAAAATTAATGCAAGATTTGAATTTGCCACTATTCGTGCAGTAATGGGATGACAACCCCATTAAAAAAATCATTTGACAGCCGATAGTTTAGATTAGTAAAAATGGAGAGTTACACAATAGAACAACGTGTTTTCATCATTGAACAATATTTCAAAAATAATGAAAATTCTGACAGCCACAATTTGAACATTTAAGAACTGGCCACGAGATCGTGTGATTAACACCATTGATTTTCTGTTTATGGGGATATTTGAAGTCAAAGGTCTATGCCTATAAGCCCACAAACACACTTCTATTGAAGGAGAAAATTAAAAGATGCATGAAAGAAAACCAGCCACATTTATGCAAAGTATTCATAGATAATTTTGGCAAGAGTGCCTATATACCAGTAAAACCGGGGATGCAAAAGAGACATTTTCTTGATCAAATAATTCGTTCCAAAATTTAACTTTTCATTATAATTATGACAGAGATACTAGACTTGATACTAAAAATACTTGAGGATAAAAAATAAATTTAAGAAAAAAATGGATTTTCAAAACTTTTTGAATGTTTTATTTATATTAAAAAGTTTGATATCATGAACAGTTAATTCATCATTAAGTCAAGCTGGTTGCTTAAACAATCATAAAATTTTTCCTTATATAATATGTTGTGTAATAGCAGGCTTAGAATAAAATTCTGAAAATCAAATAATATTAAATTCATTAATGGATCATCTTTTATGATATGACTTATTATAATATAACATGATATAACTCATTCCACAAAGCATCATTTTTATGTACCATCAAATCACGCTGATATATTTAGAAAGCATTGCAGAAATATAAGAATATCCACTGCTATTGTATATTGTAATGCAAATTAACAGTTGTAAAATATCTTTTCACTGTTAATTATTTATATTTCTTTGTAGGCAGTGATTTCATCTGCCATCATCAACAACCCTCCTCTCCGTTACCAAGACTACCTTTATCCCGCATGGGCCGTCGCTCTTGGATGGGGCTTTGCTCTGTCCTCGGTTGCCATGGTGCCAGCCGTTGCTTGCTACAAGCTCTGGAAGGCTCGAGGTTCCTGCGCTGATGTGAGTACTGATGATGAGAGATTATATACATCGATATCCACGAAGATGAAATGTTATGCTTTTCATCTTCTTTTCATGCATTCTTCATGTGTTGAATGTTATACTAGAGAGGGCAAAATATCTGGAAACAGTAAATAGTTCAAAGATGAATTAGAATCTTTTATCCATAAAAGGTCAGAAACGTTATCGTTTCACAATAAATGATGTTGCTTGTCTTGACAGAAGTTATGAAATTTTTATGGGCAATACAAGTTTATTATATTTTTAGAATTAAATTATCAATATCTGTTTCAAGAGGTCTACAAGACCACTCAACAGCTAAGACCAAACTGTCATTCGTAAAAATTATTTTCTAGTAACTGTAATACCCTACAAAACTAGCGAATCAAGCTCTCATAAAAGAAGTCAAAACCAGAGGACCAGACAGACCCTTCATATTTCTGATTCTACAATGTTTGTTTATATGCTTATACATGCGATATAGATGTTTACAATGTTATTTATCATTTTTTTTTCCTTTTTAGTTAGTAATTCATTTCCTTGTAGGTTCAATCAATTGTCACAATTTGTTTTAAGGCATTCTTTTACCCTCCATTTAGTTATTACTTCAGCAAAACATTAAATACAACCGTGTAGGATTTGACACCGTTGGGATTCACTCTGGAGATCCCTGGATGGTTTGCCGTCTCTATCCTTCTTTTCTTCCATCCAATTCGTTGGATAATTCAATGCTACAAGCAGCAAAGTCACAAGATGACGTAATGTTTCCACATTAAATCGGAAGCTCTTAACAACATACACTCTTACCGGAGTCTGCCACGGCAAATTCCGCGCAATTCTCCTTCTCTTTTTATTTAATCTCCTTTAAACCGTGGGACCGGAACAGTTACATGGAGGTTACAGTCATAATAAATAGCATTAAAGAATACTAATAAGGCGTAGACTCCGTAATGAATATCATATTATTGTATCTTTATTTTCAAAGTAACCCAGAATTTCTATATAAAATATTTAAACCGTAACAAGCTTGGTTTAAAATTTATACTACGTGTAAAAATTTCTTTACGGTAAGTACAAACTTCAAGAATGAGCAGATATCTCATCAAATAGCTATATTGAAGAATGCAAACACGAAACTAATTTTCAAAGTAAATCCTTTGGAATTTCAGTACTGGGTCCATTTAAAAGATCCATACTTTATTCTTAAATATCTAGATGGTTGCATGATTGAATTTATGTGGAAGAAAATCCGTCAACATTTTTGGTATAATCACTCACTAGGGCTTGAAATATAATTCCAATATTTTGTGACAATTCCCATTTTGACTGTGGAAACACACACAACACCGCTTCATGCCCCTGCAACTATAACCCTATAACTTATTTAAAACAGTGTAATGAGCATGAAGTGGGAGAGACATTGAAAGACGCTTCTGTTTTATCCATTCCTGTGACTATTTAACGAAACATCTAGACAAAGGTCGACTGAGCGAGCCCCATCAAATTCTGGCGTTACTTTTTATAGAATTATCCGAAATTTTTTGTCCACGATGTTTTAGAAGAAAATGCTGAAGATATTACCAAATGTACTTCTGCAATTGCTAAGATTGGTAAGAAACGAAACTTACCAGAATGTCCATGACTCCATATTCCAATGATATCAAATATAAATTCCTGGAATGTAATTTCAAACACTCCGTATGTTTCCTGAGGACTTCACAAACGTATAATTGTATATTCTCAGCATCTCCCCATAACCTAATGGATTGACTTTAAATAAACGTGGGTTTTTTATTAGCTAAGCAAAAATACTGTAGTGGTTACATATCCTTACTGAAACCGTTGCATTAGGAATAATGATGGTAGGTGAGAACCTTAAAACGAACAATACAAAATGTTAGAATTCTAAAATATTTGGAAATATTTTAGAATATCTTCTAGCATTGTAACGTTTTGGAAATTATGCACTTACTGACAATTTTTAGAACATTTTTGAGCTTTCTAAATCATTTTAAAACAATATTGAATATTTTTTTACCTACCCTTCTAGAACAAAATTGAAATTTGTTGTGTTTGAAAAACATTCTAGAGTATTCCTATGGTAAAGAAGGTTCTTGAAAATTCTTTGCATTATTAAAGCAGAAGTGCAATATGAGTTGCAGCAATTTGAACCTATAAATGCTAGCATAAGTTAAGATTGAAGTGAGAAATGCAATTATCAGTTTCTTGTTAGTAAATAAATTCAGATCATAATGTTTTGTGAACTTTACTACAATGTCTTTTCAGAAATAATCTAATTTTTACTTATTGTAGTACACATATTCATTTAATATGTTCTCTACATAACAGAAGATAACAATGGTATTCCCGATTTGTTGGTGTTGATTCTGATTCTTATTTACCAATTCTGATTCCCGTTTGATTCTTATTTCTTATAAAAGTTTTAAACACCCTACATGCTTTTGTATAAATTTTATAATTTGTCGGGAACAATGGTTGAAGTAACTTTAAATAAAGGTTTAAAAAATATTAATCCTTGGTAAAAACTCACAACTTTCTTTTACAACAGCATTCAATTTATCTCAAGATTATTTAACCGAGACAGAATAGTTTTAAATCACGAAATATTCCTTCCATGGGGGATAAATTTATAATTTGATCGAAAAAGCATATAATTTATTTCTTAGATTTCATTATAACTTACTCGAATCACTCTGCTTTTATCATTTACATTTTCTTTTGTTCTATAAGGAATTAATAAATTTGTTTCAATTTCAGAAAATTGCATATACCATAACGCCGATTCCAGAAAGGAAAACTTACAAAGAAACTGGTACTGTCACAAGATTCAAGGTAATATATAATCCTGGTAAATCTCAATTAAATTTAGTATAGTAAATAAAACAATAAAAAAAATAAGTTTCAGAGAATTATCTATGATTACATAAATTATTCGGAGCAGATAAGAAACAATTTATGTGTTGGATATCATAAAAAGTTCTAATAATTTATATAATAAAATGGTACCCAAACCATGACAGTTATTTCATAGCTTGTTATCATTGACAGAGATTTATTGTCATAGTCAATCATAATTTATGGGTAGAGTCAAGAATTTTTGCTAGTTTTACTTTTTTTATTATTACCAAATGTAATCGACGATGCTGTAATTTTGGAATTTGTGAATGATTAGGAAATTATGTAAATTTATAATAAAGCTCTACGTATAAAATGATTGCTTAACCCTCCAAGCGGAGGAGACGCTTATTTCTGGAAGGCACATCCCCTCCGAAACGGGCGTAACCGTGTTTTTTTGTTCTGTTCAGTTGTTTCCAAGACGGGCGCAAACGGTTTTTTCCTACTTTCAACTGAAGCGTCGAAAAGGGTGAAGACGTGTTTTTTCTTCCGTGCCCTTCCCCTCCGTTAATGACCTTTTTGGCAGTGATAGATTACTTTACGATACTACTAGGGAGAAAAGCCCCCTAAAGCCATTTAGTGCTCATAAAAGAATTCCAAGTGGTTTTCGGAAACTTATGAGAAAAAAAATCTTCTCACTAAATTTTATTTACCAAAATAATAACTTAAGAATTCATTCCTTAATAAAGCAAAATATTTCTTAATAGATTTTCTCTTAAAATGTTGCTATTAAACAATTTTAAAATACGTATAACGCCTTCAAAGGAATAACAAAAATAAAAGGAATTTATTTTATATATTTATTTAACTACTTTGCCTCAAAATTGATGATATGAATACGTTGACAGATTTTCAGTTAAGAAATCAAGACAGTTTGTTAAAATTTGATTTTTGACATAAAAATATTTCAATTTTCTTTTTCATTTTTTTAAATACGACATAAAGACTTGCAAGAAATTTCATGCTTTAATTTAATTTTTTGTGTTTAAATTAAATTAATTTATTTTTTGTGTTTTATTTAATTTAATTCGCAGTGATGTAAATTTATATTATAGCTTCCGAATCAAAAATTGTAATATATTTATAATAGCCATACTGTTAAATTCGTTTCTTGTAAGTCGCGGGAAGCGAAAATCACCAAAAAATTAATTAGAAAACAGCTAAAAAACAAAATAAACAAAAAATTAACATAAACAGCTGGTCCTGGATTTATAAAATTTGGTTCATAATTACTTCCTGACCAATAGATAATCAATAATTAGAATCTTTTTTAAATTACTAATTTATTATTTATTAAATATTAATGTAAATTTAATCAAGCAGAAAAGCTTATTGGCAATTTTTGTGTCACATTAAAATTTAAAAGATTAGCTTTCCAAAGACAAAATTTCGTTTCCAGGACAATTTTTATTCGGGTTTTATAAACAATTCAGAATTTTAGAAATAATTTGCAACATTTCTTTTTTATTGAAATGAAATTGAAATCAATTTTGTCATTTTACCGTAACCGTCCGTCATTACTTTCTTAAAGTTGAGAAAAAATATCTGTTTTTTTTAACAGTAACTTCAGTTAAAAATTTTAAGAACTTTTTAATGGCTTATTTAAATAACACGATGTGCGAATATTTCACATGATACGCCATAATTGATGAAATCAAGACTAACGACATCATTAAGACTTTGATGATGAATGAAAGAATGTTTTAATGAACACTTTAAAATATTTAGGAAACTATTTTTAAAATGTGACATATGAGATACTTTATATACATTGCAACTAATCCCAATTCGAAATAATAATTCTCTAAAACTATTTTTAAATGTTTCTATAATTTCAAATGATATCATACTAATAGTTTCAAAATATTTGCAAAGATTAAATTTTGAAAAGAAAAAAAAATCTTACGTTTTAGTGACTCATGAAGAAACAGGAATCGTCAGTGCAATAATTATAATCAAATAAACATTAGCTTGGAAATAGAAATAAAATGCTCAATGCAAATTAAATTTTCGCTACTTAATTAAATTTAATTTTGCATTTATACCCGATTCTGTGCGTGATTAATGTACGGTATTCTATACATTAATCACTGTATTATTTCTGCATTCAGTACGTTATTAATAAATCACTCAAATAAGCTGTAGATTTTTGAACAATATATAAATTAAACAAATATTATTTAAATATGAAAAACTTAGTCTCAAAAAGGCACTTCAGTTTCTTCAAGATAAGATTCTTTGAATTACAAAAACATTAAAAAATTTGTATGAAGAATCAACCCAAAAATTTTAGTTGAATATTAGTAAAATTAATTTTGAAAGTTGCTTAGTTGCTACAAACATGCTCTTGTTATCATCCCCAATAGCCTTAATTTCGATTTATATTCTGTTTGCCTTGATATCATTTAGGAATATGACAAGTACGAAATTATTTAATTTGGAACATTCGATTCATACACTTGCTCATTCTGTCATTCAAAACTTTTAAAAAAATGTGCCTATCTGTTAACTCTGATATTTTCAAAGATAGATTCTAAGACATATTGTGTTGAAGCACTGAAAAGTGTTTTCTTGCCAAAAGTGATATTTGATTTAAAAACAAAACTGTATTAAAACTGACAAAAACTTTTTATTCAGAACAGGTAGAAATATATTAAGTAATTTTTTTTTAATTATATTTTTAAAAAATCACAATTTATTATTTTTACAAAGACGTTTTGATTTCATACAAATATTTAGATAACTAAGGCTATAAGACCTTTACATATAAAATAAATCACGATTACTACTGTGAGTGAATTGCAATTAATATCGCTTCCTTTCTCACTAAAAACTGATTCATCAGTTGGAAATTTTCAAAAAAAAATTAGTGAACAATTTCTTTTCTTTCCTTTCAAATTCTTTTGAAAATTTTCTTACAATTTTGAGTTAGAAACAAAAATATCCTATTAATATTAAATGCAAGAACAAGTTAAGTGATATTTTCCAACATTTATATAAATTCCAAAAGCTTTAAAATGCAGCTTTGAAAAGTCTGTCAAAGAATTATCGAAGCATATGCTTCTCTATGAAAGAGCAACGACATTAATTGGTGTGATGTTATAATTAAGATGTAAATTTTTCACCTCTCAGTGAAAAGGATATCTTAAATTACGTCTCTAAAAAATAAATTATAGGAAACACAAATTTTGAAAATTATATGCACTCGGAAAAAAGAATATTTATTTACATTAAATATTTCTTATATTATAAGCAGAAAAAGTGTAAATGTGTAGCAGGATTTTAGCACATTTATATTTCTAAATGCTTTTCTTCTTTTCTATGCATATATTTTTTAAGAAAAAGACAATTAATAGCATAGTGTCTTTTGTAAAAATGTTGGAATAAATACAGATATAAGATAATCAATATAATTATATAAAAAATTTAGTTTACAAATTTAAGACCTCTATGTAATATATTTTTCCCCTTTCAAAGATATGAATTCATATCCCCGTTTAATTCGAAATTACATATTGCTAATACGAAAAAAAGTTGGTGAGTGAAGAAGGGAGGGGAGGGAAGTGGTCATCAGTAAGATAAGATAACCAGATAGATTACAAACAGTCTCCCCACTGGGTTAAGGGGAACCCCGCAGCTGAGAAAGTGAAAAATGCTCGTTTATTTTTCGGACACTGTCTCGTGTGAATCTGATATATTTTTTTTGAAGCAACCTATTGACGGATAGAGAGAAATTTTTGAGAAGCCCTACTCAAAATAACTGGGCGCCCGGAGGGTTAAAGATAGGTAGCATTCAACAGAAACATTATTTGGTAGATAATTCAAATAACAGTAATAATTTTTTCCTCAAATTTATTTGAATCCTTATTGCTCAGCATAATTTATCAAGAAAAACAAGATGGTATAAGGATTTAAGTTTTTCCTGCGAGAAGTATTTAACTTTCGCACCAAAAATTTTTGAAATAACTCACCAAAATTTAATACAAATGATTGTTTAATAGGGTACGTTATCACAATATTTCTTTCACTCTAGAACTGTAGTAAAACATTAGTCAGAATAATTCCTTTGTGATTGGCGTTTAATATGGACTGCTAATTTCTTTTTGCGTTTCAACCACTCCACAGTTACTATCTTGTAATGTCATATCAATGATTGACAGCATAATTAGTTGAAGCGCCATCTTTCGGTAAAGTTTGATATTAATGTTAAGAAGCGCAAACAAAAATTGTTTAATTCGCTCATCAGTCCTTTCTCAATACTAGTTTTACTCTAATTTACAATAGCTGAACAACGAGCAGATATGTTTCAAGAAATATTTTATATTAAAGAGGATATAAATTATTGGCCCTTAGAAGTATTTTGTAGAAATGCATTCAAAATTGCAGCATAAGGTTCCGAGTTCAAAAGTGATAACATGGTTAAAATTCACCTAACTTCAAGATTTTTCTGAAATTTAAAATTAGATCATATTTCAGATTCAAAACCGACAACAGATCATTAAATTTCGCCAAGAATAAGCGTAATAATTTGTAGGCAAGTATTGATGCATTTATGCTTAGTCATAAACGGCTCAATTGTGCCAAAATATTAGCTCATTTATAACATTTTTTAAACGAAATATCATGAAGGAGCAAAAAATGAAGCTGTGACCCGTGTGTGGCGGCGGTGTTGGCGGAATTGTGCCAATGCGTAGGGTTGAATTCCGCCATGGATCAAACCTGTGATGTTTGGTATGAAGTCCAATAGTTCATCCATTCGACAAAAGCGTACGCTAGTGTCTAGTGACAGTTACTGGCTTATTAAGACGTCACCACACATCATCTGTATTTATGAAAACAATAGTGATCACTGCGAACGAAAATATTACATATCGGGTGGCTGTTACTCTTCTTCTGCCAAAAAGCAGATTATTATTGATATCATATTAGTGATTCAAATTTAGATTTATCCTTAAGTTGAAGACTTGACGGAAGTCATTTTTCTTATAAAGACTCGTCTCCGTATAGGTCACACTAGATACACTCACAGACATCTCATTTTTGGTTAGAGGACACCAGTCTGTCTTACCTGGCATGTTGATTTTTGTACCAAACACTTTGATTCAATGTCCCTGTATTTAACACTGAACGTATATATTATTTTCATACATCATCAATAACTTTGCAGAACTTGGTGGGTAAAATATCCCACCCAAATATTTTTAGCTTTTTAAAAGTCATTCATTTTTACACTTGCATTTAGCACTTTTTACCTTTTGTGTTGTGCGTTATTACATTATCTTACATCTTCATTTAACAACACCTATGTTAATTTTGTAATATCACTTGCATGATTTTGAAGTTTTTTTAATATTTTATACAGTTTTATGATATCATAGATTTTATATTCGATTGTCTTTAATATTCTTTTTCATTTTACTATTTGCTTGGCGCAGTATAACCAGACATGGTTCTTGTGCCATAAAACCCCTAACCAACAAACTTCCAAAGCTTTTTGTTTCGAAACAAAATTTTCTGATCTTTCGTAGCAATATTAAATAGTTATTCAATACTATATATTAAATAGTTATTCAATAC
>JAPMOQ010014257.1:709710-781179 GCA_026543055.1 Argiope trifasciata
ATATTAAATAGTTATTCAATACTATATATTAAATAGTTATTCAATACTATATATTAAATAGTTATTCAATACTCATATTTATTTCAAAATAATAATACAGTAAATTTAATGTACATTTAATATACATTTTAAATGTTAATTGGATTTAAGAAATTTATATTAGTTTTATTAATTGTGGTAGTTTTCTTTTATTTGCAGCTAAATCATTGGACACATGTTTAGAGGTACCATCGACGATTTCAGTTTAATCACAGAAAAGGAAAAAAATTGTATAGTCAGCATGACCGCTCCAAGATTCAGCGCGCGGTTCCAGCACAAAATCAGCAGCATACCAGTGTTCTGCCCACTAGATAATTTCTGCCATGTTGCGACCTGCTTTGATTGTGTCTGTGCAAGTTCAATTTTCTTTTCAAATGAATGTTTTCACCTTCAACTGAGGGGAAACTAAAACGTGAGAACATGACTAAAGAAACTTCTGGTTAGTGCACCAAGCACATTTACTGAGTTTTTTATGGCAATGTAGAGTTATTTTATAAAAGAGATGGTATTCAATCGTATATCTAAATGTCCAAGCTTGCAAATCATACATACTGGAATACATACTCAATCAATTCGAATATTTGTAACGTAAGTGCCCATCCTGCAGAAAAGACAAGTGGACCAAAAACTATTGAGATATATATATATATAGCAAGTGGTGGCTTTTTTCCCTGTTTAATACAAAAGTGTAGAGAGTGCCCAGGCCAAAATATATACCGTTATAGTTGCAAATAAAGACAACTCACATTCTTCATTCAAAGATTCGATTGGCCCAGAAGCACAATGAGTATGCAGTTTTGTATTTTGCATAAAGCTTGTTAAAGATTGTTGCTATCAGGACATTCGCTTTGGTTTGAAAAACAATGACATGAATACTTACCAAACAAGAGTAAAACCAAGATATCCGTGTTGCGTGAAAAGCAAAGACAAGAATAATGAAAAATGTGTGATACCAGGACATTTTTGTTGATTTAAAAAGCAAAGGAAAGAATACTTATCAAACATAAATGATAGCAGGACATTCGTGATTTGAAATGTAAAGACAGAAATATCAAAGATAGTTGATACCAGGACATTTCTATTGGTTTAAAAATCAAGACAAGAATACTTATCAAAGGTGATTGATATCAGGACATTCGAGTTGGTTTGGAAAGCAAAGGCAAAACTCTAGGAACCTGAAGACGTTAAAGCCTATCTTGAGTGTCAGTAAATACAGATGCCCCGAATGTTCTCTTAACATATGGTTATTATCAATACTTCTACAAATAGAACTTCGTACAAAAATTCTGCCTCTGAAAAGCGTATGTTTGATAATCTATAACGATATCTGAAATACTTCGTTTCGAATATGGTAAAGTGTAAATTTGACATTTGAGAAATTGTTGGTTTTGTATCTTCAAAAACTCATGAGTGAAATTTTTCCCCTTATAAGTTGCAACATCTGTTTTATTTTATTCTAATGTAAGTGGTGTCTTCATCTTCCAAAGCAGAACTTTCTACTGCAACTTATAAGAATATCACACTGAACAGAATGTGACATTTTCTTTAAGTGATATTCTAAAACCAAACTTGTAACTTGTGGTGTTCTCATCTCTCAAAGCAGGATTCTATTGCTACAACTCAAAAAGAAATCATACTGAACTTTGCCATTCCGTTACCATTTCGAAAGAGACATTATGGAATGGAAGAAAAAAAATGCCCTAGAATTTCTCTTTTTGATATAATGAGTAAAAGTGGATTTTGTTTAGATAAATTCTTCGGCGTTTTTAGGAGTGAAATGGTGTGGAACCTAGGACAAACCAATTGCAAAACAGACCAATAAGAGATTTACAATGAATAAAGAGCATCAACATTAGATTCTACTTGAAAGAGTTGGTTGGAATAATTTGGGATTGTCGATTGCTGTGTTAAATGTTATCAGAATTTAGCTCTATGTATCATTCTTAAAAATTTTAGTGTAGTTAAAACTCTCAATGTTGCTTCCATTCTTGCAGAATAAATTCAACAGCAGAACGTGGAGGTCATTAGCCAACAATACCTAAATTTTCCGATCATACGCATGTAAACAATAATTCCATCTTTGAATTTATGTTAAACATCTATTGGGCTGAAAAATTAAACCTAGAAATCACTTGTTTGGTGGTGTTGTGACACAATTTTGGCAATTCTGATTGTGCTGACATATCTTGTCTAGAATGTATATCTGAAATCTCATGCTTTGGGAAAATTAAAACAATTACGGAATAATTTTTACATGTCTGCTTTCCAAGTAAGAACATTTCTTTATCATCCAAGTTTTATTATTATTTTTTATGTTCTATTTGTGAAATTAACACCTCTTTGCTAATAACCGAAAGTGATAATGAATTCCGATGTTTCATATTTTCAAGGTGTAAAATAGATACTAGTACAAAAGACAGTGTTTAAGGAATAAATGTTCAGCATTTTTATTTCTTCTTCAATCCATCTTTTTACAAAGTGATTGCGGGTTTCGACATTTTCATTTTATTTTGGCATATCATCTTATTTATGGGTCCGATTTCTAATATGTTAAATTTTTTGTATTGAAAATGCAATCAAAAATTATAATGTAACATGCATTTATTCTAAAATAAAGTTATACTAATATATTGCTGAGTATTTCTTGTTCCAGATACTCTACTTTCTAGTAGCTGCATGACAAACAGTTTATATGAGAAGCCATAATGGTGGTCACTGCTAAGGTTGGTGGTGAAAGAGTTCTTTATTTATTATATTACATTAAGCATACAGGAAATTAGGCGGGTTAACATTCAGCCACTTATGACGCACGAGCAGAAAGAAGATTCAGTAGAAGTTCATACAGTAAGTCACGCATGAGCAGAAAGAAGATTACGCATTCACTGAGAGAGCGAACAATTGCAAGTTCTTGTCTTGGCGAGCAAGTACTTGCTATTGTACAGTTTCTGCTCATGTGTGGTCCGACAGATTGGATTATATCAGGCTGGCAAACTTTATTTTACTTTAAACATATTATTCAATGAAATCAATTTATACTATACTCATGTAATATACAAAAAACTAAACATCTTAATAATATTTTGGGTCCATTCTTATTTTCTAGTTATAAATAAAGAAACTATAGCAATTTCCAAAAAAATCGAACTTCAGATTTTGGCGAATCTCCACGTTTAAAATCTATCCAAATTTGAAAAACACATATTTAGAAAATATCCGTTTGTTTGCCTGTATGCATTCCCGAGGTTCGAACTCGGGACCATTGGGTCCCAAGCCGTGTAACATAACCGCTAAACAAAAGTGTGCACTCGTGTCCCGAAATTGTAATCTGGTTTATGAACTTACCACCACATTACTCCCCATCCAGTGAGTTGGAGGTGAGACGACCGATGTTATTGCATCAAGTGTTTTTGATGGGAAAAGAATGTTTTAATCGCGCCAGGCGTTGTGGCGGTCGACGAACGATTTTATCGCGCCAAGCGTAGTGATGGGCGACGAACGATTTTATAGCGCCAAGCGTTATAGCAACTTTTGCTACCTGTAGAGGGCGTCACAAAGGTAGCATTTATTAGTTCAGAATCAGGGTCACTAATGCTCATTTTTGATTCGAACTCGCAACTTTGGGACTTGTAACCGTGTATTATAACCGCTAGACAAATGTGTACACTCGTGACCTGAAGTTGAACGTGACGTATCTGGTTGAACTTACCACCACACCTGCGACAATAACTCAAAAAAGCTTTGAGCTAGACGGTTGAAATTCACTACATGGTCTTCATAATAAATTTGCAGATTTCTATAAAATTTTGGGTTAAAGAAGTTCAGGGAATTCCGTCTGTTCGGCTGTTAAAATATAAATTAATACGATAGTTACAAAATGAAAAGAGCTAGATAGATGAAATACGGTGCATAGATTTAATGTCTATAGTTTAGCCACCTGTCATATTTTGAACAAAGAGTTGGCTATTTGTACTTTCAGAAAATGTAAACGCTATAATTCAAAAATGCAAAAACTTATATATATTAAGTTTGGTTTGGCATTTTGTGATTACAAATGCAGTTTAGAATCAAATTTTGGTTTCAGTCAGTTAGGAAAATAGTATCTAAAACACAAATTCTATTTTCATATGCTATTAATACAAGCCAGCGATTAATCATCAGAAACTTCAAAATGGATGCGGCAGTACAGATTCTGTACAAATTTTAAATTGAGGCCAAAAATTCATATTTCGTAATTATTGTATGCATATAAGAGGTTTTCTGGTTTAATAAGTTCATTAAAGTTTGCGAGAACGTTTTGGACAGACCCTTCCCGCTATTAATATCAGATAGTCAGAGCAGAAAATGAGGTGGTAAATAACGATCAAACTCTGCTATAAATAGTGTGGTCAAATTCTACAAAATTTCATATTCAGCCTATCCATCTATAAGGGATACTGTAGGTCAAAACATGGCACATTCATTCAATCCCTTCAATGAACACTTCATTAAAATAAACGAATGCCCCTGACTCATCACATTCATTGAATGTCCATTCAAAATGGCGCCGAGAGAAAGGAAAAATGCGACGAATTTGATTTTTAACATTTTACTTCATACAACAGCGATTTTGATCGGTTTCCACATAGGCAATCGGTTTTAACGTTAGGTGAACTTAAATTACCGGTTTAAGACAAAGCGAAAAATTAGATGACAGTTATTTTTGATATAAGTAATAGTGTAAATGCCGACAAACCAAAATCGATCATATGGGCAAACATTTCTATAGAATAAAAAAAGACTTATTTAATGATAAAACTGTTGAAAAAAATGTAAAGATATGATGGAAATGCTAAACGCACATGATAATCTTGAGCTAAATAAATATTGGGAATAAGATTCTATGCAAAATTCTTAAACGCAATGATGTGTGTGAAAAGTAAAGTGATGTTTTGAACATAAGTTTCGTCATTTTATTTCAGAGTTCTACAATAAAGAGAAGAAAGAAAAAAAAAAAAACATTGCTTTGACAAAAGACCAGCTACTTCCCGTTTTTTCCATAAAATTATCATTGCCACTGATCCGTTTATCTTTCATGAAATAAAATTCAAGTAATCCTCTTGATAGAATTCGTTGCTCTGCAATTTCAGGAAATTCGTCACAACCTCTCGCTTCTCTTCATTACTTATCTAGATGACGCTGACTGCAACGCAGATATCAGCAAGAATGGTTTACAAATTTTTCTCGCATACTCTCAAACAAAGATGTTATATC
Source organism: Argiope trifasciata (assembly GCA_026543055.1). NCBI lineage: Eukaryota > Metazoa > Arthropoda > Arachnida > Araneae > Araneidae > Argiope > Argiope trifasciata. Next base: position 715,000 of record JAPMOQ010014257.1, read on the forward strand.
GGAGAATACTTTTAATGACATTAGCACATAATACACTGATGGAAAAAAAATCCCAACACTAAAAAGGAGTTGTGCTAGAAAATGAAATTTGGTAGGCATGTTTATACATCTGAAAGATGACGTCGATTCAAATTTCGAGCTACGCGCGTAAGTGTGGCGCTAGTAGCGACACTATGAACATGCAAATGAGGTTTGCTTTAAATAAGTGCTGTAAGGTTCGTGATCATTATTTACAGTTGAGATTTGACGTAGTGGGTTAATGTTAGTCAAGGATGCCTCTGAGAAGACGAAGAAGCCATTATCAACAGCTCACTGAGTTTGAACGAGGTCGTGTTGTAGGGCTACGAGAAGGTGGGTTTTCTTTCCGCGATATTGCTGAAAGACTTGGCAGGAATGTATCCACTGTGCATGAGTATTGGCGGCAGTGGTCAAGGGAAGGTACTGCCTCAAGAAAACCAGGCTCAGGGCGGCCACGTGGTACTACTGAGAGGGAAGATCGTCGTATTCGGCGTATGGCTGTGGCTAATCGTACAGCGTCTGCAGCTGAAATTTGAGCTGCAGTTGGCACCACAGTGACACAACGAACTGTTACAAATCGGTTACTTCAAGGACAGCTCCGAGCCAGACGCCCTGTACAGTGCATTCCACTGACTCCAAACCACTGCCGTTTGCGACGTGAGTGGTGTCAAGCTAGAGCTCATTGGAGGACGGAGTGGAGATCTGTTGTGTTTTCTGATGAAAGCCGGTTCTGCCTTGGTCGCAGTGATAGCCGTTTGTTGGTTAGAAGGAGGCCAGGTGAACGCATGCTAGTGACCTGTCTGCGGCCTAGACACACAGGGCCTACTCCTGGAGTTATGGTTTGGGGAGCAATTTCGTATGATAGCAGGAGCACTCTCGTGGTTATCCCACGCACCCTGACTGCAAATTTGTACGTCAGTCTATTGATACAACCTGTTGTGCTGCCATTCATGAACAGCATTCAAGGGGGTGTTTTCCAACAGGATAACGCTTGCCCTCATACCGCTGTTGTAACCCAACAGGCTCTACATGTTGCCTTGGCCTGCTAGATCACCAGATCTTTCTCCAATCGAGCACGTATGGGACATCATTGGACGACAACTCCAGCATCATCCACAACCAGCATTAACCGGCCCTGCATTGACGGCCCAAGTGCAACAGGCATGGAACTCCATCCCACAAACTGATATCCGACACCTGTACGACACAATGCATGCACGTTTGCATGCTTGCATTTAAAATTCTGGCGGTTACACCGGTTGCTAATGTACCAACATTTCACATTTCCAATTGCTCTACCTGTGATCTTGAAACTTTAATCAATTAAATATGTTACCTAGACAAATGTATTCCTAAAATTTCATTACTGTACAATAATTTTTTCTTGGTGTTGGGATTTTTTTTCCCATCAGTGTAGTTATGAAATATTAAATTTAGACACAAATTTAGCATTTTTATTAAATATATCATGTCATCTTCAGTGAGTAATTTTCCAACTAAGCCCTAGAATGCGATCTGAATCTAGTGCTTAATAGGCCCTAGATACAGAAGCGTTTTTGTCAAATTACTCACTAGAATTTTTTTTCACAATCGATTGAAACAAAAATTTGTTAAAAATCTACACATGTAATCACAAAATCCCATATCAAATATAATATATTTGAGTTATTTTGAGTTTTCGCGTTTATATATTTCTGAAAGTGCAGATCGACAAATGACTAACCCTTATAGAATTGAGCTCAAATTTTGATAGGTGTCAACACTAAAAATGTAAATGCGTGTACTAAGTTTTGTCCTTCTGGTTTTCGTCATATTGTAGTAATCATGTTAACTTACATTCGAACAGCTCGATTTCTTCTAAATGAATTTTTAAAAGATTTAGGTAAAAATCTACAAATTTGTTACTAAGATAATGGAAATCCTTTTTTAAACTTCAATTTCATATTATTTGTTGAGACAAAAATTATATATTATATATATATCAACATTGCTCATCAATATGACTATCCACAACCAATAAAATATATATGTGACAAACTTAATAATCAAAAATATAATTATTTAGTAATTTAGTAGCCCATAATATAAGCACATTCTCCATTATTATGGGAAGAAAAAAGATAAAGATTTAGACTATTTAACTTATACATATTGTTTAGTCACACAGGTTTTAAAATTACCCATTTCAAAAAGACTTATGAGATGTTCAGTCTCAGGATATAACTGTATTAGAAAGATAGTAAAGTTTACTCTCCAGTTTTTCTTATGGCAAATGATCAATGATTGTATATAAGACAAATAATCAATTATCATTAACAGTTATATTGTTCCATTTTAAAACAATACTATGGCTATTTTGAGGCAGATATTATAAGTTTGAAGTACAATCAGATGATGAATGAAAGAGATGAACTCTCGAAAATACAAAACAAATAAATTAAATACAAAAATTTTATAAAAGTAGTCACTAGATATAAAACACATTAATTGCTTGTTGTCAAGTATTAAAATAAGATATACAAGTATTTTTACAGTGATTAATTAGCATGCGTAATAAAGCTGACAGAACCAGTCTCATTTTCATGTTGGTATAGAATTATTTATTTCATGTATTTCATGTTGATATATATATTGATGTGTGTGTTGATATCTATATCAACACACATAAAAGTGCTTCTAATATACCCTGTATATTAAACTTTAATTACAAAAGAAAAGTTTTGAAAATAGTGCTGCTGAATTGAAGTTTACATCCTATGAATTCATTATAGCAATATTTTAATTCTTATAAAGTCATTTTTACCCTACTTTTTTGAGAATGTATTAAAAATGCCTAAATATATATCCAGTTTTAAAGTGATAATAACATCATTACATGTTTCTGTATCTGAAAAGCAATTCTTACAGCAGGTTTAGAGTATCAAATAAACAAATGTATAAGAGCCTGGCTTTATTAGGGAACTCTGAAATTTCAAAATGTTATATGCAATATTTCCTGAGAATATTAGATTACAAATATGGAGCTCTCGAACTGATTCAAATTAAAATCAAATACCATCTAAATGCTCAAGTATTATTCTAATTATGTTGTTTAAACCTTTATTATGTTGTTTAAAAATTCTTTTAAAAAAATCACATGTTGTATAAATTCACAAATGCATGATTCCTTAATTAGTATTTAGATTGTATTCATAAAAATTATTTTGATATTTTTCTTAAAATTGAGTCTTAAATTTTTACATATGTAGAAACCAAATCTTTCAAAAGAGATCCATTGTTTCATCAATTTCACAGAATTTGCTATATAAAATGCTTATAAAGAGAATTTAAATCAGTGAAAAATGTCTGATGCAGGGAATTAAGAGAAAAGAGAAGGTGGCACCCATAAAATTTGCATTGCCTAAGGGCTTAATTTGGTCTTGAGTTTTAGGTTTGGTTTATTCAGATATATTTCTGTTCAAATCTTAGGAAGAAGGAAAGAAACTAACAGGCTGGCCTTAAAATTATGTATAGCAGCTACTAGTATTAAATGGAAACCATATTTTAATAAGGTCAATAGGCTAAAATGGGTTCATTGTTTGTTACTTTAAAAAAAATCTATAATAAAGAGCAGTGATATTAAATTTTTTGGATACTTATGTTCTTTTCAGGGGGGGGGGGGAAACCCTTTGTAACATTTATGACAAAAAGAAAATAACCAGAAAAACAATATATCCACACTCTGATTCAATCTACCTTTTTTTAACCATTATTTATTTTCTATAAACATTGTATTAGTATTCATTAAAAATAAACAAAATGCACACTACTAATTAATATAAACAACAATAAATAGACAAAATTTCCACATTAACTTGATCAAAGAAAATTACTATACCAGCTTTGAAAATGGAATATTTAGTAAAAAATTATTCGTTTATTTTACTATAAAATATATAACTTTTTAATATTTTATACATATTAATCAATGCGGAAATGAAATCATTAATTATACACAATTGTTCCATTCTACACAATTTCACTTGGAGTTTTGTGATGGAAATTCCACAATTATGATTTTCAAATTATGATGAAAATTAAAAATGGGTTGGATATCCATCCTTTCATTCAATGCCATGCCAATTCTGGCATATTTTCACATTGAAACAAATATTCCATTAGCATGGTATGGAGTGATCATAACTGTCCACAATGAAATTCAATCAAATAGTTTTATTCTTTTCCCTTACAATCCTATTTTTTCTTCTATTCTTTTAAATGCTGAGATAAAACTCCCCCCACCCCTCTATCACATCACAAAAAAGTGAATTTTGAAAGACTTACTATTGTGGTACATTTTAAGCCATCTAAAAGCTATTTTAAATAAAATAGTCCCAAAATGGTTATCAGATTTACTTGTTCAAACAAACCTTTGACTTGAAATAACAATAGTGGCAGTTGAAATGAACTTGTTTATTATTAACTGGAATTTTCAATTCTGTTTTTTTTTTTCATGCCATAATTATAAAAGTTCAAATATTGATATAAAATATCCACTTTCAGGAATTACCTTTTATTTCAGAATTATTTATTAAATTACACTGAATTTATATGAAATTATTATTAATTGTCATACAATTTTATTTGTTTATCAGAGTTATCAAGGATTGGACTATGTCAATTCAATATCAATATCTTAATAAAAGTGAGAAACACACTCGTTTTATGAATGAGTTGCTTAACCAGAACAAATTTGTTTTATTAAAAGTGCATAAACTAAATGAAAACTAAATAAGAGAGCAAAAATACATATTACCTTCAAATTATCAGTTATGACTATTGTATATGGATTGAATAACATAAATAGCCAAAGAGGAAAAGAAGTTCCATTTATAAGATTGTAAGATTATTTGCTTTGCCTTCAATTAAATATAACATATAAATTTTCAAAAAAAAAAAAAAAAAAAAAATTTTTTTTGATCTATTCAAAAATAATAATAATAACTATAAATGTAATAAAAGAACAACATCAAAACATAAAAGAACAGTTTTTATTATAAGTCTCTATTTTATTTTAGGAGGATACATATTTTATTTGGACCCTTCAATATATTTTTAGATGGCACCTGTTAATGGCTTTGAAATGTAATTAAACATTAACAAATAATTTTTTTGTCCAAATACATTTGAAATAAACAATCTCTGTGTTATTGCCCTCCCATATTTTTTTAGGGCAATCGTGGAGAAAAACTCCAGAATTCACCACACATAAAGTACAGTAAGTAACCATGCCTTCAGATTGGTTCTTCAGAAATAAAAACTATTTTTCTATATATATTTTTTGCAACCCAAACATGAACATAAACCAATGAATGTACAAAATAAAATTTATTTATTGCGACCAATTAGGAATGTAGCAATACCTGCAGCAGCTAAAATTATAGCAACACTTCCAACAGTAACAAAAACTTGCTCTTTCTTTTCAAGGTTAGAAAATTTATTTACAATACTCTCTCCTTGGTTCATAGTTTTTCTGAACGAATCTCGCTGTTGTGCTCGCTTGAAATAGTCTTGTACATGAGGAAGATTATTATCTTTAAAAAATTTATCAGTAAGTCCAACCATTTGCAATCTAGTTAAAAGTACACATAAACTAATATCAGCTATGGTAAACTTTTCACTGCAAAGCCACCATTTTTTCTTATCTGGAAAATAAGAAAAAAATAATTAGAATACTAAATAAATATGGATTTTATACTAAAACTTTTCAATAAAAAAGAAAAAGTTGATACAAATTGTTTTACAGATCTGAGCTTCAAGTCTAAAATATAATACATTCGTTGTTCAATAGAGAATGATTATAAATTAATTTAAAAAAAAGAGTACTTATCCTTCAAGTATTAATGGTCTTTCTAAAAATTCTCCCTACTACTTGAAAAATTACGTAAAAATTCTCCCTACTGTAATTGCATTCTTTTTCAAGTCCTCAAACATAGGCAGGAAACTATTTTTAAGAGGATGAACTTTCAAAATCGACTCCCCAGCTTTTAGCACTGCTTCTAATGATGGGAAATATTTACTCCATATATTTCTTCAAATTGGTGAAAGGAAAAAAAAAAAAAAAAAAAAAAAAAACCTTACATGCTACTAAATAAGAAGGATGGTATACACAGATGGCATTGCTTTTGAAATATAATGATTTTTGACAGTCTTTGAATCCATTACTCACAAACATGAAGGTTTTCTGTGAACAATGTATCTGGCTCAATTAAATATTCAATCTTTCTTATAGGTCTTTTAATGTGATTTTACTATCATATCACATATCACAACAGATGGATTAATAATTCCACTAGAGCGTCGGATCTGCTCAGTTCTGAATCTATAATTTTCCCTTATTAAACAACTTTTAGCAATGCTATAAAAGAATTAGAAATCCATAAGGTTTTCTGTAGCATTGCATAGGCTTCAATTGACAAAAAAAAAAAATCATTCTGTTTATTGCGTGTTGCATCCAATTTCGGCATAGGCAAAAGTGAATAATACATACTAAGGCAGTGACAAAAACCACATTGGTGATGACATAACCTGCAACATTTATTCTTTACTTTTACTGCTAAATATGCAATATTAACTTTAATAAATTATGATCATTCTTTATTCAACAGTCTTTTGTAATAACACTTCAAGATTGATTCAAGATTTTTCTTTTCTTAATTTATGCTTACTATCAATGAATGTAATTAATTTTCTTGCTCTATCTAAGTGACTGAAGATTCACACAAAAGATAGAGGAAAAATTCATGTTGTTGTTTGAAGTTGGTGACGCATTACTTTGCAATTAGGGCAAATAAAAAAGAGCTGGTCGCCATTTCAATTTCACTGTATAAGTTGCAAATTGGTAATTAAAATAAGCAATTTGAATTTATCATTGTAGGTATAAAAACAACTTCCTCACAAAAATGTTTTAATACTATTACATTGCATATTTGAAGATACTGCAGTTAGCAAAATAATGGAAAGTATTGTAAAATATAATACTTAACTAATAAAAAAATACAGAAATAAAGCTGGGAACCTCAATTTTTTAAAAAAATTTGAAATGGTCTAAAAAGAGGGTTCAGGTGCAATAATATATCCTAAGTTAGTAAAGAAAAGTGTTAAATTTGGTTAATTTTAAATTTTCATCAAAATTTGGAATAACTGCTTAGTAACCATCCACTACCAAGAAGTAATTACCAAACAAAATAGGTTGTTCAAAGTTCACCAATCTGTCTTTAAAAATATTTTTAACAATTTTTAATCAAGAATATTATATAGCACAATTTGCAGATAATTAGATTAAAACCAACTTATACAAAATATTTAAAATTTTCAGCAACAATAATCTTAGCACATCAAATAATTGCCAAAAACAGATAGAATTTATATAAAAATATTTGGATCATTATGTCTAAAAAAACATTATAAAAACATATAGTGAAAAGTTATCAATTCAGTTTTCAAAAACAGTGAAGTTACTATTTAATCTCATGAGTTGCTATATAATTCAGCAATGAAATAATAAAAATAATAATGGATTTAATAGTCACATACCACCTTCATGAGAGACTAGAGCCTTTTCAACTTCACCCAAAGCATACTGAACATCTAAAATTCCTTTTTCAACCTCATTTTCATCTGTTATTAAACGGGTTAGTCTGGCAAGATTGCTTTTTTTAACTAAATAATGGTCCTTGTAATCTTTGTTTTTTTCACACAAATCTGTTAGAATATTCTCTTGGGCTGTAAACACTCCTAATGGAAAGAAGAAAAACGGTTAAATAGTGCATAAAATATTAGTTAGCAATTAAAGTCAGAATTAAATTTAAAAAATAACAAATTTGTCTATATTATTTTATTTCAGTATTAATAGAAAATGAAACTGCCTAAGAATGTTAAATAGAAGGTGGAAAATCAATATGCATAAATTGTTTTGAAATAGAACATTAATATAATGTAAATGGATTCAATATAAATAAACAAAAAAAAAGGCCAGATTTATAAATTAACAGTACAAATTTTGATGGGCATTCCTCAATTGCTTTAATGAATGGTTTATTTTTTTACTTACAACTATGAAAATTAGATGAATTGATGTACATATGGCAATCAGAAAAAGCAGTCAATGGCTGGTGATAAGATGTGATTCTTCTTTAAAAATAAAAATATAAAATATTCTAGCAACAAAAAGAAAAGTTTTACTAGATGACATGTTTATGGTAATAGAAATACACAATCATTTGATCAATACAACAAAAAGAAAAGTTTTACTAGATAGTTGTTCATGGTTTCAGAGAACATAAAATCATTTGAAATATATATATATATATAATTTGTCATCCATGCAGTATTCTTAATTACCTAATATCCAAAGCCATACTTGAACGCTTTCTTCAAATACTTTCAAAAGTAATTTGTTACTAATCAAATAATTAGACAAGTATGGCCACTGTCTTGGATTAAAACACATTTACTATAAACAAGGTTAGGTTAAAACATGTTTGTGTCTTAGAGGGATGAGCAAGAATAAAAAAAGAAGTATGTTACTATAAATATTAATTCTGCATGGTCAAATAAAATTGAAGAGCAAATTATTTAAGGTGTCATTGGAAGTTAAGGAATTAATCATATCACTTAAACAAGAATTTCCACAATATCACTTTTATTAACAATAAATAAAGAATTAAATTGCTTATTAAAAATAAATACCTTGACGAATTTTGATCTCTTGTGGAGTAAGCTTCATTGTGCCAGTCAATGAAGGATGAAAAATGCAACCATACGTGACAAGTTGAATAGGAATATTATCAAGCAGATCTCGCATTCTCTCCATTTGTTGAAACTCAGGACTTCCTTTTTCAGGAATCAGCCTGGGAACATCACCTGAAAAATATTCCAAATAATCAAAAAGCTAATCTAATTTTTTATTAGATAATTAATAGATTTTTTTATAACATCAAATTGAGAAATAAGAGAAAATAATTATTCTTAGAATATTTGTATTTTTGACATTCAATATATTTTATTATTGGTAAAGCCGTAAAAAAAAAAAAAAAAAAAAAGAAAAGAAAGAAACTTAAATTTTACATTAATTCAATTAGTATTGCCCAAAGAAATATCTGTACTTCTAACAGAAAATAAAAATTATTCATAAATGAAAAGTAAATGCCTGAAAGAAAAATAATAATATCCGCAATTAAACTAAATGGAGTATAATGTAAAAATGAAAGAAATTATTCAATGATAAAAAAATTTTACTAACTTTTAGCTCAACTTCATTCTTACTTCAAAACTGATAGTGTGTTTAATTCATATGTATCATGCAGAGAAAACTAGTCCTTATCACCGAATATCTGTTAATTCCATACAAAAAAAAAAAAGACTTAGAAATATAAATTTAAAAGAAGATGGCTTGAATGAATTTTATAGCTTTTTCTAGAAGCAGGAACCAAATGTATAAAAAAAATTTAAAAAATTATACTTTTTATTTAATTTTTTGGATAAAATTACATGAGAAATATGTATTTATAAGGCATCAAATAGCAAATATAAATTAATTTAAAGTACTCAAAATTATTTTAGAATTTAGAAGCATTTTGTTTATTACAGGATCGTTTTTAAAGGTACGCCATTTTTTTTTTATTTGAACCAAAATATTAGCAAAAATATTTAAAAATCTATATTCACTAGAAAATACTAAAAATAACATCATAATTCAACAAAAAGATCTTGGAGAAGGAGGAAAATAAATTAATTCTGAATAATACAGCATTTGTTTTTCCATCTTCTTAACACATAGTACGACTGAATTGGCTTTCAAAGAGAGAGAGAGAGAGAAAAAAATAGAGATGTTGTTTTTTTCCCCCAATAAAAGAGGGCCATTAAAGTTGAAGAAGTTAAAATAGTACAAGGTAGTTGCAAAACTGATACTGATTTAGTTAATTATGACAATCAATTGAATGCTGAGGAATATATATATATATATATATATATATATATATATATATATATATATATTCAGAGAATATATATTAGGTATGTAATTACTTTTTCTTCTGCACTACAGTTCAAAATATTAACTTTAACAAATACACTGTTCTTAGACTGCTTTGAGTAAGAAAAAATGCTAAAGAAGGCTTCTATCAATAATGATTTCACAAATTAGAATATTATTAGATTGTTATTGTATTATCTTGTATTTTGCAAGAAAATGTGTAAAATATATATATTTATTTTTAAAACAATATATTACCATATACACATAATATGAAACATAAATGCAAAATGAATTATCAATTGGTTAGTTGATTCAAAATGGCTCTCACAATTTGAGGTACAATCTCTCATAAAATAAATGCACAGCAATTAAATCAGAACTGAAGGAATTTCTCAAATACAATGCTGACAAATGCATATAGTTAAAATTTTTGCTCTCTAAGAAATTAAAATGTAGATGGTCTCCAAATCTGACCTTCATTAAATGATGGATTTTCATTTATTGGCAACTTGTATTCACTTTACTTATGAAGAAGACTTGGTAAATTGTTCAATCTAATAAAAAGTTTCAGAAAAAAAAAACCTTCCCTGTTTTTTCCTGGTTTTCTTTACCATTCCCAATAGAATTACCACTCTGTCATAAAATATACAGTTGATAAGAATTATTAACTATAAAAAATCATTTTAAACACTATGAAAAATGAAAAGAAAAAAAAAATGAATAGCATAACAAAATTCTGATTTTAAATCTTACAAAAAACAAACTTTGTTTAAGAAAATAAAACTTTTTAATAATATAATTGTATGTAATTTAAACTTAAAACTTGTTAAAATAAATGTAGCAAACAACTTGTACAGTTTTTCATTAAAGATATTGCTGCATTAAAACAGTAAGTTGTTGGCCTACCATTGCTGAAATTATCTTCAATATAATCTATGATGCGTCGGGAGTCTGGAATGATTTTCACACCATCTTTCAAAACAGGAACTTCACATTTAGGGTTAAGCTTCAAAAACCATGGCTCAAACTGCTCACCACGAAATAAGTCTACAATATGAGATTTGAACTTGAGTTTCTTTTCGTGTAATGCAAACACCACCTTAAAAAATAAAGCAATTTTTTTTAAAACACTGTTATAAAAACACAAAAAATCACAGGTGAAAATTAATATATATTAAGAACTATTAATCATTTGACATATCTAGCCAGATGTTGAAAAAAAAATACATCATATGCACATTAATTGAAATATTTTAACTTACTAGCATTATGACACAACTGAAGAAAAAAAAATACTAAGAACAGATCTCATATTTATGAACCAGTAAGGAAAACAGAATGAAAAATTGATAAATTCATTGGCATTTAAACTTAATCTTGTTTTATAGATAGTATCTTTTATCTTTAGCATCTAACCATGTATTTATTATTGTGGCAATGATATATTCCAAAGCAGTTTCGGGTGAAAACACACACAATATTTCTGGCCATGTAATTTCAATGGTTGAGTTATAAAAGAATGTAACTATTTAGACGTTTTAATCCTTGACAAGTGTAGGCATCCCCTAGGGAATTTTGGGTATTCACAGCAAAAACTAATAAGATTCTAGAGTTAGGGATTATATTGTGGTATTAACAACTATGTCTCATTCATAAATTAGCCCAGTTTAAAACAAAACTGTTTGCTATATGTTATATATAACCAAAAACAAAATACATTTTATTTTAATTAAATAGACAAAGGCCAAGAAAGTGCAAAAAAGTATAAGTCTATAAAGAATTGTATTACTGATTGATCTCATAGATTAAAAATTTCTTAATTTTTACTTCTTTCCTGTTAAGTTTCAATCTAAAATAAACTACAATTGATTATTAAGCTTTTTATGGATATTTTATGTTCACCAACCCAAATTAAGACTGAGTATTTTGAGTCTCATTATGTTTATACACATTTATGTTTAATGCAATTAAAATTGGCATTATTCATTTCGATGCTTTACAAAACGGCGCTTCACTGCACGGGAAACCTAACTTCGCTTGCTTTTAAAAATTATTAAATCTAACTCTAAATGAAGAAAAAAAAGATTTAAAATTTATTTTTAACCTTTTTTTTTTATCAATAGATGATAATTTTCATTTATAGCACAACAATTAATAGCATCTTTTTTTCAAGGAATTTTGTCCATTTTTTTAAGTAAAAAAAGTTAAAAAATAATTTTTGTGTTATTTTATTGGCTGTAATTGAAAGTATTTATACTATATATTTAAAAATCTTTTATACAAAAAGCATACAAATAATTGTTGAATAAAATTACATATTCTGTTAGCTGGAACAAAATGTTGATCATGTTACTCAATAGGACACTATGCTGAAAAATTTCTTAATTTTAGATTCCTGCTTGCCTTCCTTTTTAAAGGAAATTCAAGGAATATTGTTTGTGAGGGTCAGAATTCTTAGAAACAACCAATCCTTTGTCTGGGTCTTAAGATCAGTGATTTTACTTTATAATCAGTAGCTTTGGCCTTCGTTTCAAATAGAATAGATTTTTCTGCTCTTTTAATTTTAGTCACCATCTATAAAAGTGTAATTCTTTAATTACATATAGTGAGACAGATATTATAGCTTATTAAATATAACTATAAATTTGCTTCAATCATTGACCTCCGACAGCGAATCTGAACATCCCTCTCTTTGAAGTGCATCTTGAATCATAGTAAATCTATTACACATGTATCAAGTAGTCTTTTATTACTCAAATTTTATAGATTTTTCTTCTTTTTGCACTTAACTATAATGCACACTTTTTAATACTTTAGTGGAACAGTGTTCCAGCTGATGGAACATCCCTAAAACCAAAAAGATAAGTACAATGTACAATTACCACAGCCTAATATTCTGATAACCTAAATAGGTTATCTACAAATTTATTTATTTGGTTCAAGTTTAAATATTTAAAGGGTAATGTTCCACAAAGGATTAAAAAAATGTATAACAAATATAAAATGTAATATAGTTTCTTTTACTAAATTTAAATAATATTCAATGAATTCTATCTTTCAGAATCACAATTTCATAATATTTACTAAAAAATAATTTATTTGAATCCTGCATGAATTGTTATTCTGAATATTATATTGGCTTTATTAATTATAATTATTTATAAGATATTTAGGATATAGCATTATTCACAGAAGAAGTACTAGCTTATACAAATTTTACCTAGTGGATTCAAACTAGCCAAAAGAGAGTAAAAAATTAAATTATCAATAAATTTCCTATAAAATATAAAAATCATACTCTGCAAACTTATTCTAGTAACTTGCATATCAAATTATATTTTATAAATTAATGACAAAATTATTTTTATTTCATAAAACAATCATTGTTTCCGTGATTGAAATGCCAATTTTATATTTTTAAAATTTCACATTTTCTTATATCTTCAAAGTATTGTTATTTCAACCTGAACAATGCAATAAATATTAAAATGTGATAAATTATTAGGTTGTTCTTTGGAAGTTGTTTCAAAACCCTAAAAGTTAAATTTGTACCGATCTGTCTTTTGATTGGAAAATCTAGTTACTACACATTATTAAAATAAATTCTAGAATGGATAAATAGAGAAAATTTTAATGAAAATAAAAAATAATCAATTCCAGCAAAATGAAGAGTCCTTGCATAACAGCTTTGGATTTCAAACAACAATTTTAATGTAATTTATGCAAGTATCAACTCTTGCCCTCCCAATTCATATATTTTATTTAAAATAAAATAATATGCAGCATTCATAACAAATATGTTTCTTTTACAACAAAACTATACTTGTTTAAAAAAGCAAATGCTAAATCAAATTTTAGCTGAAGAATGTGGTATTATCACCAAAAATGATTTTTTGCTACATTCATTAGTTAATATATGACGTTTTCTATTGTTTAGCATGATTTGCAAGAATGGTAAGAAAAACTATTAAGTATCTTCTTATTTTTCCAAATTTTAATACATTATATAAACTTATAAAAAAATAAGTATAGCTTAAATAATATCCATCAAGATGTTAACACTTAAAATTTTAAAATAATGCAAAATATATATATATTTACATTTTAAGAGTCAAAATACAAATCATCATGTTTGATGAAAAATAAAATGTCGAGCAATTTATGAATCAATGCTGTATAATATTTACTGTGTCTATAATCTTAATGTATTTACTAATAAATGTATCAAATGATCAGTTCTGTAGAAAACAAAACAAATGATATTTTATTAGTTTCCATTGCACAAGGACCATATGCTACAAAAAGCAATCTTACAAACATAAGTGTTTTAATGCAGGTGATTCTGCTAGCATATAGATCAACTTTTGTTTTAATCAAATTGTGTTTTTCAGTAGTGTATATTACATAATATCACTCAAATTTTTTGTATTTCATTTCTTTTCTTTCCAAAAAAAAAAAAAAATCTTGCCTTACTTATTTGTATTTTTGGTAAATAAGAGAATTCAAAATGCACCAACTAAATATTGATTCAGAATATCTGAATTTATATGAAATTTTTTAGTCAATAGGTTAGTTATGTAATATAATGGGAAGATATTAGTTACAAAAAAAATAATGAATTTTTAATTATGGTTAAGAGAGTATATCATAGAGTCAAACTACATCAATAAATATTAAATTTCACGCAATTACATATAATATAAACTTGTTTAACATTTCACATTTTCGGACAATCAACATTTGGAAATACATTAAGGATATAAAAAATTTTAGTAATTCAACTTGGTGAATTACCTTTAAACAAAAATATGATTGATAATTTTGGTAAAGTATTAAACCATTTCCATTTTCATTTGCTTTCTTCACATCTGAAGATACAGTAGTTTGTAAGCCGGCCATATTTTTTTATACTGTGACTGGATGGATTTATAAACTGATGAATGATGAACTGTGAAACATGAATAGATCAGAGTTTAGAAGTATGTATAAAATCCGAAACTATTTTATGTTTATAGTCTTATGTGATTAAATAATTAAAGGATTTAGAAATGGTTAAAAATTAGTTATCTCGAAGAAACTTCTGATTTAATTCATCTTTCATTGTATGTAAATAACTAATTTTATAATATTCATTGCTTTGGCTTAAAAAAAGACTGAATGTAAGGTTAAAAATAAAGAAAAATAATTAAGAGATACAATAATAGTAATCTTTGAATGATTAATTAAATATTTTAAAATTTATAATTACATCATTTTATAATAATGGCAATGCCATTACTGTTTTTGTTGACAAATTCTATTTACCGTTATATCGCGAAACACACAGGTTTTTAGTGAATCGTCTTATTGTTCGTAACTATAAACTGAAGAACTTTCGTAAATAGCAATAGTTGATTATCTAATAAGCTTTGGAGGAGAACCTCTATATCCTCCACTTATGCATGATTAAACTTAAAAAAGTGATTTAAGGACTGTATCATAAGTAAGTAGGTTTTACTGATATAAGTATTTGCGCAGTGTGGCATGTTATTAAAAGTGTCAAAATACAGTTGTTTAAAAGAATATACAAAATTCTTTCAAGTTATAATCAATGAAATAAAAAAAAATTTTCTTTAAAAAAAATTAATGTAATAGTTCCAAGGCTTTAACTTTCCCATCAAGAGAATATCGACATTTCTTTATTTCAAAATCATTTGTGTTAAGTTTTCGAAAGAATTCATAATTGTTGGTGGGACCCAACTTAGCCTAATTAGGGTACGGGACAAAAACTTCTTTGGAGACTCCCCTCTGCTTCTGCACTTCAGTAATGAAGAATCTTCGTCTAAATTGTCTATTGCATTTTTCGGTTTGGGTGCTTAGGGCAACTGCCTCTGCCTTAGTCGGGCCTTGATATTTGGAAGAAAATGCACTTGAAAATGAAATTAGTAATATTAGAAAGGTAAAATTTTTCATTATTTTTTTCTGAATAATTTTAACTCCGATATTTCTGTGGAAAACAACACTTAAACTATTAGATGATTTCTCATAGAATGAAGCGGCTGCTGTCGTCGAACATAGGTTTCGTTTGCTAATAAAAGTTTTGCTTTTCTTGGCCCAATTTAATTGATAGACTTATGCTTGCTCTTAAGCATGTTAAATTATTAGTAGGAAAAAAAGTAACCAAAATGCAAACCAAAATTTAAAATAATAATAATAATTGAACAATGTTATTACTGTTGCTTTTATTGCATTTACTTTTTTAAAGATATCAATAATAATTTAAAGGAATACAGTACAGAACTTAATATATTTGAAATTATAAAAGTTAAAAAAAGTATTGATTTTTTGTCATGAAATTATTGGTGAAATTTTAATTATAGTATAATTATTTGAATATTTACTTAACTTTTCAATTTTAAAATGAAAAAATTTATTAAATTCCATTTTAATAGTATTTTCTATTTTTAATCAATATACTTTCTTTTGTTTTGAATAATGTGCGTAAAATTTGGATGAATTCAGTGCAGTTCTTTAGGAGGAGACATGGGACATACATTAAAACATTTTTTCAAAATTATAAATCAATATCAAATTTTATCTTTCATTGACATACAAAAAGGTATATGTGACTATCTTCATTCTGTTATGAACTGTTAAGTTGCTCAAGTGCAACGATGCAAGAATTTCGGGGGGACGGAAGAGGCTCTTCTTTATTTGTATTATCATTCTTTCATCTTATTCCAATTTTTAATTCAGCCATGAAAAAATTTGATTACTTGTAAGGTTCATAACTCTGACCACGTTCCATTTTTGTCATGTTGGTGAATTGGAAATAACATCTTTATTAGAGAGTATATAATAAGATTTTGAGAAGACCATTACTCTTGCTGTTTGTAATTTTTAATGATGTTTGATTACTTGATTTATATTTAAAGATCTGAATATGAATTTACTTCTTAAATTAATAAAAATAATCCTGGTATTCTTTATTTTGATTTGTTTTGGAAAATACTTTGCATGAAACATAAAACAGTCAAACTGTTTTTAGAAATTTATTATCTTATTGAAAATTATATAGAGACAATCAAAGGAATATCAAGCCTCAGTAACTTTTTCCAAATTCAATATTTGGAAAGAATGTAAATATTTTATATTAAAGGCTAAAAAAAATCTCCATTCACTTCCCTTTCCAATATTCTGTTTTGGCTTATGAATTCACATTAAGAAAAATATAAATATTTGGTTAAAGTGTAGCACAGTGTGCCCCCGAGTTTATCGCCAATATGGTAACCCAATGGAACTTTCTTACAGTAATCCTAATTCTGTTTTGTTTACTACTTTTTACAATAGTTGAGTTGTTCAGGAACTACAACTGTTTTATAATAAATTTAATATTTAAAATATCGATTTCAGATGATTTACATTTTGCTTATTTATTTGATTTAAAATTTATTATACAAAGAAAGTTTAGAATAAAATTAATATTAATTAAAATAACATTTATTTCATTTTTTGTGTTAATATTTGCAAAAAAAATTTTTCGTTTTCACATTTTAATTATCACTATGCGAATTCGCAAATCGTCTGCGTTTTCGTATTCAAAGAAGTCTGCCATGGAATTATTCGCAGTTCTCGTCATTCTTTTGGTGTTCCAACGTTTGGTTCCCACGAAATATTATTATGTCTGTAATCGTACAGGAGTGGATGTTTGGTAGTTGGGATGGTAGGCACTATTTCGAACCTCTGAATGGATGAAAGGGGATTGGAATATTTTTTTATGTGTTGATGAGGCTTGGAAAGAATGCTTTGAGTGCTATGAAGTGTTTATGAAAAGATTAAATAAAGCAAGTAAGTACATTAAATATTAAAAATTCTGTGTAATATTCGTTCCTATAACATCCTTTATTCTTACTTGTAATATTATTATGCACCATTCCTTAATACACACCGTCCATTTGTTCAATTTGCTAGCAAAGCTACTGCATTCCCGCTCCGTATGAAAGCGAAGCCCTAGGATGTTTTTTTAAAGTTAAAATATACTGCCCGGTGCCTTCTACAGATGCCGAAGGCATCTGTAGAAGGCACCGGGCAGTATTAAACAAATAATTATAATAAGTTAAACATTTTAAATAAAAAGGCGGGAAATGGCAACCGTAACTGTTCCGCTGAACAGTTTGTTTATTTTGTCCGCCATCTTTGTTGGCGACTTGGCATCCTTGGCGCAGCAAGGGGCACACTATTCTACACTTTTACCAAATATTTTTCTGGTTAAACATTTTCCTTTATCTAAAAGCTAAAAGTCTAAAGTGTTCCATAAGAGTCAATTGATGATGATGTTGTGTCCTTGTTTCAACAGAAAGAGGGTGCAGTAGCTTCTGAGGGTAAAGACCTCTAAGCACCCAGAGGGCAGAAATCTTACTTCTAGCTCAAATGAAGGTGACACACACATTCGCTTTCATAACCCCTTTTTACAGGGGGGCACATTCATACATTTCACTGATAGAACAAAGAACAACCATGCCCGAACCTGGTCTCGAAACCGGGACACCCAGATCACTGGGAAGATGTGCTACCCCTATGAAAGGATGGCCTGCATGAGAGTCAATTAAATTAACATTTACTAATTCCCTAAAAAAGATTCAATGATCTTTTCTTTTTTTATCTGACTAGTCTGTAATATATTTTTACTGTACTCTTATGAAGAAGCTTACCATCTGGATATGATCGATGCCTAAAAAAAGCATCCTATTCATCAATATGATGAAAAATAGGTCAAGCAGATGCGTATGCTGGATAAAATCTAATGATGTATTAATAATTGATCTTAACTGTGAATTAATTTAATGTAATCTATTTGGGCAACAGAATAATACTGTGAAGAATTAACCATTTTTGCATTCATTTTTTTTAAATTTCATTTTTAGTATTATTTATAATTGTGAAATATTTATTTTTATTATTATTTTCAGATTCAAGGTATTTTTCTGTTATAAAATTGACTATATTGCATGCAGTTCTTGCTAGTGCCTTACTAATTAAAATCAGGAAGCATGAGTGATAATTCAAGTGATGATGATGAAATTACTCCAGTGTTTGCATTCCGTGCTGATAATATTATGAAAAAGCAACGTGAAGCATATACAGGTTTTTAACTTTAATTTATTATAAAAATATATACTTTTTATTTTGTTTTTCACTTGAAAATCTGGAAATTTTTTATATAGGAATAAAATTAATTATGTGTCACTTTCCTTTTTTTATTTTTATATCCACCATCTTTGCTTCAAGCTGGTTCACCAATTATATGAATTATTGTAATTTAATTAATTAATATTGTACAATTTACATACAAAACTTTACATTAAGATTGTATGTAAAATGTATATTCATCTAAACCAATGGAAAATTTTTAACTGTGTAGCTAAATTTTCAAACCATATATTTATGTATACACACCATTATTTCAAACTGAGTTATAAAAGCCAGTGAAACCATGAAAATTAACTGCATTTCATCTCATCTAAAGAAGGCAAAGTTGTACAATTATGTTTAAGAATTTGTTTTTTAAAAATTATATAAATAAATGTACAAAATATTCTAGTGATGACATTAGCACTTACTAATTTGTTTTTATGTCAGTATGTAAAAATTTATAATTTTAATATTCTTTTTTTTTTTAAACCAAAAATAAGAATACAATTTAAATGTTTGATGAAAACTATTTCACATTATTTATCTAATACTATAATACGAGGAATGGTTGCCAAGTCGAAAATCGCCCCAGAATTAATAAACTCCGGTAAACTTGGGGGTCTGGGGTTTTTGGCCACGAGGAATCGATTGGCGCCGGTTTTGAAGCGCTACTGTCGAGCAGTTCGGAGTTACAGATAGGATATTTTCAAACTTTATTAGTTTGCCATAATGGCTACTTAAATTTTCAAGCGGTAACGTGCTGCCATCTATAGCCAATATGGCAAACTAATAAAGTTTTATGTTTATGCTGTTATAGGTTTATAATATGTTTCTTATGTATGTATATATGTTTGGTTTTTCTAAATAAATTTGTCAAAAATATTGAACTTCAACACACTTCAATCTTTACCTTTACTTTACCTTTGTATAGAATAATTCCCTTTCCAAACTCTAACTTTGTTTAGAATAGTTTAAAATGGTGCACTTTAACCAGTTATCTTTTCACCAATGGTTTCACAAATTTTCTTATGGCATGTATTGTTTTGATAAATCACAATTGAAAATTTAAATCTTCGAGTTAGCTTCGATACCTGTTTTCTCCGAGCGGAGCTCGGTCACCCGCTGGTAACAATAAAAGGCATTCTTACAATGAGTAGCATTTTGTAGTTGTTTTTAAAATGTGTAAGAATTAGACAAAAAAATTAATTGATATTATTCAGAAAATTATATTTTGAATTTAAAATGGTACAAAAATCAGTTTTTAAATTTTTTGTTACTTATTAATATTTTTATATGTTTATACAGATTTTTAAAAGTAAATAAGTTATAAATAATAATTGGACGTAAATAAGTGAAGAATGAATGTACTTTACTATGGAAGTATATTTGATGTATGTTAAATACTTAAATTAATAATAGCAACTATAAGACTTCTTGTCAATTATTTTATCCAGGTTGTCAAATTTTTTATCAGTTTCTTTTTATATATATATAACATGCTGTTAAAATCAGTATGATTTAATGACATTCATTATTATTATTATAAGTTTTTATTCATTTCTTACTTTTGATTGAATAAGAAAGAAAGACAATTAATTATAAATATCACTTTTTTTTTTTTTTTTTCAAATTTGGTTTCTAGAAGTTTGTTTATTTTCCTCTCTCTTAACTTGGTCTTTTCATTGTTTACTGTTATGCAAATTGTAATTTTTTTCAATTATCTAATTATTTTAAATTTTAGAAATGTTAAAAAAAGCCAAAGAAGAAGATACAACAAAGGCTGTGGAAAATGAAGAACACGGTAACTGTTTTATATTAATTATGTTAATTTTTACATTTATGTAATTGTTCTTACAAAAATTATTAATCAGAACTATTGGTTTAATTTAATTGGATTATATCATAATAATTTGTTCAGAAATGGGAGGATGAATAGATAAAAAGGTATAAAATGTAAAAATTGTTAAATATAGAATGCAGAACGGAAATAATAAAGGAAGTAAATACAATTATTTACTTTTTTTATTGGTTAAGAAAATAAGCACTAAGAAAATAAGCACTAATAAACACTAGATAAATAAGTGTGTAATAATCAACCGAAAATATATTAAGCCTTGCCTTCTTAGTATGGAGGGGGAGGGAATTGAAGCCTTACTCATTTGGTGATGGGGAAATAAAAAATAAAAAAAATCATGGGGAAGTTAGTTTCTAATTAATAATTAAAATTCTAGTTAAAAATTCAGAAAAAGGGAACCCAGGTGCACATTCCCAACCTCCAAGATATGCAAATACAAAATTTCATTATTGATACAAATTTTATAACATCTTATATTAAAGTTTATGAAAAAAAAATCTACACAGGTGAAAATCTCTTTCCATTAAAAAATTTAATATCAACTGATTGAGTTAATATTGATCATAAGTATATATATACAGTATTAGTATATATATACTTAAGCTTAGTATATACATATTAAGTATTTATATTTGGATAAAATATTATTTAATATATATTTTGTTTGTTCATTTTTCAAAACTTTTTAGATAGTAAATGCACTTTTTGTTCTTTTTTTACTTTGATTAAATCTTTTTTATTTAAAGGATGAAAACAAAATGTGCTTTTAATAAATAATTAATCACATGTTTTTATGTAAATATCATTAGGTAATTCTACTTTTTAAAAATGTGATTTTTTTCTTTTTTCAGATTTGTTAGTCAAAATCCGTGAAAAGCTAAAGAGGAAACCTACAGCTAAAAGAAAAGCTAGTAAACTTTTTTTGCTTTTTTTAAAATTTCAATAATAACTTAAGTCCTCTTCGTATCTCATTATTTGTGTCTACTTATCTCTATTCCAAAAGGTTTCAAGTTTTATTTAAATTTCTCGAAAAAATAATTCTTTGTTGATACACATGAGATTAATCATCTTCATTTCTATTTCATTATTAATTTCTAAAAAAAAGTTATGCATATTAGTGACAAATATTTAGCAATTCATCAAAAAAAAATTTTTACCTTAAGGTGTAAAAGCAATATTTGCAGATAATTTGTGATAATATATTTTTTAAAATTATTGTGAACGAATTCAACTCTAATCCATTTTCCAAGAGGAGGAATGCTGTTTTTGTGATCAAATTGCATTTCTTGCTGAGGTGGCTATTAAGGTTGCTTGCATATGATATACTGTGTACTTTGATGAACAAGCTAAACATTTGAGGAACTTTTCCTTCGGCTAAATTATAGGGTTTATATTCTTGCAAAATATGTAAGTAATTATATCAGTTGCTTGTAAGAAATAAATATCTCCAATTTTAGCACTATAATGTGTGTATATATATTTAAGAAAAAAGTCATCATTGAGCTTTTTGCTTGTGTGAAAATTAGTTATTTCATTATCAAATTATAAAGAATACTGTTACTTTCTTTACTTTTCTTTCAAATAGAAATAACAACCAGCTATATTGTTAGAATTTTCCGCAAATGCATTCACCTGTTGTTTCAAATTTTTTTTTTTAATTACCTTCCTCTTCATGCTTTGAATTTAAAAGAAAAGAAAAGGAAGTAAGATTTAAAAAAAAAATGTGCTAACTTGAGGCTGCCAGGAGTTGAAAACCATAGTTGTAAGCATCTAACATTATACTTCACTATGATTTGATTGGAAAGTATTGCTTAGTGGTGTTATTGTTTTCTTTGTAACATATTTGAATGTTGTGTATATGTGTGCCTTTTTTTTATTGATCAAGATTATTACAGCATTAATTCCATATTACCTATTGTTGTGTTTCAAAATGTTATTGTCTTTCACTTGAAAATTTATACACTTCATGTACCTATTAAAATCTAAGGATTTCCTTCCAGCTGTGAAGCCATCTCCCAAAAAGACTGAAGAGAAAGTTCTACTTACAAGACGTAAGCAATATTTAATCTGTTTTCTCATGTTAATTTTTTTTTCACGTTTTTACTCTTATATATATGCATTCTAAGTTTGGTGAAAATGTGTTATATTATCATTTTAATCATCGTATCACAGCCTTTCTCACAGTAAAGCCTGATGTTCTATGATGATAATGTTACAAGATTGAAGGCTTTGGTAATAAAACATTTAGTTTAAAAGTACTATAAATCACCAAGAAACCAATAAAAGAGTTAATAAACTGCCATTTGCCGTAGATCAGTGCATGCAGATAGCAGTGTCTACAACTCAGAATGGCTTAAATGTTTTCCTTCAGCAGTTCTGATGTGTTTCTCATATGTGTTGGTATAGCCATTAAAGGAACCATAAAAAGTACAAATTGATTTGTCTCATATTGAGGGCCCTCATTCGGATGTCCTTGAGCATGTAGGTTTTCTTAAATACCGGGATGATAATGAACAAGTGAAATAAATGATTTCCATCATTACTGATTAGTAATATTATCATTTAATTAGTGAATAAATGATTTCCTTCATATGCCTTCAAGAGCCTGCCCCTATTAATAATTTAATGCCAAGGTAACTTTTCCCTATATTAGTAAGCATTATATTGTTTTCTTTGAATTATGTTTCCTAAATTACTTTCTTGGATATTTTTCCTCAGATAACTAGTTGATCAAAAATTTGGATATCACTGGAAAATCCACTATTTGAAATTAATTTCTTAAGAGTTATTTCATATAATCAGTGACTTTGTTTTTATAATGTTGGTCTACCAAATACAGAATGCATAGTACTTTTGAATTCAAAGGATTTCAAGTTCAATTCCTTAACAGTCTTCAGCAAATAAAACAATTGTGAATCATTAATCAATAAGAACATGAATTTTGTGAGTTCTACTTTGATATTAACTTGTAAAGTTTGAAGGAGAACTTCTTTTGATGCACAGTGATTAGATAAATTCATATACGGCTTCTGTTCTAAATCAGAGGTCTTAATTTTCATTTTGTTTGTGGACAAATCAGGACACAACAAAGTCCAAGGATTCTTATAACATTGCAGTCACTGTTACTTTGATTTACAAACTCTAGATTGATGTTCTGAATTTAAGTAGATGAAGTAGCATTTCTTGTTTTCTAAAACTTCTTCATTTTTTGCTTAATATTTTTTGCTGCCATGAATTTTCTTGCTAGAAAATACAGTTAATAGCAATATTCTTTTCTCAACTCCCCCTGAAAATAAATCTATGGTAGTGGCCAGAGGAACAGAATGGGCCATTTTCCCTTTTTTGTCATTATACCCTTTGGGCTTTAGCCAAATGAATTCTTTCCTCTTCTATTTTGGTTTTCAATAAAAGTTGTATTTTTTTTCTTCCTTTTTTCAATATGAATGTTATTTGAGTCATCATTTAAAATTAAAATTATCATACTCTAAAAATACCTTTTGGTATGCAAGACTAAACAAGGAGGAAAAGCATTGCAGAATATTAATCAGAATTAAGAATTGATTCTAAAAATTCTTAAATATGTTTCTAATTTATCATAAATTTTAGAGTTAGTGAATTTTCTTTTAGTTTCTGTAGCATTGATTATAACTTAAGTTAGTAGCTTATGAACATAATGCTTGTTTCTGCCAAGACACTGTTTTAAACTTTCTATTTCTGTGGAATTTGTTTGTCAGAAGGTAGCTATTTAAAATTTCATATGCTCTTGTCCTTCATTTATAGACTGGATAAAATACAAAAAATTATCTTTGTTTTCTAATTTATTATCATTTTGAATGCTTTCACATTGGCTCTAGAAAACCAACCAATCCTTGATTTTACAATTAAATTTAATAAGTTCTATTTTTGAAAGCTTCGACTTTTATTAAATTTGTTAAGAAGCTTGAAAGGGAAACTAATGTTATCTTTTCTGGGACAGCAAACTTATTCAAATATATATTCATGGCAACTTTTGTTTTCAGCTTCCTCAGTTTTTACATATTCTACTTCATATTTTACAATATCCGAATTTACCAGCAGAAAACTACAAGTTTCATTATCTAATTCAATCAAATCTGAATTAATTCTTTTTAAATTGTTGAAAAGAGATTTTATTTCTTTTTCCTGTGGATTATCAGTATTTTTTCATGCAGTACATTTTATATTGTTTTGAACTTTCTCTAATAAAACTAAGTCTCTTAATGAATGCTTAATTTTAATTCTTGGCCTATGAATTTATCCCTAATTAGATTACCTATCCTATTTGGGACATTTGTTATTTCAATCCCTATAATAATATGCAGAAAGTGTTTCTAAGTGAATTTTTTTTCATTTTAAATAAACATAAAGCTTTTTCTTAGTTACAGATTTAAATTTTAAATACTCAGTTATTCAGTGCATATCTCAGAACACATTGTTGATAAAATGAATATGTGAGTGAACTATGTGTATCATAAAAATATTTATAAAATTTAATTTTAAAGTAGGGAATCAATTATTAGATACAGCATTCTTAGTTTTTTTATGTTCTTCAATATGTGTGTGTGTGCGCGCATGCATGCAAATAAAGAGAAGTTTGTTTATTTATTGCTTGGATTGATTATTTATTGTACTGGTAAATAATTTTATAGTAAAACTCATTCTGATGCTGCCTCAACTTTAAGCGATTTACTGATTTTTAATAATACTTTTAAATTAGTATTTGTTATTTTTTTTTCTAATGAATTGGTTTACTTAGGATCAAAAAGACATAAGAAAAAAGATGAAGCTCAAGAAGATAAAATGTAATTATAATATTACTTCTATGCTTTTTTATATATAATTCTTGTATGTGTTATTATCTTATAATCTATCATTGTTTTGAAATTTTAAACAATAGTATCTGAAGCATTAAGGAATATAAATTCATGAGTGAGTGTTTTAATTATCTGGTATAATTTTGTGTGTATATATATATGTATGTATAATTTTAAATAGCTTTTTTATTGAGTAACATTTTTCAATGTACTTCAAAAGATGCAAAAAAGACATAAGAAAAAAGATGCAATATGTTTATCAAGTGGCATAAAATTTGGTACATTTTCATTATTTGCTGAATGATGGAAGTTTTTTTGTCTTTGAAAATGTCAAGAATTTATCATGTTTTATTTACTTAATGCTTGACAATGCTGTTTGCTTGAATTGTACTGAAATAGTTTATTATATGCTCTAAAGAAATGGAGTTATGTAATAGCAAATAAATTTATCTTTTTTTAATAATTAGATTCTATTCTGACTTTTTGTAATATATATTTGGAAGGGGGATTTAATTGGTTTTCTCTTCCTAAAGCCATCCATTCATACATCTGCACTTCTACTTTACTTCAATATCTTCAATGAGTGCTTCTCTAAAATACATTTTAAGTGCCTCTTGTCCACTCATTTCAAGATTTTTTTCTCTCCATTGATATTCACTATGTCCCATTCCAACATATGAAAATTTAGACTGATGCAATATCCAATCTTATATTCTACACCATTCCTATTTTAACATTTTTCACATTAGGGATCAATTTTAGCATGGAATATTTATATTTTCATGATATAATATGATGTTGAATAACTGTCTCAAAAACATATTTTGGGTATTAAAAATTCTTAATTAAACTTTATGGTCTTTTATTGTAAAATCTTTAGCTGTAATGTTTGATAATATATGTATTGCAAGTTTCACAACAGGCATTCAGTAATCATTAATAATAATATGAATTTTGCATTACATTATATAGCTTTTATAATTATGCGAACCAATTTAAAATCATAAAGGTTATTTACTATAAATTTTATGGCCATATATAAGACTTTTTACACACATTTGAAGGCTATTATAAAATTCGTATAACCATATAGCATCAGTTAGTTTTTTTTATGCAGAATAATCTACCTTAGGAAGAATGAAATATAAATATATGTAAAAATATAACCATTAAAGAAAACCATGAATAGAAAACTTTAACAAGATTACATTTATATAAAATTTTGTAGTCTATGTCGAGGCAAGCGGGAACAGCTTGCCATTATTGTGCCCCCAAAATTTTGTTAGTTAAATATTTATTAATAAGCCACATAAAAATTAAATTTTTTGAAAGAAAAAAAAAGCTGTTGTGTAATCAAATTATGTTTAAATTATATAATTTTCAGGGGGGTTTTTTTTTCCAAAATTATAATTTTTAAGTTTTATTTCCTGTATTTTTAATTTGTGTTTTTTAGCTAATCAAATTTTCTCAAATTAGTAATTTTTTATTCAACAAAACCCTGTAATACTCTTACTTTTATTTGATGACTTCGAATATTTCTTAGTTTTTGTATTCTAATTTATTTTACTTAAGTTTTTTAAAATTATTATTATTAAAGTTTAAAGCCTTTCTTAAAGACTGTATTTGTATGGAACTGTATCAGGCAACTATTATTATGTCACATTTTTTTAAATATTGACCTTAAATGTAAAATTTCAATTTTTTAGCTGATTAAATGCAAATATAATCTATTGTATGAAATTTTGACCGTTGGACAATTTGATAACTCAGTTTCTAAGATGTTTTTTTTTTTCCCCCTTTAGACCTGAGAATGTACTAGAATCTCCAATCAAACTTCCTGCTCGTGCTAAAAAGAGATTAATGAAGTTAGATCTTCAAAATAAAAGAGAAAGAAAAAAGTATTTATTTTATATATTCATGAAAAACAATGCATTAATCTAATTCTTGTTTCTAATCCATTTGTGTTAGATATGACAGATATTTCAGTTGAAAAATAAATGTAGCTTGTTACTCTACTTTACAATTGTAAATAAAAAGTATCATTACCTTTTGAACTTGTAAATCTATTATTATGCTGCTAGATTAAGTTGATAAACTTTTTGCTCCTTTTTATTTTGACTTTAGATGAGGAAGACTATCTCATTCTCTTGTGTGCAAAATGTTTGCACTGGTTTACTGATTGTAATATATTATTACTATAGCATATTATAGCCTATCATGGTTGTATTAAAGTTCATATATCATGGTCTCATTAATACACTTCAATATTTTATATAATATTTTCCTTTGTTTATTTCCTTTAATTTTAAAGAATTGTTATTTGTATCTTGATCTGACCATTATGGGCAATCATTTTTCTACATCTGGTATAAGCAGCAAAAAGTTCAATTAAGTCTATGAGTTATAATTTTGTACCAAGTTAAAAGGAGATTGTCAACTATTCAAGCATTATTCTGAGATAAATGAAAAAAAATTAATAATTTTTGAATCTGTTATATCTGTTAATTTTGTTTGTAGAAAATGTACAACTTCTGCAGTATGAATCATGCTTTCTAAGAATATTTTTAAATGCAACCAGAATGCTTCACATGTCATTACGTAAAATTGGCATTATTATCTAAGACTGAAATATATAGTGATAAGTTAAACAAAATTCTGTTATGTAAAGATACACTTTTAATAATAGCTAAGTAACTAATTCCTAATCAATTGGAAATAAGTATATGTTTCCTATTGAAAAATATTTTTTTATGTTATGTATATTTTATATTGTTGGAGTCAATAAATTGTAGTACTGGAGTTATTGCTATATTCAATTTTTTATATAGTTCCAAAGTGCTATTATTCATATTCAGTAGAATGATAATGATACAACAATATATATTTA
This sequence comes from Argiope trifasciata, assembly GCA_026543055.1. Lineage (NCBI taxonomy): Eukaryota > Metazoa > Arthropoda > Arachnida > Araneae > Araneidae > Argiope > Argiope trifasciata. Next base: position 743,781 of record JAPMOQ010014257.1, read on the forward strand.
TTTTAAAAGATAACTTTTCTGAACATTCCCTTTTTCCAATTATTGAAGTTTTGAAATTCAATTTAAGCCAATCAATGGCTCTTTCAAGGAAGTGGTATCCATTAAGTGGTGGATCTCCCTTGATTCATTCATTAATTTGACAGGAAATGATGGAATTCAAAGTTTTATAACTCAGGTTATTTGATTCGTAGGTTGTTAAATAATTTTTTTTTAAAAATGGTAGCTTATCAAGATTACTTTATTCAATTTGAATGATGGGTTAAATGGACTTTAAAAATGTATTGTCACATTTTTTGTATGCGAAATTTAAAAAATGTATTGTGTTCATTGACTCAAACAAACTGAAAGGAAATATTTGCTACATATAAAACATTTTTCCAGTTTAAGGTATATACCTGTTTCTAAATTAAATTCTGTTAGAGATATATGCTTCAAAAATAGGTATGTTGTCTAAATTCAATAAATTTTCTCTTTAGAAAATCAATTGAAGTCTTTGATTTAAGTGGGCTATTTATATAATACATATAGATATTTTTATTTATTTATTGCTCTTCCATTTTAGGATAGAAGAATTAAATAAGCGTGTTCTTTCCTCATGCTTTTCTTCCGCTGTTGATGATCTTAATTCATCTATAGAAACTGAAACAGAGCAAAATATTACTCTCAAAATAAGCTACTTATCAGACATTTCTAAAATCACTGTCAATGAGGTAAGTGGATTTTTTTCCCCCATAAAAATGTATTAAGAAATCTGTGCTTGTGTGTGATGAATCCTTCATTGAAAAATTTCAATATAATTCACACTGATCTTTTAGTCTTGTCTTCACAACCAATACTGATATGTCTTCACAACCAATACTGATTACTTGTGACAAAGATCTTGCTTTATTTATTTATTTTTTAACAGAGAAAAAAAATTCCAACTTATAAAATATTACATCAATCACATAAAGCTTTGAAATATTTACTTTGTAAAATATGGTGCTTCTTTTTACCAGAATGTCATTGATAAAATCTTCAACTATTGATTTTTAAAAAAGGTTCTAATACTTAAAATGGCAAATTTTTTTATAAAATAGTTTTATATAAAAATTAAACCATTTGTAAGTTCATGAACATTTTTTATCATAAAATTATTGCTTTATGTAGACTTGCTTTATATACAATTTTTTCTAAATTTGTATTAACTTCATGTCAGTGATAAATGTTTTTAAAAAAATTGATAGCATGTTGTTTTACTGATAGTTTACAAAATAAAATGCAATAAATTCTAACGTTTGCAAATGTTTTCTAGTTTAGTCAAAAGATCCTCAGTGGCATGCAATTAATACAAATTCCTATCTTGTATATCAGTGTCCATTCACAGTTGCTACATTACCAATTCATGGAAGCATTATGAATTTTATCATTGTTAATATTCTATACAACAGCAATTTTTCTTTAAGCTATAACAATCTTATGATGGAGACAGAAAAGTTTTATCTGATTTCAACAGGGTTGATTGCTTTGTTAAATTTTAGTTGCTTTTCTTTTTAATAAAAAATTGAGTCAACTAATCAAATGTGTTGTCAAATTTAATTTTAGGCTAATAAATATTTTCTGAAGATCTAAGTAAGAATGGAATAATATTTCCATATTAATTTCAAAAAGCCATTCTTTAATTGACATGGCCAATTAAGAATATCTAATTAATTTGAAAGTAATTGTAATTCAGATATATCCAAAAATCAAACACACACACATATATATATATATACATACATACTTTCATCAGATATAGATTTGCTAAATGTTTTAATTGACTTTCTCAAATTTAGGTTTAGAACAAATATCTTACATATACAACTATTGTTATACCAGGAAGAATATAAAATAACCTTGAACATGCATAATTTAGATTAGTCAGCAGCCATCTTAAGAAAGCATTGTGAATCTTGCTTAAAATAACCATTTCAATTATTTTGAATTACTTATATTCAAAACTTTATAACTTGATCAGTTTTAAGCACAAAATATGGAACTCCCCTTTAAAAGTTAATATATTGAGAATGTGACAAAAGTAATTGAGAAACCTATACAAAAATTAAAGTTGTAACTTCATAGTGTGTTTATTCTTTTACTCAAATAACATTTTTTTTTTAAAAAAACTTCACATCATTTAAAACAATTTAGTACTTAAAAATATATGTCTGTATCTAATTGTTTAGAAATTAAAATTTTGTTTCATGCTTAAACTCTATATCCTATACATCATTTTTTGTTGTTGTTGTAAGAATTATTATATTGTTTTTGATGTCTTTTTGCAAAATATGTTATATATTTATAAACTTTTACCTAATTGTATGTTTCAGAATGAGAAATTTTCTGCAATAATTTCTAAAGTAGCCAAACTTTTGAAACTAAATATGACTGAGATAGCATTGTACCTTCGAGATGAAATTATTAATTTGGATGCTACACCTCATAATCTAAATGTGAAGACCTGGGATATAATTGGTAAGTATTAAACTCTTAAGAAAATTAATATTATTTTTTAAATATTATTTTAACTTTGAATTTGTGAATATATATTTTAACATTATTATGTGACGGATAATACTTACTTCTTTCAAATAAAGTGTCTAATATTTTTTCGTTGATTATAAATTATTCTAATGCAAATTATAAATCTCCTTGTTGCATTGCAAGTGATGCCTTTTTTTTTTTTTTTTTTCAAAGTTATTTTTACAAAATTTTGTACTTTTTAATACCTTTTTGCAACGTTATGTACATGGTTTCACTTACTCTATCCAAATTTTGTTTTATATGTACAATAACTGATACCATTTTCAAATATTTTATACAAATCATTGTTATATGTATGAAGACAAAATTGTTTCTTTTTCTTGTTGTTTTCTTATGTGAATACCAAATTCTCTTTATGTAAATGGCATCTGTATAAAATAGACCCAAGCTGTGAGTATTTAAAAGAGAAAAAAAAGTTTGTTACAAAAAATTTGAGAGAAAATAATGCTTCATTTTACAAACAAAAAAAAGGAAAGTGGGGGAAAGAAAATGATGACATTCTGAGCTTTTCCAATCATACAAATTTCTTTGCAATCAGATATTTTTTCTTATAGAAATTTCAAAATATTTTTATTTATAATATACTAAGTATTTAAATTTTGTAATTACTATTGAATAAGAAATTATAAAGCATTAAATGCATAATACCAATATAGTAACACTGTACTTTGTAAGAATTCATCAAAATATGTTATAATGAATGTTATAAAATATGTTTTGCTGTAAAAAGTTTTTTTTTCCTGCAAAATAATGCTTTTGAACTCATTGATCATTTGGGAGTGAATTATAAAATTGTAATTTAAAGTGAAACATTTCATCTGAATCACTGTATTTCATTACAAAATAGCAAAACAATTGTGAAGAAAAGAAAAAATACAATTTTGAATATTCTGATTGATAGTTTTTCATTAAAATTGGAATTTCGGAAATTTCTAATCCCTATTAAAATTTTGTATTTATAAGAAATTTGCTTTAACAAAAATCGACCAACTTATAAAATTTTGAATTTTTTTAAATTTTAAATATTTATAATGTATTTGAGATTTAGAGTGCTATAATCTATAAATTTCAAACACCACACCCATGAATGCACTTCTGTATCAAGCTTTGAAATAATGTAATTCAAGTATAAGGATTAATTCAAAATCTAAAATATGGTATATCATTTATTACTTTGATTATATTTTAAAATTACCGGTAGGCTATTAACAGTTCATAATAATTTAAAATCTAAAATACGGTATAATTTGATTTACTATGCAGATTGTATATTCTTTTGATATCATAATAATGTGAACAAGAATAATTAGTTCCTAATTGTTGCTTGATAGTAAAAAAAACCTTTAAAGAAAATATTTCTTTATTCACTTTTTAAATAGATTTTTTTTTAGTTAAACAATTCAATGTAAATTTTTAAATTATTGATCTAAGCATAGTTTGTATTTTTCTATAAACTGAGGCTTATAATAATCACTTTAGCTGGAAATAAGATTTTCTACTCAAATAATTGCAAATTTAGTAATTAATTTATAAAGATTCATTGCAATTTACTAAATCTATATTATTCTGATTCATAAATGCAAGATGATTTTTTTAATGAACTTGCATAATAAATTTTCTACTCTAATATATAATTCTAGTTAGCATTTCAAATCTAATTTCATTAAAGCATTTTTTTACCAGTTTTGCTTTTTATTTTATAAATAACAAAAATTTATTGTGATATATATATATCACAGATGGTTACGTGCATGCAGCATTACTGCTAAATGTTTGCCTGGTTTTTAATTTCCCTATTAAGATATCATTTTATAAGAAATTGAAATTTTGTTTATTGTGAACAGCATGAAAGTGCACTTTGATATTTAAAATATGCATGTATGTTTGTTTAAAGAAGGTGTGATTAGTTGAATTTTGTATTTTTCTTCTATAATTCTAATTCTTCCGATTTTTTTTTATAGAATGCCTCCCTTATAAATCTACCGGTGAAATGCAGGATGAAGAAAATTCTGACAAAATTCTCATCAAACTGCAATCAAATGATTGTAAAAATAAGATTGAATTATATGCACATAAGGTAAATATCTTTAAATGAAGTTAACATTTTGAAATTCTTTCTGCATCAGTATATTTGTATATGTGCAACAGCTGTTATCATGTGTTGTAGTGGTGTTCTTATGTGTATTTCATTGCTCACTGATTGCTTTTAATAGCACTTTACTCCTTTAAATCATTTTGATAATCGAGCCTTAAAAAACAGAATTGCTGTTTTAACTTTATTGTAGAGAATGAATAAAAAGCACTCTAATCAAGCAATTAATAATTTTTAATTAATATGAGCTACAAAGTAAGCTTCATGATAATTGTCTTCAAAAGTTTTTCTGACATTTCTTATTCTTGTTTATCAAGATTTATTAGATGTCCAAACAGTAAAGAAATGACGAAATTAATTTATAGTTAAAATTAGATGTTTGTAGACAATTTTGCCAAAAATAGCTTCCCTCCCCCTTTAAATTTTACACTTAGTGAGAACGAATTATATATGTGAAAAATGTTTTACATTTCATTTTTACCATCACTGTAAGGAAAGAAACATTTGAATACCTTTTGTGACTGTGCTTGCCTAACTTCAAAAATCAGAGCTGCTCTGAATCATAGTAATCTTTAAAGAGCTTCCTTTTTCTATTTTATTCTTTACCCTGAAGATTTTAAGGTTGAAAAGAAAATGTAAGATTATTGGTAGATTTTAATATGACATATAGAATTAAATTAATAGATATATTTACATACTGAAAAAAGTATAAGGTTTAGAATGCCTGCTATTTGTGAATATGCGAGAGCATTAAAATTTAATTTTATGCATGTTGTTCATATCTGTATTTTTTTGAATTATTTAGCCTGATTTTGTTTATTCCCATCCTTTTGCTGATAGACGAAATAATTTTATAAGAATAGGTATCAAAAGTTTTTTTCAGTATCTATGATTTATTTCATTTTCTAATGTCGAAATTTTAAACTGAAAATTCCAATTATTGCCTTCTTAAAGTTTGCAGATGTTAATTCTGTTTCTCCTCAATGACTGTACCCAGTGTATTCAAATATATCTTTAAATTAAGATCTACATGATTGACTTCATTTTTAAGTGGAAATAGAAAGCTACAAATAAAAAAAAGAATGGATCTATGTTTTAATGGGCATATAATAATGTTATATTGTTTTAAATATCATTGAACCATTTCTAATTTCAAAACGAATGATACTGTATCACTTGATTCTTCATATCGAGTACTCAAAAATGAATTGACTCATACTATGAGCTTCAAACTTTTGGGGATTGATTGACAAATTCTTTTGTTTTTAATTGTTACTTTATTTTTTACGTAATTCAAAAGCGCACAAAGTATTAGAGAAATATGTTCTACTTTGTTGCCCTCCTCAACTATATTATAAGCATGCATTTTTTGGGGCACCATATATGTCACCCTTAACCATAACAGTTATGTTATGGTTAAGAATAAACAGTATGACAGCTCACATATTGTTGAAGAATTCCTGTCTTCTGTGCTATATTAACAAAGCCTTTCCTTTCCTCTTTTCAACCATCTGCTACTACTGCTTGTTGATGGTGTAGTGATGACTTGTAACTTTCAAGGAGCTGTGGGGTTATTCTCACATCAACAATTAAAGCAACTCTTCTAAAAAATGAAATATTAATGTGAAAGTATACAATATCAGTCACAATTAGAGTTGAAAGATACTGATCAATCTGATATAAAATATCAGAGTGATATTTTTATCAACGATGTAAAATATTAAAGTGATATTTCTATCTGTATAATACAGAGTATCAAATTCTCTTGATTTCATTATATGCTGGTGATACAACTTCTCTTGGAATATTAATTTACAAATTTGATAAGATTTTCAGTGAATAAATAAATGTAAATTGCTTTAAATAATCGAATTATCATTAGTAAATTAATTGAAAGGAAATAAAAATCAAGTTAAACAAGGATAGAATTTTCAGATAATAGCAATTTAAGGAATGTGAAAAAAAATGAAAATGAAATTATATTTTTGCCAGTGTTGTCTCTTTAAGTTTATATATATATATATATATATATATAACATTAATTTCAAATTTAAAAAGTTAAAGATGCTTAAACTTTGTTAACTTCGAAATACAAAATCGAAACAAATATGTAATGTTTAAACTTTAAATTTCATGTATGTTAGAGTTTTAATACCAACTGATAACTGGAGGCAATTGCTAGATATATCAGATAAATGTGCCTTATTAATCAAGTATCTATCTACTGATACTAAAAACAAGGTATCAACTAATTCTTAATCTTGGCTCTATTGCAAAAAACAGTTGCTAGCTTTAATTGTGTTGGGAAACAATCATGACTGTTTGCATCTGGTACAATTGAGTATCAATATCAACTTGTGCCCTGATACAGCAAAATCAGATATTGATCCAACTGTACTCTAATTTGAATAAAGTGTCAGCATTTTTCTTTAGCTATTTAAAATAAATATATTGACTCTAGAAAGTACTAAGGGAAAACTAATCATCACTGGCTTAGCTGTTTCTTAATTATCGTAAACTGCTGTATCCTAATGATGTTATTCAAACTAGAAAATATTAATGCACATTAAGTAATACAAATGATTAATACATTATTGGAGAAGTTATGGGAAAACCATACTACTAACTAGTTGCCTTGGCAACCAGCTGGTTTGCTGGACATATTTTTATTTTAATTTCCCTTAGATTACTTAGTTATAATTTTTTTATCTATGATTCCATCAAATTGTCTGATTTTAAAGCTGATTTTAACTGCTCTACATATGATCTGTTTATTTTGTGATGAACATTTCTAATGATGATCAGTTCGATAACATAATGTTATTAAATGTATTGATTATTAATTCATATATCTAATAAATTTAGCAGTATTATAAATTTACTTTTTTATTCATCCTGTTAGCATGAATATTAAACAAACTCCTAATTTAGCTTTCAACAATGGAAGAAAATGGAAAATAAAATATTTGATGAAACAATAGAAACAATTTGGATTTGATTCACAATAATAAAATTATTGTTGTGAAACATATTTAAAAAATTTATAAAATGTAGACTTAAGAATATTGCAGCAGCTATATTGGCCTCTTCAAGGAGATAATTTTTTTTTGTCCTAAAAATAGTACAAATATCACTTTTGTATGGTGATATATTTTCATTTTCAATTATCACTAAGAAAGAATTATCACTGGAATCAATTATCACTGGATTTTTAATTAATAACAATTCAAATTATAGTTTCAAAAAAATCGCTCTGAACTGCATATTTATGCCTTCCAAAGTGTACTCTGCCGAATTTGTTGGCTCTAGGTCAAATAGTCTGGCTTTTAAAGTGCCAGTATAAGCTCGCTCATTCATTTTTATTAGTAGTAGAGGATATTTTTTTTAAAAATTGACTTTAAATTATATCTTTTATCATCATGGTTTTTATTTCATTAGCTGCATTTTCATTTTACAGCTTGAAAATTTCCATAAAATAATGAAACAATATGCCAATTTGCGCCACTTACCTCTAAAAGACCTTATATTTGAATTTGATGGTGAAAGAATCAGTGATTCAAATACACCTGAGGAGCTTGATATGGAAAGTGGAAGCTGTGTAGATGTTAAAGTTATTGGTGATTCTTTGAAACCTGCACCACCTTCAATTCCATTGGTTGACCTTGAAAGAGAAGAGACTCCACATACAATGTTAGATATTTGTGTTTTAGATTAATTTTGTGTGAAGTTTCATTGATTCATTTGTTGTATATATGAAATGTATATATAATGTATCACTTTTAACTAACATTTTCAGTACAAATTTTTATTAAAGTAATAATTTGATAGTTCTTTTGCAATATACTATGTCTTTAACTTCATTTTTTAGCCTTGCATATAACATGCTGTATACTTGTGTTTTCAACTATTTTTTCTATAATGCAATCTTTCTTCGTTCATTGTATACATATTTTATATTTATATATTCAATGTGTGTTTATCACCATTAAACTTTGAATTGTAATTTTTTTCCATTAAATTTTATTCACATTTCTTTTTTAAAAAATATTTCATATAAAAGATAATTTCTATTGAGGGTTTTAAGAAATAGTGATTAATTTTAAAAAAAATAGTACAAATACATCTTGTAATTCTTTGTTAGACAGATTTTCTGTAAGAAATTTGCTATTACTCTCAGATAAATTTCTGAAAACCATTGAATGTAATATAGTAATTCTAACTACACAGTAAACATTAAGATAATTATAACTTCAAAATTTACTATCTTAAAACACTTTTTTTTTTCATTGAATCTTTTAATAACATTTTGTGATTAGCAATGGTAGATAATCTCTGTCACATTTAATACGTATAAAATATTCTTCATGCAATTCCTGAAGGCTTTTTTCACTTGAATTAGCCATATAAGCAATCAATATGCAATATTGAATAAATATAGTATGTTAAGAAATGAAAAACCACCTATGCATGCTCGGAAAAAAAATGAACAAAAAAATATCTAATGGATCAGAAATCAAGGTTGTAGAATTCTGGGAATGTACTCATTCTTTTGCATCTCACTCCTTAGTGAGGTAGAATCATTGAAAAGTAGTTCAGGGATATTGAATTGAACTGTAATGATATTGCTGAGTTTCAAAGGAAGTAATTTTATCACAGCATTGTTTTGTTCTGTTTTTATTATTATCATTATTTAAAATTCTAATATAACTAAAAAGTGTTAAAATTCATTAATCTTTGCAACGACCAATAATAGTGAAAAATTCAGCTTCCCACAGTTTTCACAGAAAACATTCAAGTTGCCTGAAAATCACACATCATGCGAGCACATTATTATTCACTGATTAATATTTTATTTTGCATGTTCTGATATGATGCTATCCTTCTAACAAAAACTGTACAAACCCACAACATTCTTAAATGGGAGTACAGAAAGAAAGCATTCAAAATTCGGATAGAGAACATGTTCTGAAGCAAATTTATACTACAGTGTCATGGCTTGAAAATTTATTGAAATTATTTTAGAGTCTTGAAAAAGAATTATAACCTGCTATTGTAACATATTTCCCAATAGTTCTTTAGAAGATTTAAGTGATTCCATTGAATAAGAGATATCAGTTTCAATCAATTTGAATGTTATATAATACTTTAACAGATTAATAAGTAAATTATAACATTATTTCTTATTAGTAATATATGAATGTGTTACTCAGTATTTTGATAATTCTATCATTGTATTGCATACTTTATTCCATATTATTCACAAGTCAGATTTATATTATTTTATTGCAAATATTCTGTAAGAAGAATATAAAGTAGGTTCAATTATAAATAAGTTTGGAACCATTCCTTTTTCACTTCTTTTCATTTAAATTACAGCTATGTTACTCCTTAATCCAGATGTTGTTAAACAGTATGTGAATTAATTAGAAAAATTTAATGTGCATAAGATCTTCTAAATTATCTCAAAAATGCAGTGTTAACATCTGATTACCATTTCAAAATCTATATATAGAGTTAAATTACTAGCTATAAAATTTATTTAATTAGATTGCTGTTAAATTCTAGATAATGTGTGAAAGAAATATATTGATACTACTCTAAAAGTACTTGCAATGAAGCCTCCATAGTCCCTTGAACCATTACTATTGTACATTCACTCATTGTTCTCATTCATTTGCCCTCTTGGAACAGTTCCTTGAAAAATTTAAAGTGTAATTCAGTGCTGTGTGTTATTACATTAGACATGTTATTACATTAATTGCATAAGATTTAGTATAATGAAATTTTTATTTCAAGCCATAGGTTTTCAATTATTTTAATTTATTTCTTGGTGGGTTTTTTTTTCTGTTGTTGTTTTGTCCCCATCTATTTGAAAAATTTTATTTATTAGACCAATCTTTTTTTTTTTTTTTTTTTTTTGCTGAGGTAATGTAACATGCACTATTAAGTTATTTTTGTGTGGGGGAGAGATGAGATAGAGAGACTTTAAAGATGCATCATTATGTGCAAATGTCATAATGCTTAAACTTATAACATAAAGCAAGTAATAATAAAAATTTTGCAGTATTTTGAATTAACGTCATATTAGCCGCAGAGGCAGTATAATGTTCCACATAAAATTGCAGAATTTTTAAGATTAACATAAATGTTAGCTTTTGTACTTTCTGTTTAACCTCTATTTACAGAAAACCCATAAAAATACAGGATTATTGTAATTGAATTTGTAGTAAAAAAATATTGTAAATTAACTCGATAGCATTAGACTCATAATGTAACAAGAGGGAATTATCCTCTTAGTTTACATGCATGATTTTCAATATCAAAGAATATTGCATGACAATCAGAGCAATGAAAGAGTTATGACCGATTATTTGTTCAGTACTGATTAGAATGACCTGATATTTGATCTGAATACATTTATAGCAATGAGTATTTATTTAAATTACTTGTGAAAGAAATGAAAAAAAAAATGTCGTCTTCAGCAAAACATAAATTATCTGAAGGAAAAATCAATTTTAAAAGTAAGATATGTATGCACAATAAAACACCAATGTTCTTTTTATAATGTCCTTGGGTCGTACTTGCATCATGAATTCATTTTCAATAACTAATAAAGAAAATTCTACCAAAAACAACAAAGATTAATGCTCAGATAATTTTATACCTAACTAAAACAATATTTCGCATACATTCATTTAAAATCAAGATTTAACTTTCGAAAAAAATATATATTTATAATTTTGGGAAATGGTACATCAAACATTTTAAACAGAATACAATTTGAATCTTTTATCCAGACAACCTGTAAGAAAAGATATTACTAGATTAAACATCAAATAAAGAAAGCTAAAAATAGACAGTACAGAATATGTATGATCTCTTTGAAAAATTGTATGAATCATAAAAACTACTCATTGGAAATAATGCCACAGAGCAAAAGATTGAAATTTAAAAAATCTTCGAAGATATGCAAAATATCTTATTTAAAACAACAAATGAATTCACCACAATGCAAACAAAAATTTCAGTAAATTTGAGATTTCTAATGTATAAAAGTGGATGTTATATGCATTATTCCGGCTATTATTGTACATGGGTACATTAAATCCCTACTAGTAGAAAATGCCCAACAAAATTGTTACGATATCCTCTCGGCATTCGGATAGCGTCTTGGAAATGTAGAATGTCTTGTGATAGCAGTGATATTACCGACACTTCTAACTGTGAAAAATGTTCACCATCAGTCCCAGAAACGATGATGGTAATCAACCAAACCAATACTTAGACCACATATGACGACTTGAATAGCTTTGTACAAAACAAATACGTACTTCGTTTCTTCTTGAAACACGTAAAATAGCCCATCAAACTGCGTATGTCGAACATAGATGAAATTGCATACATGATCATTTCATATTTTCAAAAGGATGTATATAAGAGATGGGGAAAAAAAAAATTATGGACAACTGTCAAGTCTCTTTTTGTTTATTAAGATTATAATTCAGTTTTTATTCTCTGAAAACCAAGTGATACTAAGATTTCTTGGTTTTCTAAAATTTTGAACCATTATAAGAAGACGAATATTAAATCTGAACCGGTTTTTACATCACACAGAAGATATCAGATATTTGTCCAAATTAACATCCAACAAATAAATTTACAAGAAGTATATTCAGCTGAATCCGATTTTCACACACGAAAGGCATTTTACCTCTATATCATCTCAGGTCACAGAATATGTCTTAAGAGCATTTGTTTTCTTTATATTAAACAGTAGGCATCTAATAAAGTAAGAATCATCAGTAAGGCTGGATAGTGTCTTAAGCAGTCCTATAGTCACTAAGAATCGTCTGGTAGAATTGGTAGAACACATTAGTGTAAGATTTTAAATAACATACATATGGAATATCATTTTAAAAAAATAGGCTTTTCAGTTATTCTTTGGCAGCATCATGGTGAAAATGAATGCAAATCGTTTATCAAATATCTCCATCAGACAAGAAACGTAATTACAAAAAGCAGTCATGTTTTCCAAAATAGGAAAAATCATGTGTTGGTATTGTTCTTAAGGTATGATAACTTCATGTCTTTTAGCCGGGAGATTATGATTCCAGCTCTGTTGAATAGATTTGGGCTACATAATTATCCTCACTGCTAAATTTGAAATCTTGAAAACTACATTGAACATATCGATCATCTTATTTTGTTCCGAATACGCATCTCAAATCAAACCATTTTATGAAATTTAATATCAATCTTCGTTCAAAACTCTTATTCAAAAAGCTGTTTATAATAAGGTCTTTGGATCTTTCTCTAAGTTCTGTTTTAATATCTATCGAATACACTCTTTTGGCATTAGGGAATGACTGCTTTTGTTGCTAGAAATTCTATTCGCAGTCAATCAATCAACCAACCTACGTCATTGGCAACAGAAAACAAAACGTACGATTTTGGCATTCAGATTGGGCAGCAAAAATAATACGAGAATTTATTGCAGTTCAAGTTTTCTTTGATTTTCATTTAATTTAGGCTAAATATCTAACAGCTAGGAATCCAGAGTTTGCAATGGACGATGGCTTTTATTCGGTATTGCCTGAAATAGGAAATGAGAGTCCTGGGTATTATGTGCCAGGAGCAGATGCAACAACTCAGGTAATTGAAGAAGATTTTATTTTTCTAGAACCAACCCGAGACTCGAACACTCATACAAAAGAAGACTTTATTCCAGTTTCACTAATTACAGAAGCAAGTACGCAGACAACAGATGAGGATTTTAACCTTCTTACACAGAGTATCGTTGAAATATGCGAAAGAAGAAGACACTCACCCAATGGCATGCATTTTATTGAAGATTCGAACACGGATTTGCTGCCGGTAGCTCGTAATTCTCGAGAAAGCGTAAAGGAAGAGATTAAAATGGATACTTGGACTCAACTATTTCTTTTCGACAAGGCTTCGGCAGATACTACTCTAAAACCCGTCTTCAAATGTCAGAAATGTCGACGAAGTTTCAAATGTCACTCGCAGTTGGATCTTCATTTGCAGAATCACGGTGATCCAAAACCTTACAAATGCGATAGGTGTCATAAAGAATATAGACTAGAATGCAGATTGACAGACCATTATAGGGTTCATACGGGTGAGAAACCTTTTAAGTGTGACGTTTGCCCTTATTCCACATCACGTAATCGCAATCTCAAAAGGCATCGTCAAATTTTTCATCTTAAATAATATATTATGGTTAGAATTTCTAAAATGTCTAGACGAAAGATATTCGTATTATTAACATACATTCTGCCATCATTTGATGCTTCTTACATGATTTTCAAGATATTATTTTGCCGCGATTTGGAATATCTCGAAGATCTTATTTGTATTATGATCTGTACTAAAAGAAACAATTCTTTTGTAAACATTTGGAACAACTGTTTTAATTAGAGACAATTTTTTTAAACTTCAAAAATTGAATAAAAATGACACTATATAATCAAGTTTCTCGTTTTTTGAACTCACCTTTATATCGTTGATTCTGGAAATCGAAGGTCAAGTAATCATCTAAATAAACATGCAGAAACAATCAAATCATTAAAATAGACTTAAGGAAGCACAACAAAAAAACACAGGTTCAGGGTGGCTTTATGGTGAGGTCTCGGCTTTGAAATCGCAAAGCTTTTGGTTCGAGATCTGATTCCATCGAATTACTGTTGTGTAAGCGTACCTGGTGCATGTTAAATCGTTGGAGACAAATGTCCTCGCTCTGGCGTGGAAGTTCGCAGATGGGCAAGACAACTCAAATGTCGTCTTTGTCATCTGACCGCGGTTCGAAATTACGCAAAATCCCCAATAATCGAAGTGTAGCTTTAAAACGGAACATTAATATGACTAAACAAATAAATACATATAAGATTAATGACATCATTATAAGTTAGTCTATCCCACGACTACCCGCCTGCCCGAAAGGGTGTAAGATCTTAAATGTCGCCAGAGAGAGACATTATTTATTTATTAAAAGGCTTACAATCATCGCCAGAATATGAGCGATAAATAAGGATATACATTATATTTCGTTTGAGTAAAATGAAATATTTAAATTAATTAAATTATCAAGCCAATTGCGGGCTCAGATGGTTAAGGGGAAAAGTACACATAATAAGCAATAACACACTTAAGCACAGTAAAAAAAGCACCATGCTCAAAGGGTGGATGACATAATAGTAGCACACAACTATTGTACAATATTGTATGACATTGATCACTATTCGCAATATTGTTTAATATTGTGAAATATTGTGCAATATCATATAACATCGCACAATAATGTACAATATAGTGCAACAGACAGTGCTTCCTGGGGATATAGCAGCATAGTAACCACACACATCTGATAGTATCATCTAACAATGTACCAATATCTAAAATCATACATCTGTCCGATTATATGAAGTGAAAAATAGGTGAATGATACAAATACAGGGTGAAGATACAAAGCAAATCTAGAATGACAAATATATGAAAAAATAGGCACTAAAAGGTAAATAAAAATATAAACAGAAACGTACAGGTTTTAATAGATATATTCCAACATTAAAAAAAATAAGCAAATAGAATCTGTGACAGAATAATTTCAGAAATGATGATGATGATGATGATGTCGTGTCCGTGTTTCCACGGAAAGGGGGTGCAGTAGCTTCTTTCTTTCTTATTTTAGTAAAGGTAAGACTCCTGAGGTAAAGACTCCTAAGCACTCAGCTGGCAGAAGTCTGACTTCTAGCTATGAAAGACTCTAGAAGCTAGAATGGCATCCAGATGCTTGATATGAAAATGACACACACATTCGCTTGCATAATCCCTTTTTACAAGGGGGCTCATTCACACTCCTCACAGACAGAACACAGATGAAGAACAATCATGCCCTATCAGGGACGCCCGGATTACAGGGAAGAGGCTTTATCCCTATGCCAGGATGCCGGCAATAACATAAATAACGAATTAATTAAAACATGGCAGTAAACAACCCAGACAAAGGTCCGTCATCCTGGCTTCCACTGAATTACCACACAAATATCCATAGAGATTTCACAAATCCTCCCCTTCATCCTTAACCCTCTCATGAGCCTTGGGAAGATTACTTCCCACTTACATGATCTTACAAAATACACATATGGGTAATACAAAGAGGCAAAAAAATAAGAAAGAAAGAAAAGTACCTGCTACGTGTGTACAGAATGTGATGCACTGTTGTGCATTGCAACATGCTTCACATCTTTTCATGCCAAATAACCATATTTTTTCTACTGTAAATGGTTCTTTGGGAAATTATGCTTCCAACCCTGAAAGTTTATTAATAACATATAATTCAGTAAAATAAAATATATTTCCTTAATGCTATTCCTTAATATATTTCCTTAATGCTATTGTTTAATTGCTGATAAAACATAAAAAAGGAGAAGAAATTCAACAGAAAAATAAATGGCCCATGAAAGGGTTAACGAAAACTCTTTCTTGAGTAAGCCGAGAAACCAATCAAGTTTGGACTCGATAGAAGAACGGGTGATAAGGACCAGTGTGTGTACATTCAAAAACGAAATGGTCTGCATATCATGACAAGATGGAATAGCTCGAAAGATATAATCTGATAGGATGAAGTATCAATAGTAAATATTTAGAATACTTATATGTTTAAAGTGCCTACCGTCAAAAGTTAAACACATTCTGTCGGGACTTGCAGACGTACATTTTTGTTATTATAAATTTGTATTCTAATAATATATTCTATGTTACTCGAGCTTATTATCCTTCCAAATCTAATATTTTCAATGTAGTAACCATGTTTATATAAAATTATTAAAATACACATATGTATTTTAACACTTAAAATTATCTGGGAAAGATTTCTTTACTTAAACCTTTTTCCTATTAATGTTATAATGGCATTGTGAAATGAAGGCGCCGCTTTTAATTGAATACTAAGTCTTAAGTATTTAAAGATTTGATATTATTTCAAATAAACAAAACTTAATAGAATTTAAACGAAATAATAGCATATTTTTAAGGACGTCACAATACTTGTAAATAAATCAGCGCTCTTTCATTATGGAATCGATTAATTTTAAAATATTTGGCTACATTTAAAAAAATCTCTTTTTTCGTATACGAAATATAAAAGAAGTATTATCATCGTCAAAACAGGAGAACTCGAAATTTTTTTTTCACGTTTCAGACCTTCCAGTGTCCAAAAAACATATCGTTGGCATTATGTCTATCTGTCCGTCTGTGAACATGTTTCACCATGAAGTTTTGAACTAGAATTTTAAAATTTAATAATGGAAATATAATCAAATTTATAAATCTTTTAAATGAAATTTTTAACAAAATCCATTTTTTAGATCTCTCTGTCTGACTGTTTCGAGTACAAGTGAATTCGATTTAAAAAACAAAAACACCCTAGGTTGATAAAATTTTAGGATCAGCATCTAAAATATACATATGTGTCGGATTTTGAACCAAATCCCCTGATTGAAGATCTGTGTTTATGGGATTTAATTATTTTTAATTTTTGTTTTTAGATAATTATTTTATTAGTATTTTTGTTATTCTTTGTATACTTATTCGTATGTATAAATGAATACTGAACATAGATGGCACAATATGCTCCAACCTATACTTTTGTTTGGAATGTGAGGGGAGCGCTCTTCAGAATTTTTTAAAACAACAACATGCGGTGTTGATGTGAAACTGATACAGGCAGACACCCGCTCGCTTTCCTTTAGCGGGAAAAAGTATTATTTGTTCGCTCGTTGTTAGCGGCATTTTCTATATTTTACTATATATATTATGTGTTCCTTTGCATATCTGTGATCGTCATTCATGTGTGTATATTATGTATATTTCCTTGGAATAAATACACACATCATGCTACAATAATCATTCTGTACTTTTGCATGTGCGAAATGCTACTCACCATTACAAGGACTTAAATCAAAGAAATTCGATGTGTAAACTTAAAAGTACAACTCTTATTTCGGGTCAAATTTTAGGTCCAATCAATCGGTAAAAAAAAAAAAAAAAACGCGCAAAATACTTATTATCACCATATATGTTGAGAATTGCAGAAAACAAACTTGTTTTTCTTTCTCCTATAGCTTTTGGAGATGGAGTTTGGCTGGAATTGTGCCAATGCGTCGGTTGAATTCTGCCAAGGATCGAACCCGCGATCTTCCGATTTGCAGTCGAGTAACTTATCAACTATACAAAAGTGACCACCGATGTTTAGTGGCAGTTACTGGCTTATTAAGTTGTCACCACAAGCTTTTTAAAAAGTAAAATAGTATCAGACATTTCAATCGAGCAACTCTTCTCTTCCTTTATTTTTAGATGATTTTATATATGTTGCCCCTTTCAAAAAGTGAAAGTACTACAATAAGCGACAGGATAAAATAACATTTCAGGCTTGCTTTTACCAGTTAAGTTTTTATTTAACGATAGATTCAGTAAAATTGCGGGATTTGTGCTTCACCAATGCCATGCAATAAATTCTCAGCCTTTCCCAATGTCTATAATTTTGTGTGGTGGAAGGAGGTTAAGACTTCTATTGGAGAATATTCGTGGAAATAACTCCCACTGGCCTTATGCTTCACAAATTCATTGGTAATCTTAGACAAAATTTAAAATCTAAACTGCAATTCTTGCTTTAAAATTTCCAATCAAAATAAAAAGGTACTTTTCCATTATATGGACGCAAATCTCACCAAGCAGACTTTTGGGCGACAACACACAGTTGCCATTTTGGTGCAGGTGACAAATTGGAGCGACTCTCTTTAAAACTGTATTGGCAAAAGGTTACCGGCGGCGATATTCCGCTTGGCGTTGGTTGTATCATTATTGGCGATTTGTCGGCTGCGCCGGTATAATGAAAAAGTACCAATAGAAATATGGAAGCATGTCACGTCATCATGAAAAGTATTAGAGAGTATGAATAATCTTATCATTGTAAGATTATATTTGATATACATGTGTTTTGCATTTGGTAATATTAATTTTTTTTACTACTTTGATATTCCTGACATGATTTTAAGAATTCGATTAATATTTTGTTGTATTGACAATACCCTAATGCATTGAATTAAAATTTAATATAAACGCTTCATGTTTTTATTTCAAACGTTTTAGAAACTAAAATAAATAAATGCATTATAAATATCTTCAATTTTTACTTAAATTCATTTATAAATAATTTCTTTATTAAAATGACAAGTCCACATGGATTTTTTTCAATTCCTGCAAATTTTACATTTCAAATCAATTTTATAGTAGAAAAAAAATGACCATAACCAAGCAATACGATTCGGCAGGTGCTATATACCCTGGCCCCGCTACTGAGAGGAGGGGGGCACTGTGATTAAGTATTAAAACAGTGTTCCGAACAATAATAATATTGCACATATTAAAAGTCTACCAACTTGCTTGCAAGTGGCTGGCTGAGCGTAGTCTAAAGGCCTTGTCACACGGTGAAATTTTGCCAGCACTTTTCCGTTTCTACCCTCAAAAACTGGTCAAGCACGTTTCATAATCGACAACTTTTTCGAACAAGCTCGAAAATGTTGTCTGAAATATTGCCCGCAAACGAAATTCAACCAATCATGTGTAGCTTTGAAGTGACGTCACTTTCCTTGTCGTTTGCTGACGGAAAGTGTCTAAGATATTTTGCCGTGTGATAAGGCCTTAACACCTTCATAAGGCAAAGATCGTAGTGATATCTATAAAAACTCGGGAAATTTCATTTATGAATAAGGAAATTCCCTTCAGACATGTTAAGACAGAGCACACAGAAGTCGAGGTTGAAGCTGGGTTCAAATAGACTTGTAAATCATCAGCTGTCTACTTTTTTGTAATGTAATATTTTTTTATGTGTGCATCTGTGTATGTTTGTTTATATTAAGTTCAAACAAGAAGTAAAACTACCATAAATCAAGCGATCAACTCCTATCAATGCCCACTTTGGACAGAATCACTATAATGACTAAATTTATGTTTCATTGTTGATAAAACAAATCCAAATTAGTATAAGTAAGGAAACGGATGACTTAAACTACTATTTTAAAGAATTGTAAAAGGGATTCTATTTTTAAAGTGTAATAATCTTTCACTTCGAGGTACCCACACAATAGTAGGAACGCCTAAAAATGGAAATTTTGTTTTAAGTTTAATCGAATTACTAAGTAAATACGACTCTGTGCTTATGGATCATATGAACAAAATAAAAAATTCTACAAACTAATTTGTCAATGATTTAGTTCTTATATTACAAGATCAAATTATTCCTATCTTAGAAAATGTTCTTAACAAAATTAAAGATAATGTAAACCCAGTTACATATTGCAATATCTAAATGGATTCTATTTTTGCTATTTCTCGTTAAAAACAAACTTCGGTCTTTATTATGTATACACATTGTAGAGAAAATACTAGGTGTAAATGTGTCATTTATAGGGTTTAGTGAAGTAACTGGTGTGACTGGTTAAGGACTAGCAAAAGATCTATTCGGAAATATTAAGTGAGTTTTATTTAGATATTATAGATTTTAGTGGATAGGTATACAACAACGGTAGGAACATAAAAAGGAAATATAAATTTTAAAATCTAGGGAAATTTCTTGAATTCTCTCATGCAATCTATGTGTGTGCTTGTCTTATCATACTCTCTTAATTTTTTGATTTGTAATGTCGCTTACAGCAGCATATATTACATTTTTTCGTTATTGAAATGTTTGTATTTTCTTTTCTGCATCTAAAAAAAGATGGAAAAAATCCATAAAAGCATTTAAATATTATTCTCAAACCATTATGCGACAGTCGTTGGGAAGCGAAAATAGATATGGTTAAAGCAGTGTATATACAGTTTGAGTAAACGTATAATGCCCTAGAAGAATTTATTGATGCAAATAAAAATAATACAACGGTTCCGAAGCTAAAAGTCTTTTGGAGTTAATAAAGAAATGGCATTTATTTTATGTTTAATAAAAGGATTTACAATATTGTCCAAAATTATCTTTACTAAACTATTTCAAATAAAAATAATTATTTTCCACTGGACTTTAATTTAATCAATACAATTAAAGCTGAAATCCAAAATTTAAGAACGAAATTTAGCTCGTATTTAGACGAAGCAAAATCGACAACACGTAATTTGAATCTTTCAGAGCACTTTCTTGACAAACGAATTCGAAAAAGAATTATACTTTGCAACAGCAGAAGATGAAATTGTAGAAAACTTGATTGAGGAATTTAGATGTTACTTTTTAAATTCTGTAGCGGATTCTGGTATTGTACAGATAGAAGACAGATTTAAAAGTATTTCAAATTAATCACTGACACAAAAACTTCAGAAAAAAATAAATTTGAAAATTATTCCAAAAACTTTGAAACGCTTTATAATAACGATGCAATCCATATAATTATGGGATTGTAACCGGATTTGATTGTGAGCGAAATAGATGTAAATAACGCACAAGACAGATTGCAACGTGTATTAATTAATAATTATTTATTTCTAAATGTATTAAAACTTTCCTTTACATTACCAGTTACTAAATATAATAAATGTTGAATTCTCTTTCAGCAAATTAAAATTAAATAAAAGATTACCTTCATCCAAGCATAAAAGTGGATTTTGCTTAAACTATCTTAAACCATCGGAAAAGAAATTGGAAAAATTGTAACCTCAAACGCATTAGAATATATTCTCCAACTTTGAATCTTTGTACTATATTCATTTATACTGAACTCTAATCACTATATGAGTTTCTTTTGATAGTTATGCGATGGAAAGAGCTTACCAAGTGGATGAATGCAAAAACATTATGAAAAAATATTTTTATTTATAATACTGGTAAGCTAATACGAAGTAGTATAATCACCTCTTGCTATATTGTAGATACGTTAAACTCGTTTTCAGTAAATATATGTTATATATACCGATCGAGCTAGAAAACTTATAGTATTGCGTACAGCAAGAAGTTGTACAGCAGAGTTCGTCTGCCGCTTAGTGTGAAACAGCATACCAATTAGTAGACCGTGTTTGTATCATGTGATAAGAATTAGTTCAGCGTTTTGAAATCACTGCAGAAACTTGGAGAAAAATGAAGCAAAGTTAAAGTTTCGGTGGTGAAAGATGTCATACCATAAGTCATTTGTTCATCATTGCATTCGTTACGAATTTCACCAAGAAAAAAATTCTGTAAAAGCATATGAACGATCTGTTCTATTCCTGGAGAAGAAATCATGTCCAAAAACACATGTGAATTTTAGTTTCGACATTTTAAAGATGGCAATTTTGATAGCGATCGAGAGTGTAGCGGCGCTTTACTGAAGGCTAATCTAGAGGATTTATAAACATTGCTTGATGAAGATGCTTCTCAGACTCCAAAAGAATTTGCCGAGCAATTAAGAGTATCACACGAAAAAATAACGATTTTTAATCGTTTATACAAGATTCAGATGGCAGGAAAATAGGTTCTATAATCACAAGGAACAAGAATGTGAGTGTCTTGAAGTAAATTAATCTGCTAAACAGGCAACAGAAATATCTTTCTTGTTAAAAATCGTGACTGGAGAGAAGAAATGGATATACTCAGACAAGCCGAAATGCAAAAAAAAAAAAAAAAAAAAAAAAAAAAAAAAAAAAAAAAAGAAAGAAAAGTGTCAAAAATTTAAATTTAGACGGAGAATCGCTGCAAACATTCTGTTTGCAGAAAACTACATATATACAAAAGACTACATTTTGAAGTCACGTGTATTCTGCACGTGACTTCAAAATGTTGTCTTTCATAGTAAACACAGTCACACACACAGCCACAGTAACCCGACATCAATGCTATAGAATATCTGTGGGTCACGGTGGTTCAAAAACACAAAGAAAAACAGAACAGTTTTGTTGGAAACAAAACTAGCTTAAAACAAATTTTGCAAAAAAAAAAAAAAAAAAAAAAAAAAAAATCTTCAAATACCCCCCCGAAATTGGTCGAATCGGTACAACGACGTTCAAAGACCATTATAAAAGTCAAAAGACAGGAAATCAAATATTGACATTTTCTTTTTATGCGAGATATTTCAAAGATTTCATTGGTGTCTTCTCATTTTTTTTGCTGCAAAAATCTGCGCATGTTTATTTAAAATGCTTCCGAAATTTTTCAGTTCAGTGGTTTTTCGTTGATTTTTCTTTAATTTTACTTTAAATCAAACCATTTGCCATGTGTAAAAATAAAAACGTGTTTCCATTTTTCTGTACTGTGTTATTTATGTTGAAAGTCGGATTTATCAAATAAAAGTAAGGGGTACTTGCATACAGCCGATCACCCCGCCGCAGTGTCGACAGGAGGTAGTAAGGTGTACTCTCAATCGTTTGAGCCACTGTATAGCAAGTGAATATTTAATTTGGGACAGAAATTGTTTTTTAGTTGGTATTAAGATACAAACCGTTATGTGATGACTACAATTCAATAGTTTATTATATCTGAATTCAAAACAATTAAATGAAATAATTGCGACTTTAAACTACATGTGCGAGCAGTATTCGGTTACTTTTTTGATAGATAGTTCATCTTTGACAAATGTTGAAAGTTGTAGAACCACTAATAAGTAAAAACATTAAAGGATAATAATGGTCATGAAAAGTGTGTGCGTTTTCTTTCGTATTTTCTAGCATAATTTAGGGTAAAAATGCTCTTTACTGGTTGCGATAATGGGAAAAACAGTAATAGATTCTCGGAAATTGTGTCTCTTCTGCTAGCTGTTTAATCACTGAAAAGACGTGACTGCATGCAGAATTTTTCTTCTGTATTTTCTAAAAATCTAAATTAAATTTTTATTTTGAACATCGTAGGAAAATAATTCAAATCTTTACTTTTCATTGGATACTCATTAAAAATAAATTTGAAGTACCGTTTATTCGAGTGATTTGATTTTAATTTTTATGTTTTAAAAAGAAGTAAAAGGATGGTCATAAAATTAAATATTTTATAATATTGGAGGAAAAGAAGAAGAAAAAATATACAGGATGAAAAAATTGTCTTTTGATGGATTCCTGGCTAAAATTTTGAAAAATTCAAAGCAGCTTCTAATTTTAAATTCAAGAAATCGACTTTTTTTTAAAATGGAAAATTTGAAAGGAAAACTGGGTAAACTCAGTATTAGTTAGCTTTTGTTAGTATTTAAGTAGACTGAATCCTATAAATCCACTTATTCAAAAAAGTGTATTATAAATTTAATTCTTAAATAAAGAAGCAAAATTTCTTGCTAGAGTCATTCATGAATTTTTGATGCTATTATTTTTTCCAACGTTATTTTCTCTGAATGGATTTATTGATTCAGTCTTAAAGATGTGAGAAAAAGGAAATTTTGATCGAAAGAATTTATATTGTTACAGAACTTCCTTCACTAAGAACAGTAAAGTCAACGGGATCGTTTGAAGTAGATGTATGGTGCAACACAATCAGCAGGTCTTAATAAGAAATAATGATTTTTATTAACACAAATACACAGCCTGAAAGTACACAAGCAACATACAACAGCACAATTAGTACAAATAGTAGAAAAACAAGTAATAATCGGTTGCTAACAGCATAAAAAGCGGCCATACAAAATTCAGAAGGAAGAAAGAAACTAAGTAGTGACTCTCTATGGTCTTTCCAAATGCCTGCAATTCTCCATTGTCTCCTCCCTTTAGCTGCATTCAATTGCCGACTCACTACTACACGACTGGCTATTCTTCCCACAACTCGATGCTGCCGTTATAACAAACTTCTAGATTCTGCACACAGCTCAGTTCAGCAATTGCTTGAGCTGCACTCTAAATTTGCACTTCGCTGGACTGATCCAACTATTTCAGCGTTGACTCGCTATGTGACTCTCGTAAACTCTCAACGACTCTATACACGACTGTCTTCGACTCGGACTACCGGCTTTTTGTAGTTCCTGGAGCCGGGCAGAGGAGGTTCTGGAACAATCAAGCATATCTCAGCTTCTAACGGCTCTACCAATAAAACTCTTAAAGATTCTAGCATTATGTATTATGTCGCCAAAAGGCTGCCATGAAATCACTGATTTGGCTTTTGATCAGTGCTCAATAGATCTTCCAATAATGAAACTAAACCTGCTGGAATTCAGTGTAAATGACTTGTAGCAATATTATTTTTGAAAACAAATGTCAATTCAATGAAATATGAATAATTCTTTTTATGGAATGGTGTAAGTGCGAATTTAATTATAATATTGTTTCGAATAAGTTAAACTTAACCATACACAAGCACAAATTAATCAATACTTTTTATTAAATACTTTATATTGCTCTTTCATTTTCTAAAGAAAATGAGATTTTTTTCTCGATCACCTTGATGCTTTCATTTCTTTTCCAACTTAAAACGAACCAAGGGAGGAGGCAGAAATATATTTGGATAATCCTAAAGCTTTTCAATAAATAAAATTTTTTTCTATAAAACTGCCTCGAAAATTTGGTTTTAAAGTTTAGCAATAAAAATTTGAAAATTTAGGAATTGGATTATTAAATAAAATTTTCATAAAATGACAATACTTTTCTAAGATTACATTTTTAAAAAAAGAAAGAAATTTTTAAAAAAATGCAAAAGGAAATCATCATTATTATTAGTAATATAGCCACATGTCTCCTAAATTTAAATTTAAAAAAAATTCTAAATATAAATAGTAAATTTCTATTTGGAATTTGTTAACCTGACTTCGAAAAATTCTTTGGAAAATTTAATAAAGTTTCACAAGAACAAGACGCAGAATTTAGCATATGATACAAAGAGTGCCAGTTCGAGGAAGAGACACTGATTTGTTCATCGAGTATTTTCTTGTCTTTAAAACGTTAAAAAATATTTGCTGTCAGTATCAACTAAGGTAATGGAAATTAAAAAATTTATATTGCTTAAGCTTTAAAAATTATCAAGAACCAAACATGTCTTATGACCTTAAATTTTACCTTTAAAATGCAATCCAAAATGAACTACCTAATTTAAAGCTCAATTAGATCCAATTTTCTAACAATATTTCACTAACTAAAAGTTTTTAAACTTTTCTTATTATTTTAAATTTTTTCTACAGAACTGAAGTTGCATATCTAAACTTCAATCAAAAATATTTTTTTGTTTTCCCGAAATTAAAAACTATATATTTAAGATTCTTTTGTGGATATGAAAAGAGCACAGTTTTCGAATTTTCCAATAATTTACACATAACGGAAGTTGCCAGAATGAGGATTTAGATGGAAACAGAAACTTAGGAAGACAATCAATATGAAAAATTTGATTGAAAATACATACCCCTCAGTTTCGTCAGTACTCACTATACGTATGCACCAATTATAAGAAGCAGGATTGATTAATCTCTGATAGATTTTATTCAATGATCTCTGCTATTTTCAATATTGACTCTTTTAGAGCAATTCGTTGGAGAAACGACCTATCATCTTCAGAGAGATCTGCAAAGAGTCTTAGAGCCTTAGCCCTTCTACTCAGTTTGAGGTAATTAATAACAGAGAGAAAATAGCAGTCATGTTCCACTGGTAACTTAGTTGAGTAGAAGAATAATTATTTATTCACGCTTATAGGGTAAACTGAACCAGTTCTTTAATTGCAATTTAAATTTCAGACGGGGCTACGGAGATTTAAGCAGCAAAGTTCAATTAATAGTAGAGTTAGGAAAAGCGTATTTTCCATTGCGATGGACATAGTTAATTGGTTCCTTGATTGTGCGATTTTCATGAGTTTTGAGTTAATTGAAAAATTTCTTGAAAGTTACTTGGTAAAAATCATCGAGTTTTGGAGTTTATAAGTAAAATATCATTTCGAATAAACCAGGAAAAATTGATAATAATACAAAATTTTTCATTTTGGGAAACTTGAATTTCGTTTCGTTTGGTTTTAGCAGAGTCCCCAAATAAGTTTAAGTGAGGATAGGTCTTAAAATTCATTTTTATAATAGCATTTTATTCTTTAGTGATAGGAGAGAAAGTTTACCAATAAGTGGAAAAATGAGGTGAACTTTATCCCAGAAATTCTTTTTACTATTGTTGATTTGGCTTTTAAAAGTGAATTTATTGCTTATGATTTGTTTAAAGTATTTTCCTTCTTTTTTCGATTTCTACTAATAGTTCACACTCTCCCTATATATATATATATATCATGTTCAAATTTTCAATCGTTCATAAATTTTTTTTTTATTTATCCACTTAAGTTCAAATATAATTTTTTATAAACTTGCTCTAAGACAGATTATCTTCAAAGTATGCAAATGTAGCCAGTCAGTCTCATCAATTACCTTTTATTAAACATGAAGGTATAGAGCCTTTTCCGTATTGATGGCAATACGGGTGATTCGCTCGCAATATTTCAATGTTTAGGAGACCTTTTTGAAGTGTTTTTGTAACAAAATTAGTGGTATTATCCTTTGTAAGGATAACAGTATCATCAGCAAAGAAGTATGTGATGTAGTATTTCTTAGAGGATTCAGTTTTGAAGATGACACAAAGTAGAACATTTCATTGAGGCGTCTCAGTTTCAAATTCCCTCTTGGAAGAAAAATTATTATTTATTTTATTCTGAAATGTTCTTTTGTTGAGGAAATTGGCTGTACTTTTGATGAGGTAAGAGTGGTAGTTTGAAATACGAGCTTTTATATGATATCATTATGCCACATTTTTCAGATGCCTTCCTTACGCCAAGGAAAATCCCACCGTGTATAATTTGTTGTTGAAGCGATGCGTAATGATATTTGCGACTACCAGAAGTTGATAAACAGAAACAAACCCGTATCTGTTGGCCTAAAACCGTATCTTTCGTCATTGATTATAGCAAGTTCTTTATATTAATCTTTTTAAAACCAATATTGACCTGGAAAAAATATGGGAAAATCTACGAGACCGATATAAAATATAAACCTGGGAAAATCTATGAGAATATTACTCTTATCAGAGTAATATTCTCATAGATTGGTTGTTCAATAAGGTTCCAGGTTGTTCAATAAGCTTAGTGGGCTGTAATTTCCAGGAAGTTTTTGATATTTTGCAGGTTTTAGAAACATTAGCACATCTGCGGTTTTCCATGCAAAGGGAAAATAGCAAGCATCGGTTAACTATTTTGCTAATAGGAGAGATTCTGTAGAGTGGAAGGGATTCAGAGCTTTGCCAGGAATGCAATCCAGACCTGTAGCATTTTTGGGATTCATATTTTTCAGATTGCAATAACTTTTTGAGAAATTGTCAGTTTGATGTTCCCTGGATGATGAAAGCTGCTAAGTTTTTTTTTAAACAGTAAAATTAATAAGCCTTTGTTTATTTTCATAAGATTCTGGATTTATTTGAAGAGGATTTTCTAAAGAGTGTTTAAAAGCATTGGCTTCACCCAAAAGAGGGTACTTTAAGCCACTTGGAATAGGTGGCATTTAAATAATTACTCCGATTTGGTTCGTAAATAGAACTGTTCTCGGGACTAAAATTCAAAAGCCAATCTGATCAAGATTTTTGATTTAAATTGTTGATATCTCTTTTGATTTCGTTGGTAATCTGTTGGTGTTTGAACCTAGGGTCAAAAGGAATATGTTTCCTTTTATAACACTTGTTCCTGCGTTTAATTTTTTCGAGGATCTTTGGAGAAAGTTTTATGTGAGATTCATTTAGAAGATTAGAGACTATATTTATAACATAAAAAGCTGAGAAACTTGGCAATATTTTCATAAATTATAAAAATGCAGGCGATTTTAGAATTTCCTGGACCTTATGATTTGATCGAATTTAATCAAATTGGCCATTCTCGGAATCTTCGTTATTGCCGGGAAATTAGCCTTAATATCAATTTCAATGGAAATTGGATTGTGATAACTGGCGAGATAACTAAAAAGTGACTACTAGTTAATGAAAATATAAACAGTAACTTCACAATTGAAGTGGTCTGATAGGAAGTTGAGGTTGATTTGTTATCAAATTTTCAATCCATGTCATGCCAATTTTGATAAATTTTTTGCCTTGACTATTGATTTTGAAGTTGACCCAGGCTAATGGCATAAATTTGAATAATCGCAAGAATATGCCTTTATTTTATGTTTCTGAATTTGTGAAAGCTGAAGTTTCTTTAATGGAATGAGTACATCTACTAATCATACTTTCGAGCGGCCTATGTAGTTTGCTTTTCCGTTTCAGGAAAAATGAAAGATCTCTTTGTCATTTGATCTTGGAAAGATCTTTGGATCTGATATATCTGTCTCTCCGAATTATATAATATAACATGATTAGTTTATATCACTTTATTTATATTTTCAAATTTATTTCTATTTTCTTTAATCTTATTTTTCAGGCATCAAATCACAAAATTATTCAGTGAAGCTTACTTTATTATATGTAAACTATATTTATAACTATCTTTATAATTACATATTATATCGATGCTCTGCAAGTTTTCACTAATTTTAAAACCTTTCTCTCACGCCGAAATATTTCTTATTTTGAACGTAATAAAAACATTAACAAAGTAAGAGTTTTTAAAAACTTTTTACACATCATATGTCTGAATAATCATTTATCTTCGTAAATACAGCAAATTAAATTGAAAGACCTAGCATAAACAACTTAATTAGTTAATTAGTTCTTGTTTTTTGCGCAAGGGAAATTAACGTTCTACGTTTTCTCATACTGTTTAACTTGGAGTTAAACAGCATTAAAGTTATACAGTTCGAAACTGTGGGAATAGATTTGGCAAGGCCATGAACAATTTATTACTATAATGTAACCAACTTTCGGGTCGTTTCCAATGATTTCCCAAAATTGAATTGGAGTAAAATTCTAATAGAAATAAGATTTCACAAAATATTTTGGAAATTTATTCCTCCTACCGCAACTTGGTGGGGGGATTGGAGGGAAAGGCTGGTTGGCACTCTAAAAGATCTGTTCAAACGCAACAATTCGTTAAAAGCATCAAAAAAGCTCGATCTTTTGAAGAATAATGTTTGTTATGTGCTTGAGACTTTATCTGAGTCTCAAGAGGGGGGGGGGAAGCTGTAAAGTGAAAAGAAATGTGTCCGCCACCAGGAGGCGATGTTGTGACGTCAGCATACGAGCTGCATGATATTTTCAGAGCGGATTGTGATCTCGGTGTAGCCGTGTGATTATAATGTGTATCTGTGTTGTGTCTCCATTAGTCAATAAACATTATGTGCCTGAAAAACCTTTGACTTTATTTTAAGTACTCAGAATCGAGTAGATGCAGACCTGAAGGATTTCTGAAAAAATTAATGTTTAGATTTGATTTTCGAATAGTTACTGATGTCAAGAATCGATATTTGTAAATTGTCTATTTACGGTGTGCCTCCTACAGATAACTGTCTATCCGTTAAAGTAACAGATAGAAAGATGGGGACTCAGGCAGAACGCAAGATTGGGGACAGAAAGTCTGGACGCCTCATTTTTACATGAACTACTTTAATATACGAAGACTGACAGTTAAAGGAGTACCCGCGTCCTAGGACGCTACCTCCTATAATGGCGAGAGAGTAAAAAAGTAGACATTGCCTTAGATGGCTGGCATGGACTTTACTTCCTCGTTGCATGTGAAGAGTAGAACAAGAATAAGAGAGACCGAGAGGGATTAGAGGCAGGAGTAGGATCGTCCAATCAGAAACGAGCGTCTTCAGCGATGTAGTTGGCGAGGGGAATTTTCCAGAGTGCAGTTTTGGAGGAGAGGAGACAGGATAGGCTATTGTTCGTGACCGGCGAATCAGGATCAGGGAGCCAATCAGGAGTGGAGCTACAGTGAGATGAGGGTACCAGGAGATTAGGCAAGAAGTGCGTTAAATAGGATGAGCTTACGCTTCTCTTTATCGGTTGTTTTCTCTAATTCTCTGGCCGCTTCCAGTATTCCGGGGAATTCCGCAAGCAGGAATTTAATTTCTCTGAGTGCATCCAGTATGCTTTTGAATTCTTCTAATTCTATTGGGGAGGAATCTATCGTCTTGGATGCCGGCTTTCTATGGGGAGGTTCTTGTCTTTGGGTCTGTTGGCTTTCTACTATCTTCGTCTCATTTCTATTATCTAGGTTTTTCTTAGCTACCTCTGCAAAGGATCTTTTAGCAATGGGATAGGGTCGAGTGTTGGGGTAATTTTTGCATCCTCTCCATGAGGCCAGGTGGCCGGTTTCTTAGCAGTTAATGCATTTGGGCTCTTGTATCTTTTCTTTGATATCGCAGTTATGGGTGGGGTGGCTTCCATTACATTTAATGCAGCGCGGATTGCATTTGCAATTCCGCGCGCTATGAAAGAATCCTGCGCAATTAAAACACATGGTTGCCTTGGCAGGTTTTCTGTAGGTCTCGATTTTAATTTTGATGTAACATAGGGAGTTGTGGTTGTAGATGCTAATGTAATTATTTATCTTTTTGACTTCCACAAGGAAAATGGGGTGAAGGGTCTTGGTGCGGAAATTTTTTAGCTGTGAGACTCTATTAATGTGGAAATTCTTTTCTTCTAGTTCTTTCTTAATCTCTTCTTTGTCCATATTTCCAGGGAGGCCTTTTATGATTATTTTAATTGGGCGCTCTGCGGGATCTTCCGATACGGTGTATTCTTTTTTCCTAATTTCTAAAATTTCTACTATCCCTTTTCTCTCCGTTACATCTTAGGGGGTGATTCTAATAAAACCGTTCGAGTGTGTGTTTTCTGTTTCCAGATACAGTCTGCAGATCTCCTGGAGTACCAAGTTGTAATCCTTGGTCATCTTCAAATTTAAGGGTGGGGGCTTTTTAATTTCAACTTCCTGCTCAACTTCAAGGGCTTGAAATTTGTTATTAGTTATTATTTTCTGGCTGCTGTTTGAGTTTTTTCTTTTGGCGGCATGTCTTTTGTCTACTTCTCGGAACGGTTCTTCGGTTTCCATTTCTTCTGGAGAGGGGGAAGGCTTATCGCAATTTGTGTTTGGGCATGGCCCAACTTCCTCGATTTCCTTCCCTTTTTCCCAAGGCGGTTTGTATGGATTGGATTCTGTTAAGTTGTTCTAGATATTGGTTGGATTGGTTACCATATTTTTCCTTTGTTTGTTCTACTTTTAATGTAGCTGATTTGAGGCTTTGTTTAAGTTGATCAATTCTAATTTCGTGATTGAGGATAAAGCTGCACAATTTATCGTTTTCAGAGTACATCGGGGCACTATTCTCAATATCAATTTGAGCCTGCTCATATATCTTTCTATCAGTCACTTTTTCCAAGCCATCTCTTATTCCTTGCAGAAACTTCGTGACAGTGTCAATTTGAGGGTTGCTCGTCGCCGAACCGCTGTAGTACGATTTCAAACTGCATGTTGCGCTACTAGCAGAGGCTACAGAACGCCCGTCCCCTTCCATGGCTGGAGACGGAATCTGCTCGCTGAAAAAATGCCGACTACGAAAAACTACTTTAATATATTATATTTGAATTATTTTTTGAAAGGAAAGTTAGTTCTGAGCAATACATATATAAGAATTTTTTTCTAATTTAGTGGTGTTTTTTAGTGACATGTATACAGACTTTAAAATTTTGCTCTTTCGCAAATGGTCGAAACCAACAAATAACACAATGTAACTTTATATTGGATAAATTTAACTTAAAAAATTTCCTTTTCTAAAGGAATATCAGAATTATTTTGGCATTCATCATGCTGTGCTTGTTAGATGCCGAAGAGAACTCTGAGGAAAGCATAAATGTGCTCGACACTTCATCAGAGATTCCATTCAATTTACGATTCAGGTTAAAGCATACAAATAATTTAGCCTTTTGTGGAAACGAATTGTGATCCCAAATTCGTAGATTCTGTCATCGAGTCACCATAGCTAAATAAAATTTCTTTAGAGTTGTCGTCTAGAAATATTTATTTGACGATATGAAAATCAAATAGTAATTACAAAAATTGTGATTTTTGAATTCATCCAATTTTTTCAAAGAGTGCCCAGTTATATCACGATTTATGTGTACCAGCCCATTTTAAAATCATTGAATTGCATTAAACTCCTTAAGGAAATAACATCCTAGCTTCGTTGTATTAGAGCAACTGACGATATAATATAATACTGACGATCCCGTGTTCTGAATTACACATAGAAAAGCTTATTGAAGTATAACACACTTAAGCTAAGTTTTTGGAATAAAATTCGGCTTTGGAAATATGAATAAAACCGAATAAATTCCATTTTATGTCAAATTTTTAAGGAGGTTAAACGTACTGTCAATAAACGTAAAACAACCTCAATGCCTGAATCAGAAAGGTTTGAACTTGGAACATTTTGCATTCAAACGTTCTCTTAACCATGGAGCATAATTGAGATTATGGTTTAGATCAGGAAAGGGCAAACTACGGCCCGCGGGTCAACTCCGGCCCGCCGGAAGGTTCTATCCGGCCCGCGGATAGAATTTTATTTGGCCGGTCAGAGGCAAATTAAAAGAAATATTCATATATTATATATCCATCTCCTTTTCTACTTTGTTTAAATATATTTTTTCTTCCTTTTTTTCAAAGAGCTGGTAATCTGTTTACAATCTCTATTTTTGTTCTACAAAACATAAATCGAAGGAAATAGCAAACACAGGCTGTTTTCAATCGGTAAAGTATTAAAAGCGGAAGTTATTTGTTGGTTATAGCTGTAGATTGGGGTCAACAAGCGTTATATTTTTCTTAACTATTATAAGCGTTATCTTTTTAGGGAGTGGGCGTAAGCATTCCCACTCCCTAGACCGTACATAAAATGCATGCCCACCTTTACTGATTACTGTACGTCGCCATACCTTCTAAAATCCATTGTAGAAATGACGATGTGTAAGAAAACTCTTGCTTTATGCTTTACATTAAAGTGCCATCAAGCGATTCACCACTTGTTCTCTACCCATGCTTTGAATGGTGAAAATTGCTTATTTAGATGTTTTATATCACACCTTAAATTTCTGCCTTAAAGTTTTGAAGCACCCTATATTTGCAGTTCTGTATCAAACTATCAAACTTTTTCTTCGATCGATTGAAAAAAATGCTTACAAAGCACCAATTCGATTTTTGAATATAATAAACTGCTTATTAGGGATTAATCACTAAAAGAATCGTCGAGGAACAGATGGTAGAAGCATGCTAAATTGATATTAAATATCAATATTTCATTACTATTTTTTGTCCGTCTGTAAACACTATAACTCAACTATACTTCGAATTAGATGGATGAAATTTAGTATACTGAATTTAAGTGAAATTTTCAGCTTTCAGTCAAACATTGAACAAAATCTATTCTGTCTATCTGTCGAAATATTCAAATGAACACAATAACTGTCAAGTCTAAAACGCAAGGCCAATAACATTTAGTGGACATATTTAGAATTTGAGATGCAGTTTTTCCTCAAATTCTGTACCAAATCTTGAAGAGTACTGGATGTAAACATAGTAATTCATAAACATTTTATGAAATTCAGAATGTGATCTTGCGAGTACAGCTGTAGTTCCCTATCCATTTCAGGGAATAATCGCCAAAAAATTACAATAATTCCTAATGTATACAATTCGTAATCCATACAATAATTCAGAAACAGAATGACTTGTTGTACTCACAAGATTGTACTCATACAAGCTGTATTCACAAGATCGCCTTCTGAATTTCATAAATTCAGAATGTGATCTTGCCAATACAACTATAGTTCCCTATCCATTCCAGGGATTAATCGCCACAAAAATTACAATAATTCATATTGTATACAATTCGTAATCCATACAATAATTCATAAACAGAATGATTTAAATTTATGAAATTCAGAATGTGATCTTGTGAGTACAACTTTAGTTCCCTATCCATTCCAGGGATTAACCGCCAAACAATTACAATGATTCATAATGAATACAATTCAGAATTCTTACAATAACTCTAAATTTAAGAAATTCAGAATGTGATCTCTTGAGTACATCAGTAGTTCCCCGTTTATTCCAGGTATTAATCACCAGGAAGAATATGCGAAGAATAACATAATAGATTCAATAAAAACGCTCAATTTAATATATATATATATATATATATATATATATATATATATATGACAGAGCGCAATATAAACAAAAGAATTTTTTTTAAAATACATCGATTTAAAAACGAGTAATAAGCATTGAAGCTAAAACGTTGGCAAATCCAAAATCCAAAGCAAAAAAAAATTCAAATTCAAAATTTTTTAATTCTGAATTCCGATATAACCGTAGAAGCTACAATTTGTCAAATTTACCAAACACTGGGCCATAACATCGACTTTTGAATGCGACCATCATAAATCATATACTTGTTTTATTTCAAGAGAAATTAAATCTTTAGCTCCGAAATAAGAGCGTCCAACTTCAATTTAGCATCTTTATTGAATCTGTTGAATCTTCTTGGAGAGTTATTTGGTGGTTAATCCATGGTTAATAAATGCGGTAAATAGATCTGAAAATATTTGTTCATACATTAGATGATTGTATTAGGCCTATAACCATCCGCAGATGTAAACAATAAGCTGACCAAATTTCATCGCGATCTGATGAACGTTTTAGGAAGACATAAAAGACATAAGACAAACATTTATTTTTATTTATATATAGATTAAGAATATTGTGACATACTGAAATCACTTTTTTTTTCACTTGCTAATGGAAAGAATAGTGTGAAATAAAATTTCTATCATATTTATGAAGTAAATATTTATTGAAGTATTTGCTGATGAAATGAGCTTCAATTTTCTAATTTGATGAAATTTATTGCCTAAAATACGTCTTATCCAACAATAACAAATTTGAAAATTATCCTAATGCGATCTTGACATAAAGTCCCAGCCTTTTGATTGGCTAAGCGGTCATTTTCGATCTGCAAACAAAGAGCCATGAATTTAATTTAGTTATATTAACGTCCTTTTTTTAAGGCAGTACTAGGGCTATTTTGGGACGGATCTCATATTTTCAACCGTGGTCAGTTGACGAGAACGACACCTGAGTTGGTACCCCTCTCTCCAAACTTCCACACTACACCAGCGAGATAAGTTTGTTAATGGTGTTGTACCCTATAGGGAATGGACACTTTCAGCAAGGCAATGCTCCTTGCCATACAGCTGGTATTGTTGATAGTTGAAAAAACATAACCCTGATTTTACCTGCCATCATTACCCTCTCAATCACCAGATCTTAATCCAATTGAGAATTTGTGGGATGAGATCGAACAGTGAGTCAGACATCTGGATCCAGTGCCATTCAATATGAAGGAACTGGAAAATACAGTTCGGATATGGGGGGCATTCCTCCTACCTCTTACCATATCTCACGGAATCTATGCCAAGAAGAATACCAGCAGTATTACGGGCTAATGGCGATCCAATGATGTTTCGAGTGAGAATTCCCAATAATTTTATCACTCATTTATTGAAATTAGCGTGTTTCCTATTTAAAATAGAATCTGTACTAATGATTACAAATTTAGTGTGAAGTTTATATTTATTTTCACTTTCTGGTAGTTTTACATGTACTACAATAAGCAACATGTATTCTATAAAACATAACAACAAACAATGAATAAAATAAAATCTTGGATTATCAGTTCAATTATACAAAATCTCTTCCTTCACCATCTTTTCATAGAATGTTGAGTTTTCATCTAGGAATGAGTTGGACATTTCTGTGTTTAGAACATGTTTTTTCCAGGGGCTGTCTTCAAAAGTTGCCAATCGTGCATAGTGTCTGAAAGGATCTTCATTCAAAACCTTGAATAAATTTTCAGGGTAATTTGTGATCATGCCATCAACTCCCAACCTAAAAATTAAGAAAATTCATTTTATAATGATATGTAGAATGTAGGAAAAGGTTCTGTTTCAATATAGACAGGACGATTCTAAAATCAGAGAACAGAATTCAAGAGTACTTCAGGCATTCCAAAACAAATAGATTTTACAATGAACATGAGGTACCAAACTCAAGAAAAGATAACTTTTTTTCAACGGAAATACCGTGTTAAATTTACTACGTGAGTTAGTAAAAAACAATAGATCAAATTCTGAGGAGTAATACAACTTATTACTACAAACTTTTTTCTTCTTCATAGAATTATATGATTAGACGTAAGCACTGAACCGCAAATGTTAAAAATAAGAAGCATGAAAAGACAGAAAGATGTTTTTTATTACAACATCGTCTTTGTTAAATATTGCTTTACAGTAATTTTGTGATTTGAAGTTACCTTGTTTGTGGGCACATTGATTTGTTTACATTTTTCATCCACTCATATAATACAATTCCATACTTTGAAATCACACTTTTGGACTTTCTCAACAGTTCAATTCAACTTGCACAGTACAATTCTGTGCTTTTAATTCATGCTTTTTGTGTCTGCATTGGTCTCTTAGAAATTCACTTTTATCCATATGAAACAATTATGTGATTTGAAGTCACACTTTTTGTGTCTGTCTTATTCTCTCAACTATTCACTTCATTCGGTACAATACAAATATGTACTTTGAAATTGCACTTTTTTTGTGCATTGATTTATTAACAGTTCGCTTCCATCAGCACAATAATTTTTTTTACTTTGAAGTCGCACATTCTGTGTGCTTTGATTTATCAACAGTTCACTTCTGTTCGCACAATGCAGTTCTATGCTTTGGAGGTCACTCTTTTTGTATCTGCGTTGATCTCTAAACAGTTCACTTCTGTCCTCACAATGTAATTCTATA
>JAPMOQ010014257.1:793483-870342 GCA_026543055.1 Argiope trifasciata
ATATATATATATATATATATATATATATATATATATATATATATATACATATACACACACACACATATATATATAATACCCAAGAAAACCGTACTATGAAAGCCGATTTAAAAAAGGGCCAATTTTACCCATTGTCATTTTTTTTAAATTTTTAATTTTTCAAATAATTGCTGAATTTTTCATTACATTGTTTTCTATATTCCTTTATATACTGGAAAAGAAATACGATTTAAAAAGTATAAAGTAATATGTTTTTTCAAGAATATTATTTATTATGTCATTTGAGAAGAAAATGTATGTTCCAACGCATTTACTTTTTTCAGTGATAAAATATTTTGTAAAATTTCTAAAACGTATTTATCTAGTAAGAAAAATATCTGCAGACATTATTGATTAATTTTCAGTTAACTTTCATTCGAAAATTCGTTTCGAGTGCAAAGAAAATGTGATTTTGTAGATCGCATCACCCCGGTTATGTCCTAAATTTTCACCTCCCCTGTTAAATTTTAAAAATAGCTTCACAGAGAAAAGTTAGAAGGGAAAAAACTGCTTTTAAAATATAATTAACTGCGTTGTAGAGAAAAAATTGGGATACAAACTTCTTAACCAATAATAATTCAACAATTTCATCGCTACATCTTCGCCGGCATTAGTCAGAGCTGCAGGAGATAATCCTCCAACTTTAAAATCCAGGAGAAGCATTACTAATTCTTTTCGAAATAATTGATCACCTATAGAAATAAAAAATAAAAGCTCATACGCTGGTTTGTTCATAGAGAAAACAATTTTATTTTCTTTTAGGCAACACAACTTTCTGTTCCTAAGGCTCCTATTTATAAAGTACCTTATACAGGATGACTAACATATATTTTGGAAAAATTTTGCTTACAGCTATTATTTTTAGAAATATAGACTCAGTTAGAAATTGCATTTAAAGAGTGCAAATTTTGTACACATCTATTTTATAATTAGGAACATTATATATAAATCAAGGTTACGAATGAAGTGACTACAACTGTGGTTTCATGTTAAAATTTGGTTATGATCGATCAGTAAATAGGCATTCAAAATACATATCCACATGGTAGGCTCAGTAAAATTGTTAGATTCACAACAAAGAACTATATTTCGCAAATATGGTTAGATAATTCCAGCGTAATAACTCAAAAATAAAATTAGTTTAATAAGTGTAAAATATAGTTACAATTGGGAATCATGATTCGGCATCTTACCTAGTGTTGGCTATATATACTAAATATTATCAATACAATTGTGAAGCACGATTAAAGGTCTTATTTAGTGTTAGCTATATAAATATAAAATGCAAAGTAATTCACAAAGAAGTATAGATTTAATGAACTATAAATCAAGAATATTATAAAATATTCTATATCTTAACATATTTGTATGAGGTTATTTAAAATTTTATTAGAGAGTCGCATATATTCTATGTGAGATCCCTTAAAGGGGGTTGTAAATTGGATATTGCACAGGGCAAAGTTACACTGATGGAAAAAAATCCCAACACCAAGAAAAAATTATTGTACAGTAATGAAATTTTAGGAATACATTTGTCTAGGTAACATATTTAATTGATTAAAATTTCAAGATCACAAGTAGAGCCATTGGCGAGAAGAGCCATCTCAAATGTGAAATGTTGGTACATTAGTAACCGGTGTAACCGCCAGAATTTTGAATGCAAGCATGCAAACATGCATGCATTGTGTCGTACAGGTGTCGGATATCAGTTTGTGGGATGGAGTTCCATGCCTGTTGCACTTGGGCGGCCAATGCAGGGACGGTTAATGCTGGTTGTGGATGACGCTGGAGTTGTCGTCCAAATGATGTCCCATACGCGCTCGATTGGAGAAAGATCTTTTGATCCAGCAGGCCAAGGCAACATGTCGACAGTCTGTAGGGCATGTTGGGTTACAATAGCGGTATGAGGGCGAGCGTTATCCTGTTGGAAAAAACACCCTTGAATGCTGTTCATGAATGGCAGCACAACAGGTTGTATCACTAGACTGACGTACAAATTTGCAGTCAAGTTGCGTGGGATAACCACGAGAGTGCTCCTGCTGTCATACGAAATTTCTCCCCAAACCATAACTCCAGGAGTAGGCCCTGTGTGTCTAGGCCGCAGACAGGTCACTAGCAGGCGTTCACCTGGCCTCCTTCTAACCAACAAACGGCTATCACTGCGACCAAGGCAGAACCGACTTTCATCAGAAAACACAACAGATCTCCACTCCGTCCTCCAATGAGCTCGAGCTTGACACCACTCACATCTCAAACGGCAGTGGTTTGGAGTCAGTGGAATGCACTGTACAGGGCGTCTGGCACGGAGCTGTCCTTGAAGTAACCGATTTGTAACAGTCCGTTGTGTCACTGTGGTGCCAACTGCTGCTCGAATTTCAGCTGCAGACGCAGTACGATTAGCCACAGCCATACGCCGAATACGATGGTCTTCCCTCTCAGTAGTGCCACGTGGCCGCCCGGAACCTGTTCTTCTTGAGGCAGTACCTTCCCTTGACCACTGCCGCCAATACTCATGCACAGTGGATACAATCCTGCCAAGTCTTTCAGCAATATCGCGGAAAGAAAACCCACCTTCTCGTAGCCCTACAACACGACCTCGTTCAAACTCAGTGAGCTGTTGATAATGGCTTCTTCGTCTTCGCAGAGGCATCCTTGACTAACATTAACCCACTACGTCAAATCTCAACTGTAAATAAGGATCACGAACCTTACAGCTCTTATTTAAAGCAAACCTCATTTGCATGTTCATAGTGTCGCTACTAGCGCCACACTTACGCACGTAGCTCAAAATTTGAATCGACGTCATCTTTCAGATGTATAAACATGCCTACCGAATTTCGTTTATCTAGCACAGCTCCTTCCTAGTGTTGGGATTTTTTTTCCATCAGTGTACCTTAGGGGAATCTCGCATTCGTTGCAATGTGAATTTGGGATTATCTGTTCATCAAAAGGATTGGTTTAGTGTGTTTATTGGCTCAAGAGCATATTTGACTATACCTCACCTTCCCCTAAAGGAAAAAAGGTGCTTATGAACCTTCCCGCTGGTATTAAATCTTGTTTCATCAATGAAAACTAAGTGATCACCAAAACCATCCTTTTCAAAACGAAGGTGCATATCGGCTCAAAATTCAAAATCGTTTTTTTTGTCAAAGTCATTCAGAATTTGCAACACCTGCACTTCGTATGGAATCAGTTTCAGCTTCCTCATAAAAATTCTTCAGACGATAAGCTGAAAAATCTACATTTCACGACCCAACCTCTGAGTTTTTTCCGGGCTTCGTTGAATGACGACTTCATGTAAGGCAGTTAGTCGTCCGTGGGTATATATCTTTGCATAAACAGCCCATAATATTACATATTTTATGCCAATTACCGATAAATTTTCTAATTGAAGCTTCTCCAAACTGCGGTCGAAAATGCCATTGCACAACATTTAAGGGTTCTGTTTTCTTAATTTGAAGAACTCAAAACCCTTTCTACACTTCATACACCATCATTTCGACGAACCAGTCACATGGCACACATGCTACAGCCTATTTGACCTCTGTCAAGGTCGGGACACAAAAAAGAGTGCATCTAACTTAATATTCGCTAAGGTGTTCAGATCTTTCATTGTTATTATTTCACAGAATCTGGAAGGTGTATACTTCTTTATGAATCATTCTGTATTATCAATGAAATTGTGAATCACAATCAGGCATCTTACCTAGTGTTAACTATATAGGCATAAATTATTGTCAATACAATTGTGAGGAGTCTTTCCTTGTGTTAGCTATATTAATTATCTTCAATATAATTCTGAATCACAAATGAGCTTCTTACCTTGTAACTTATAAAGGCAAAAAATATTAAAATATAATTGTGAATTACAGACATCTTTCCTGATGTTAGTCCCCCTGATAATTATATAATATATTTAGATTTTTAAAGTGTCCTTCTACTGACATTGCTACATCATTTAAGTCACCCTTTGGCCTTTAATATTCTCAAACTGCACGATCGTCTTATATGCCAAGGATTCTCTATTCTTCTCTTCTGGGTTCGCTCTCCTGTCTGGATAACTTGAAATGAATTAGCTGACAATTTAGCAAAATCTGCCACTGCTATTTAAAATTGTCATGTCCCTTACAATGATATAAAAAATATGTTAAAATCAACCTTTACTCAAAATGGCAAAGTGAATGGAATTTGAAGAATGCAAATAAACTCCTTTCATTTGAACACATTATTGAGCATTGGCCAGACTTACTTAATAGAAAGCATGATACAACTCTTACTCGATTAAAAATAGGTCACACTCGACTCACGCACAGGCGTTTGTTGCTGGGAGAATCCGCACCTCAGTGTACAGAATATCAATGCTAATTATCAGTTCAACACATTCTACTTGATTGCCAACAATTTATTTCTCTACGTATCCATTGCTTTCAGTCTTCCTCTATCAATTTACCAGGCATTTTTCACAAAGTGAATCCCCCACAAATTTTTACTTTCTTAAAAATTACTGGTTTTTTACCATCATCTAATTAAAAATGGTTAACTTTTAAGGTTTTCGTACTGTTTTTTACTGTATACTTAAATATTGAAAAGTCATGGCAAATGATAAGATTTTATATCAGAGTTTATAAAACAAGATTTTAATCCATATCATACGTTTGGCGCAGCATAATCAAGAATGGGTTTTGCGCCACAAAACTCCACTAAACCTAGTGTTAGCTATATAGGCATAAATTATTATCAATACAATTTTGAATCACGATAAAGCATCTTACCCGGTGTTAGCTATATAGGCATAAACTATTATCAATTATAAATTACAAATTAGGAGTCTTACCTGGTGCGAGTTATAAAGACATTAACTATCATCAATATAATTGTGAATCATGAACAGGTCTCCTACCTAGTAACTATATAGGTAAAATTATTCTAAATATAATTGTGAATCACGATTAGACATCTTTCCTAGTGTTAACTATATAGGCATACATAAATCATTATCAATACAATTGCGAATCAAGATTAGGCATCTTACCTGGTGTTGTAAGTCTCTTCAGGTATTGAAGATATGTAACGATGTCTTCATAGTGCAAGCAGCTTCGAAAGCAATCACAGGGTATGCCGTGAAATGTGTACATTGCCTTACCTTCAGGCGAAAAAGCAATATCGAATTCTAAACCATTCGCTCCCATATCTAAGTAATAATCAATTTGGTGCAAAGCGTTAACCATATGTGCGATGTTCCAAATAGGACGGCGACTCTCGGCTTCATTAGGTGCGATTAAAACCTAATAAAAGTGGATTAAATTATTAAGTAATAATATATTAATTTACCTTGTATCTTTTCAAAGTTTATTATCGACAGATTATTGTCAGTGAATTTCAAAAAACTTCATACAATAACTGAATGAACCTTTCTCTGTTTGAACATTTGAAATGAAAATGTGAACTCTTATTATATGAATCAAATTAATATTCCTTGTCTAATGCTGAAATGAAATTAATATTCCTTGCCTAATGCTGAAATGAAATTAATATTCCTTGCCTAATGCTGAAATGAAATTAATATTCCTTGTCTAATGCTGAAAT
The DNA here is from genome assembly GCA_026543055.1 of Argiope trifasciata. Taxonomy (NCBI): domain Eukaryota; kingdom Metazoa; phylum Arthropoda; class Arachnida; order Araneae; family Araneidae; genus Argiope; species Argiope trifasciata. The sequence goes on from JAPMOQ010014257.1 coordinate 799,109, forward strand.
GAAATTAATATTCCTTGCCTAATGCTGAAAAATTATTTTTGAAAAAAATAATAAAAGAATCAATACATAAAAGTTAATATAAACTTATGAAACGGCCGTAGAATATGTTTAAATAAATATGCGAAAGCAACGTTTTTTTAAAAAAAGTTTAGAATACAAATGAATTTTTGTTTCTTTATTCCTCTGAACAGCGAAATATTTTCAGATTCGTAAAAAATAAAGTGGTAAAATTATTGAGATAATTCTTGTTTAGTGGAAATGTTATTCAATATCTTTATTATATTGCAGCTTACCAGAGGTTATCTATATATTTTAAATAGTAAACTTAAAAAAAATCCGAACAATGAGACCTTGCATTAATTAATAAATCTTTTTCTCTAATTTTTATTTCATACGAAATTTTATGACCTATAGACTATTAATGTTCACCTACCTTAAACAGCCTCCATTTTCTAGAGAAATCTCAAAAACACTACTTCATTGGAAGAAAAGTTTTTTTTTAATTGTGGTTTCTCAATTTTTATTTCATATGAAACTTTATGTAGTGTAAATGCATCATCTACAATGGACGTCTAGCGTTTACCAGCAACCATTTTCAAAGGAATTCGCCAAAAACGCGTAATTATTAAATGTTCTATAAGGGGAAAGAAGACAGGAAAATTTCTTTTGAATCTCTCAGGTGCAACTACTTTGCAGATGATAAGCTTCTTATTTCGTACTGCACCAATATTTGAAATCTCAAGTGACCAGTTAAGAAAATCTGCTCTTCTGCTTTAATTCCAGAAAATTAAAAGAAAAAAATCCTTCATTTCTATATAAATCCGCATGGAAAAATTATCGGCTTCCTATTAATTTTTAAAATCTTTTGAAAGCTTATATCACTCAAAGCTGGAAATTATCAGGAAAAACCTCTAAAGGTTTTAATTTTTGAAACGTGGGTTTGTACTTTAATGCCACATTTGCATAATTATTTGTCAAAGAATGTTTTTTCAAATGAAAATAATAGCAATTGATATGTTAATAAATAACGGGAAAATAAAAGATTTTTTTTATAAAAATTGAAAAAAAGAAAATATTTTTTATCTCTAATTAAGTTTTTACTCAAGATTTGAATTTCTCACAATTCCTTCAGTAAAATATTGGCATCCCTATTAAATAGCTATTTGATAGCTGATAGTTTAAGATTAATGAAAATGGAGCGTTACTTGATAGAAAAAAGTGTTAACGCAATATTTGAATTAAATTTAAAAAATCACATCCTTCTTTTAAAATGTTAAACTTTTATTGAATCGTAAAGTTTACAGGACAGGGTTATGCATGGAATAACACACAAGGTAAATGGCCTTCACTGCTTTGTTGGCACATTCGCTCTCTTTTGTGAACGTTTTCTATGATGTTTTTCATAAATAATGCTAAATTTCATTGATGCAGCGTTGAATTTCATCTTTCAATGCATGCGTTCATGTGAACCTCTTAACATAGATATTGATTTCAATTAACCCCATAAAAAGATATATAATGGTGTTAAATCACATGATATAAGAGGCCAATTTTCCAATTTTTGGACTGTGGCGGAGAGAATTTAATTATTTCTAAAATACTCTTCAACAATGAAAACTCGTTGTTTTATCGTGTAACCCTTCACTTTTTATTGCACGAATGGTGGCGCATTCAAATATTGCAGTAATTTTGGGACACCTTTTACCACTATTGAAATATTTTCTAATCGAACACAATATTAGAATCGTATGATGATAAAAAAAATTAAAAACACTTTTTTACAATTCTAAGATTTTACAGGATGGTTATATCTTCATAATATTCTGATATTATTCATATGGATACATTGAATTTTAAACTTTGCTTCAATATTCGTAAAAAAAGTGAACTGTAGTTGGCAGATAGTTTAAAATAAATGTTTTGCTTTTTAAAAAAAATAAGATTGCGAACATTTTACTGCACGAATGATGGCACATTCAAATATTGCATTAATTTTAGGTCACCATTTACCACAATTCAAATACTTTCTAATCGAACACGGAATCAGAATCGTATGATGATAAAATAAAATTAAAAATACATTTTTGTACAATTCTAACATATTAGCATAAGTAGACTATACCTGTGTGATGAAAAGTACGCAAATGCGAATCCACAACATCATTTCAGTGAACTCAGAATTGTTGACTACTGCCACATAAAGTAAAGATATTTATACTATTATCGCTTCTGTCGTTTGTTTCTGTTTCCAGTCAATTATATTTATGAAAGATAAGAAGAGGTTAAATGTCTGAAGAGGATTGTTTTGTACAAGACGCTTCTTATCAAACTTTTATCAATCTCAAATACTAAAATGACAGCTTTCATTTAAAAGTCAGTACAATTTAAATTTTTCCCCCCGAGACTCTTAGTATGTACATTTTATCACTCTTATGACTATTCGAATCAAAATTCCTTTCAAATATCTAAGGTCTTTAATCCTTTGCATTTGGTTATTTTAATTCTGACAGCTAAAAAATTAATAAAATTTTATCACTATTAATTATTATTTATTTTAATGAATTAAACAGCCAAAATATTATTTGTTTATAGGATAAAGTTTTAATACAGAATTTTATGTATTAAGTATCATTTTTTTTCTTCAGCCATGTAAAGAAAAAAATATTTTCGTATCTTATAAATGTTTAAAAGAGTTAGTACAAATGCATCCATATATTGAAATGCTCAAAATACTTCTAAAATTTAAATTGATAATACAAACTTTTGCAAAATAAAATCACTTGAAGTGGTTTTTTTTTAATCAGTTTTATATATTTTTTTAAAAAGTGGTTAAAGAAAAAAATGTTTTTTTTTAATTTCAATTTTTTTTTCTTGTAAGACAAGTTTCATCTATTTTTTAAATGTGCCATGTACTATTCGAATATTCTTTTCTCCATTTCTCTCTTTACAAACATTTTTGTCCCTCTCAGTTTTCTTCTTCTTCACAGGAAATAATTCTGACGGTTATGGTATTGTTCTTAATGAAAAGTAATCATTAATTAGAAGTTTATTACAAAATGTTTTGTATGATATAAGATATTAATAAGTGGAATAAAATCAGTATAAATTTTAAAAAATTGATCACGAGCAAAGAATTACGAATCGAAAAAATATATAATGAAGAATTAGCTTGTAACCAATGGCTTTAGACTACAATTCTATCTAGGTATTTTAAACATCTATAATAGTTAAGAACTTTCAGAGAGTAGAATATTCTGCCTTATATTTTAAATATTTTATCTAGAATTTCCATTATTTCAACAATGTTGGTTTTTAAAACTCCTTTTTTATTGCAGAAATGAGCGAAACAAAATATTCTTTTGAATTGTGCAATATGAGATGTATAATTTTAATTCAGTTTCATGTTTAAATAAGTACTGTGGTGATTAATTCTTCATAAATTTAACTTCTTAAAAGTATTTTTTTAAAATTTAGACTAACTTTTAAAAATAAATAAGTGTAAATAAATACAATTTTCATTTTAAGTATCACCAAGATCATAGGAAATCATTTGAAACTTCGTAGTTCCGATTGGACTTAACCGATGCACTATTTTTTTAAATAATAAAAATAATATATATAACAAATACTATATTATTTGTTAATATTTAAAATTTTAATGGCAGTTTATAAATAAATAAAAGCAATAATTGGTCAGATAATTCTATGTATAGTATAAAATACATAAAAAATATAGAAAATATTTAAATTTTTTTACATTATTTTATATTCAGAAATCTATACTATTTCTCGGGGTATAAAAGAGAAACAATATTTCTCTCATTAACACACAAAAATATGTTATAGTATGTACACTTAAAATATGGTTTTCACTCGACTTAGTAGCATATATTTCATATTTTCTTCGGGATTTAAGCAGGCTTTAAATGAGAAACAAGGCCATGTTGCCATACCGCATTCGGAATGTACTTTATGCAAGCGGACTTCAAAATTCAAATGGGCCTCAAAGCATGTAAATTAATACAGTGCCATGAGAAAACTAGCAGGTATATAGGTTAAATTGGTAAATAAGGAGTAAATATATTGATAGAAAAAACTATTCCAACGAGTTATTAAATTGAAGTATGCATATGAAAATAATAAAAACGATAATTCAACAACATTTAAGCGCAATTTTATTATTACTTATTCAAATTATTTCTTGATACATGTATAGTTATGAATAATCTACATTGTGATCATTTTAAAGTCAAAAATTAACAAAAAGTAAACAATATCTATACACTTTAATTTATAGCATGAAAAGAAAAATATACGTTTTGGAAACTTATTAGAACAATGAAATTAGAATATATTGCTATTAATTATGTTTAAAAAATGATGCCTCAGAAATATCGTTGCATTTATAATATAAACATATTGAAAATTATTATTAATAATTAAGTTTAAGAACTTTTCTAAGCAGAAGTTCTTTAACCAAGTCTTATTTATTCATTTATTTTTGTAACATTAAATTAGGAGGACATACATTACGAAGGCCCAAAATTTGGAGAATCAGATAGAAAAAATTAATGAAATTTTTTTTTTTAGATATGATCTCCAAGAATCAGAGAAACTGCAAATTATAAACCTTAAAACTTTTAGTACAATTAAAAAAACAGCTCGACATAAGATAATAGATGATTCTTATGAAATTAAGTTAGAAAGATTTAATGCAATGAAAAGACACTGTAATAACTTGATCGCTACCGATCAAATAAGAGTGGATAAAATAAATATTTTAAATAAATATATATAATTAAATAATAAATATTTTATTTACAACCCTATATATTTAAAGGACAATTTGTTCTAATCTAGTTTAAAAATTTGCTATTTACGCAACAGTTATAGGTTGAAGGTCTATCGTGAAAACCGTTCAGAGAAAGAGTCCTTCATTCATTCCAAGAAAAACACCCTCTAACGCTAACAGGGTGTTAGCCAGAATCACTACCAAGGTGGAGTGTCGAAATCGCTGTCCGCAATCCAGAAGGTCTCTCTCCTCTTCCCAGCCTAACCGGCACTTTATCGCTGCCCAAAGTACCCCCCCCCTCAAACTCTATTCGCCCACGTCCGCTTTTAATTGGTCAATCACCCAGCCAAAATTTCAATCATTTGTGGCGTAACGTGACGCGGAATCTGACCATCAATGACGCTTCCTAACGAATGAACCGCTCTGGAACACGTGTTAGTAATATGCCTTCACAAAGGGATCGATTGGCATCCAGCTGTTGGACAACTTTACTTTGAAGAAGAGACAGGTTTCTTCCCCACAATGGACTTCAAGTGTGACTTAATGACAAGATGTGAAGAGTCAGCGAAGGAGATTCACCATCTCGAAGTCTGGCGGTGTTTAACAATGGAAGGCATACTTACATATGGTGGATAACTGTCCTGAAATGCCGCTAAATGGGAATGGGGCAGGGGAACTTTACAACATATACTCGTTTACATAAATATGTTTCTTCATTTATATAAAACAAAGTGAAATGTTGGATATTTTAAATATTTTTGAAACTTATTTATAATTTTAAATGAATAAAAAGAATATCTTGATAATTTTTATTAATACAATTTGTCATTAAATTACACATTAAGGGGACGGTAGAATTTGAAATAAATAAATAAAATTTTATTTTTATCCTTCTCTCACCGAAGTATAAGTTTATATTCCACTAAAATAGTGCTATAAGGTATGTTATTCAATAAAATGAATATTTCAAAGACCTAGAGATGCAAAAGCCCATTTTAATTATTTTCCTCAAAATGATATTGTAATTAGACACAAATATCTTTGAAATGCTCCAGGTGTCTTCCTTTTTGTAAAAATTAAATAGAATTTGTAACACTATAAGATTTCTTTTAGACATTAGAAGAAAATGTGGTATGCATTTTACGTTTCGAATTTCTTTTTGATAGTTGAAAATCAATTTTAGTTCAGAAAGACATAAAACTCTTATAAATATTCAACAATATTCATAAAAATATTTCTAAAAAATTAGCATTTAATTGGAATTACAAGGTTGTATTCCAAATAAACTGGTATTAGATAATAAGGAAAAGATAAAAGAAGAAATTAAAAATTGAATCGCCTCGAATAGTTTTAAATCTTAAAAAAGTGTACATATTTTAAATTTTTCAATTCCTACTATTAGTCCACACTATCCCTGTATATATTTATTTATGTACCTTGTTCAAATTTTTTATAAAATACTTTTTATTCCTCAACTCAAGTTCAAATGCATTTTTAAAAATTTTCAATGGATGACATTTGATGTTGATACAGTTTTTTTTTTCAAATATTAATTCATTCATTAAATTTAATTAATTTTTAATAAAAACTGGCGATACATTTCCTATACTAAACAATGTTCTTTTTGGTTACTTATTAATTTTCTTTTATCTATTCCTACTATTAGTTCACATTCTCCCTATATAAATTTAATTATATATCTTGCTCAAATTTTCAATCGTTGATAAAATAATTTTTATTCATCCACTCAAGTTTAAATACATGCTTTAAAACCTGCAGTGGATAATACTTGATGTTAATACATTTTTTTAAAAAAATATTAAGTCAGTAATTAAAATCAATTATTTTCTATTACTTTAAATAGAGTTTTAGTAATTTGTAATGGCAAGTATTATCAGTATGGAAATCAGTAGACAGTTGCTCAATCTGTAAAATGCAATTTATTCATGAGAAGATGAAGAATGCGAGTTTAATTCTCACGGAAATCAATGATTTTTTATACCTAATAATTTTTTTGATAATTATTTAATAAAAAGTAATTAACATAAAATTTTTCTTTGTTGACTTAAGCAGGGATTTAAAATTTTTTTCATTACCTTTTAAAAATAATATTTCATTTTAAAAAGTTTTTTTTAAAAGAAGTATGGCGGATTTATATTTTACAGCGTATTCATAAAAAATTTCATAACTATAAGTGAATTATTCCCAAAAATGCCTGATAGAGTCCACAGTGCCCTTGAATATATTTTCAATCCATAATAATAATAATGCGTAATATCATAGATTTAAGAGATGCTAAAATCAATATTTGAGAATTATAGGCAAAAAAACCTTTTTTTAGTTATTTTATTAGGAGGTTGAATTATAAATTATAATATAGTTAGTAGTGCTAATCTATACTTATAATAAAGCTCAATGTGTGTGAATGTGTTGGCGCTCTACAGGCCAGACCGTTGGATCTACAGTTACCAAATTTGATACATGTATACCTTGGAGATCTGCAATATGCACCTCTGAGCTTTTTGTCAAATTTTTAATTAGAATTTGAATTAATTAAAAATTCAGTGAAATTTTGAAGTTTTTCCCCAATAATTTACTAAAATATTATTGCACAAGCATGATTTTTACATCAGTTTAAAGATAAAAAAAATTAGCTTTCTAATGGTATCAGTGGTTTAACATACATCTTAAGCTTCTATTTTTAATGAATTTTCAAAGAAATATTTTAACCATATTTTTCAATAATATATTTCGGACAAAACAATAAAATTTAATCTGTACGAGCACGTCAAGGGGAAAAATAAGGTTTTATTAGCGTGTTCCCATCATATTGAGGGAATTAAAATTATAAAAAAATCAACTACCATCGCAAATTAAATCTAAAAAAATATAACTTTCAGCACGTGACTGGATAAACTGAAATACATGCAAAATAGGATATTTTCTAAAAAATTAAAAGCAAAGCAAAGGTTTCTATAATCTTTTACAATATCTAAATAATTAATTCAAAAAATCTTCTTTATTTATTGCATATCTGATTAAATTGGACAGGATATGCATTCAAATTTCGACACAATGGACAATTTGTAAAATACTAGTATATAATAATTATAACATTTTATTAAGTACTTTTGAAATCTTTTTAAGACGCTGAAAATGAGAAGAATTAAATTTCTTATCTCTTTCCAGCTGTCCAGCTCCCTCAATTTTGTTTATTTCGTATCTCGCATTTAATAATCAAAGATCCGACTGAAAGCTCTTGAATAAATTTAAATTATCTCCTTTGGCACATATGGAGATTTGTCATTAGTTTCTGAAGATATATTTATGATTATAGTACTCTCTACAGATTAGAGTTTACATAAAAACCGACTTTTTGAAAAACCGGTTTTCGAATTCAATGCTTCAAAAAAGAAAATACGGTTTTAGCCGGTTTTCGAATTTTTGTCAAAAAATAGAACGGGGAAAAATATTTTATTTAATTTATATAAAATAGCAAAAAAACAAACAAACCATAAAATCAATATCAAAATAAAAATATTAAAAAAATTAAGGATTACGTATACATATTAGTTAACAAACTAACGAAAACTTAAACAAAAACTTGAAAAAATATTGACATTATTTTCATTTATTTTAATATCTCCTCAGAAAATAGGAGAAAAAAATTTTGTTTTTATTTTGGGCACAATATTGCCAGAAATCGAAAATACTCGTTTTTCTAGCTACTGAGCTTGGTTTTATAGTTTTCATGGCATCAAATAAGAAATCTAAGGTTCTTGTTTTTGAAAAAAAATCAGCTTTCAGTGTCGTTGGATTTGTAAGTTTTTCTGCAAAGCCTTCAAGAAACTTATGAATTTATTTTTCCATTTCTTTAAAGAAAAATAAAAAAAACATTGCTCTGATGAGCAGTTTCTTCGACTTGCTCTTCACCGGAGTCTGTTTCCATATAAGAATTTGAAAATATTCTATACAATATCTTTCCAGATAACATAATAATAAGGTATTTGAAGCTAAAGGAAGTACACTAGATTTCTTCACAGAATTAGAAATGTTTTGTGGATTTTGCAAATACAACAAAAGAGTTGCTGAATTATACTTGTCTTCTTTCTTGAATTCCTTCTTCTAAAGCTTACAAAAATTTCATGTTACAGAGTTTCAATTTTTTTCAGTTCATTCAACAAAAATTAAAATATTCCTTCACTTTTTAATGAATTGACACCTCATCAAGCTAAGCTATCAGTTGCTAGACAAATCGGTTCCAATCGATAATTGGTAAAATGAAAAATATTTGTATTTTTGAAGAAGTATTTGTAATTTTGAAATATTTGGCGTTTTGGAAAAACGATTTTCTTAATTTAAAAACTGGTTTTCAAATGTGATAAATTTACTTTAAAAAACTAGTTTTAAAAATCTATAAAATCTTACACTAGGTAAATGAATAATGCCAGTCATTTTTATTTTCCCTGATACCTAGTATAGAAAATGTACAGTGACAATTTTTAAAAAAGTCGGAAACGAGATTAGGAAGAATTTTTACGTTTTAGACCTCCCTGAATTTGAAAAACATGTTTTTTGGAAAATGTCCCTCAGTCAGAATGTAACAAAGATAATTCAAAAAGGCTTTAATCTACACTTTGAACTTTGGTTTTGGTTTTGATATATGGTTTTTCTGTCAAATTTTCTCATTTCCATCAAATTTTGAGCAAAATATAAACAGAGGAAATCCATCTGTCCTGCTGTTCGAATGTATGCTAATACGATAATTAGAAAATGAAGCGAAGCAAATATATATATATATATATAAAGAAAATTATGTACAGATTTACAGTGTTGACACCTGACAAATTTTGAGGCAAATACAACAAGGAATCGGCTGTTTGTCTATCTGTACTTTTAGAAACATATAAAAGCAAAAATTCAAGAAAAAGGATTGATTTAACTATATGAACTTCATTGTGAAATTTTGAGATTGAAAGTGCAATTTTTTGTCAAATTTTTGTTTCGATCGTTTGAGATAAAACATACCTAAACCACAAATTCGATTTTAACGCATGCCGGCGATTAATCGCCAAAAAAAGTCACAAAAGAGGACAGGATAGATTCAGTAAACATGCGAAATTCAAACCAAAACTAGTTCCATAACTATTGTACTCCAATGAAATCTAAGGTGTTATTTGGCCTGACAAATTTATTAGAGAATGTACGAAAAAACACTTGGGAGCCCACTTCCACTTGTTTTTTAATTTTTTAAATTTAAATCTTTTATCAGCTGTGTTGAGACGGCCATCCCAAGAAAGAACTTTTCATAAAACTCATGCAATATTTTACTTTCATTTCTTTTTCATAAGAACTCGTGCTCTTTTTCATAAGAACATGCAATATATCCCTCGACACTGCAAATCAGGAGAATATATAAAGTGGAACACTGATGATGAATACTTTGTTTAAATCGTGTTTTCATCATCAATGTAAATGCCAGAAAATGTTATTTTCCATTTAAATTTAAATGAATTCAAATTGAATGAGTTTTTGTAAATCTTAAAGTAAATAAGAGATAAGTTGTTTTAACTTTTTAGAATAAAAAGTTATGTTTTGTATCATTATTTCAACTGTCATTTCGAGTTGTTGCAGCATGATTATCAGCAGTAGCTTCGACATAAAAAGTCTCCTCTTCTTGACAACATAAATGCCCGAAATAATAATTCAGAATATAAGTTTAAAATAAACATCGCAGATATGATTAAGCCGTAAATATTGTCAAAAATGATCTCCTTATCGAGGGGAAAGTTACAGCTGCCAATTACTAAGTTTAATAGCTCTCGAAACTAAAAAGATATTATGTATATTTATAAGTGATGCGATAGGAAGGTTAATCTACATTTCTAAATCTTCATAGCAGGAATGACATTATTGTAAACAGTATAAAAAAGTTGACAAATGAGATAACTTTATTATTTCCTAATATCCATATTTTTTTAAATATATTCTTATTCAAAATATCTTGTATTAAAAAACTTTAAAATTAAAAAAAATATTCATGGCAATTATAAAGATCACTACTTTCCAAAATTTATACAATCTGACGCATCTTTAAAATTAAATCGAGTAATTTAAAATGAAATCAACGAAAATTGAAGTAAAACAATTTGAAATGAAATCTCTTAAGATCAAACAGTTTGTTCTCTTTGGGTTAACTTTTTATTATTATTATTTTTTTCTATTTTAATCGAAAAATGTACTCCTTTCCTTAAAATTGAAAAAAAGACCAAGTGATATGTTCATGAGGTGAATATTTCGTTTTAAAACTATTCGAGGATGAGGTAATTCATAATTTTCAGGGGCCTTGCGATAAATCATCAAAATATCGAAACCATCACCAACTTGGAGAATACCAATTAAAGATGTTGGCGATTTTCAAATTCACCAAGTAACCAGGAAGTGCAAACACCTTCGCAAAATCTTGGCGTCCTATGCGGACTATAACTAGGATAATTTTATTTAAACGGATTATAAACTAACGAATATAACTGCCATATTCGTTATCTTGGAGTTTTAGACCTAATCTGAAAATTTAATTTAATTTCCAATTAAATTTAATCCATTTCCGCCAATTTCATCCATTTTCTTACGTAATCTAAAAATCGCCAACTGAATCTTTAAAACACAAGATAAGAATCTTAATAAAATATTGACTAATCATCAGAATTATTATCTCTGCTTTTTGTTAGATCTTAGCTCACAAATGAAACAATGGTGCCATTAAAATGTCACCTTTCTGGGTGAAAGATAAGATTATCACCCCAATAAATAAAGATTAGTTAGTCCTATTTTGAAATTACACGCGAATTATATTACGACACATTTTATAATTTTAAAGTCTGGTCAGATAAAGATAAATAATATGGAAAAAATGAATCGAAACATTGTAAAACCACAATGAAAACAGTATGCCTTACATTCGTGAACAAAAATTTGCATACTTAATAATATTGTGAATAAATAAATAAAGATAAATCTTCAACAATCCTGAATTGTGTTGTCAGCATTGGAATAGAAGGCTGTAAGCCTTCTTCAAAGTCGGTGATATACTACGATCATCTTGAAGAATTCATTCAATGTGTATTCATTTGTTAACTTTAACCAATAGTGTTCCACTAATTTTTATACTGCTACAGCAGATCTGACAAGCAACTTTTTATTAAAAGCCATCCGATGAATGTATTGGAACAGAATGATGTTGTGATGAGGTAAAAGTTTCCAAATTGAACAAGAATTACAAAAAATATGATATAATTAAAATGTCCTAAATTTTTAAAGGACTGTATTCAATTAAATATTACTGAAAGAATTGATAACTGCAAGATATCCAATGTAAGGGTTACAGTAGAAAAAGCAGTTTCAAAAATTAAAATGAAAAAACACTTTGCAAGGACTCTATCTTATAGATGTTTATAAAATGTTAATTAAGTATTTTTTTATTACTAGCATGTCGTGTAACTTTTAAAAACCATTAATTAACATCAAGTAATTTTTGTATTTGATTTTTAGCTGTTGGCATTAAAATAAAATGCATTATGAGTTTTACTTTTTTTACTATGAACTTTCTTCACCTTTTAGTAATTCATATGGATAATCATGTCTAATAATGAGTAATCTGTCTATTCTCATTAGTGTTTTTCTGATAATTATCATTTTTCTTTCTTGTATTTAAACTAAAATTGATTGTTATAATGCCATTGTGTTATAAACCATCGTGCGCCTCAGTGATTTCTGTTTTATGAAATACAGATATTTTCATTGAACATCAATTTCCATATCAACATTTATTATACAATTTTGTATTTCCAATTTCAATGCTACATGAATGCTTCACTCTTTTTTATGTTTCTTTAATCTTTATCAATTTCAAATCATAAAATTATATAAAAACATAAAAGTTTTTCTTCTAACTCCTCTTTATATATTATTTAATTTCTATTTGTATAAATATTTATCATGACCTCATTTTTGTTTATTAAATTTACTGTATTATATGTTTTTGTTTTATTTTCATATATTCATGCAGTGTAATTTTTTATCAATAACTTAAGCATTTTAAAATGCATTTCAGGAGCATTTTGCTTTAAAAGTATAATACACGACGTTGGATTTTTATCGGTGATGAAAAAACTCTTGTCGTTTACTGTCTAGTATGTTTCTGTTGAATAAAATTGATTTCACTAATTATTTTGTCATTCTTGCCACGCTATTTTTATATTCTTTCTAAATGTCAAGAATAATAAGTACTTTTTGAGTTATTTTTAATACGTGATTACCTTGAAACATCCATTTGATCCTTTTTTTTTTCGAACAATTATCATATGTATATCTATATTTTTCGTAACGTGTAAATAAAAATTATGAAGGTGTAATTTTGCTTATTTGTTTTTAATGATTTCTACAAATTAAAATAAAATAACTAATTCATCAGTTGAATAGATTGAAAAAATAGCCTCTATACTTATTTATAATGTATAATTCGACATTGTAATCACAATTTATTCAAATTATATATAAATTTGACTTTCATGTTCTTTCTTCTGAATAAATCGAAAACTTCCAAGTCTCAATATTAATAAAAATAATTACATAAGAAAAAGTATAATAATTTTATTAGTAAGCATAAAAATGTTATTTAAGAGTAATATTTATTTAAAAGAAACTATATTCGTAAAATTCAACATTAAACAACATTTAAATAACAACGTATGTAATTTATCAGAAACACTGCCATAGTCATTTATCAAAATGTGTTCATTGAACAAAATAAAAAAGAATATGGGAAAGAAAAAAAATAAAACGATATCAAAATAATTAAAAGCGATATTAATTATTTATGAAAAACAATAACTACATTGAAAATACTAATTGAAATTTAATATAAGAAAAAAAAATAAATTACTACGAAAATTTGGAGAAAATGATTCAAAATATCAATTTCTTTAATCAACTATCAATTTTTATAATTATTCGTTTAGCTTAGCATTAAACTTCAGGGCTTTCATCAGTGTTATCGGCAGACATCCCGACATTACGCAGAACGGTTGAAAATCCAATTGACAATCCCAATTGACACGGTAGGAGATATCTGTTACTGACGCATAAAAGAACAAAACACCAAACGGATAGAGGAGATACTGAATAATTTTACTGAGAGTTTGTATGGCAAAATTGCAGAAACCACCAGCTGTAATGCAAGCGTTACACCTGTAATGTAATGAGGGGCGCACTTTTTCAAACACATCCGGCATTTTTGAATGGCGACGACAGCAACAGAAATCCTGGCAACTATATTCACGTTGGAGATGACAGAACTTCCGCAGACGAGACTTTTTAAAGGGCTCACAAGTAAAAGACTGGAGGAATGTGGTGAGCTTGCTCGCCAGGGTGCGGGTCTACCACAACAAATTCCTTCTTCTCGGGAAATGCTACCTGTACAGTCTTGTGGCTTCAAAAGCATTCCCACTCCCTAGACCGTACATAAAATGCATGCCCACCTTTACTGATTACTGTACGTCGCCATACCTTCTAAAATCCATTGTAGAAATGACGATGTGTAAGAAAACTCTTGCTTTATGCTTTACATTAAAGTGCCATCAAGCGATTCACCACTTGCTCTCCACCCATTCTTTGAATGGTGAAAATTGCTTATTTAGATGTTTTATATCACCCCTTAAATTTCAGCCTTAAAGTTTTGAAGCACCCTGTATTTGCAGTTCTGTATCAAACTTTTTCTTCAATCGATTGAAAAAAATGCTTAGAAAACGCCTATTCGATTTTTGAATATAATAAACTGCTTATTAGGGATTAATCGCTAAAAGAATCGTCGAGGAACAGATGGTAGAAGCATGCTAAATCGATATTAAATATCAATATTTCATTACTATTTTTTGTCCGTCTGTAAACACTATAACTCAACTATACTTCGAATTAGATGGATGAAATTTAGTATACTGAATTTAAGTGAAATTTTCAGCTATCAGTCAAACATTGAACAAAATCTATTCTGTCTATCTTTCGAAATATTCAAATGAATACAATAACTGTCAAGCTAAAACGCAAGGCCAATAACATTTAGTGGACATATTTAGAATTTGAGATGCAGTTTTTCCTCAAATTCTGTACCAAATCTTTAAAAGAGCACTGCATGTAAACATAATAATTCATAAACAGAATGACTTAAATTTATGAAATTCAGAATGTGATCTTGCGAGTACAACTGTAGTTCCCTATCCATTTCAGGGATTAATCGCCAAAAAATTACAATAATTCATAATGTATACAATTCGTAATCCATACAATAATTCAGAAACAGAATGACTTGTTGTACTCACAAGATTGTACTCATACAAGCTGTATTCACAAGATCGCCTTCTGAATTTCATAAATTCAGAATGTGATCTTGCGAATACAACTATAGTTCCCTATCCATTCCAGGTATTAATCGCCACAGAAATTACAATAATTCCTAATGTATACAATTCGTAATACATACAATAATTCATAAACAGAATGATTTAAATTTATGAAATTCAGAATGTGATCTTGTGAGTACAACTTTAGTTCCCTATCCATTCCAGGGATTAATCGCCAAACAATTACAAAGATTCATAATGAATACAATTCAGAATTCTTACAATAATTCACAAACAGATTGACTTAAATTTAAGAAATTCAGAATGTGATCTCTTGAGTACAACAGTAGTTCCCCGTTTATTCCAGGAATTAATCACCAGGAAGAATATGCGAAGAATCACATAACAGATTCAATAAAAACGCTCAATTTAAGCCATATTTTGTAATTATTATTCCTCAATGCCATAAAAGAGATTCAAGATCTTACCCTAAATCAACAATTTAATGCGTGAGCGAGGAAAGGGACAACATCTTTAATTGAGATTACACGAGAAAATTTTGAAAGGACCCCTTCTATCGGGGTTTTTTCAGTGATAAAGGAAAATGGCGCTATTAAATATGTTTGGAAACAATGAAAAAGATTTCAATTTATTTAAAATACAATAACAACAATAAAGTTAATTCATAAAAACATGCAGAAATATTTTTAAAGATTGTATATATGTTAAACATTTATCAATAAAAAGAAATTTTTAAAAATAATTTTAAAATTGTGTACAAATTTATTCTATGCAAAAAAAATTCAACAATCATCACAAAAGAATGACAAAATTTCACTACTTCTTAATGAGATAAGTAATAAATCATTTTATTATTGATAATAATTTTTATTATTATTACTATTATTATTAATAAGAATTACAAACAATTGCACAGAGGTTTCAAATTCCCATCCTAAAATATATATTGATCAAATTTGGTAGTCTTAATTCTAATGGTTTGTCCTATAAAATACTAACATATTCACCACACACAAACATCCGGCTTTCATTATTTATAGAGATTTATGATTATTTGTAAATTAAATATTTCAATAATGGTTAAATAATTTTTGTCATCAATATTTTTGAAAAATATACAATAATATTGAAAGACTATTACATAAGTAAAAACTTTTACCTGTGTGAAGAAAAAAAATGCGTAAAATGCTTGAATTCGCAACATCGTTTCCGTGAGCTTAAGTTATTGTCAGCTAAGTTACAAAGTTAAGATATTTATGTTATTGTGACATCTGTTATTAGTTTTTGTTTCAAATCAATTATATTTGTGAAAGATAAGAGAAAGTCTGTGTGGGTCTGAAGAGGGTTTTTTCTTCTTCACATTGGTTTTTATATCAATCTATTATCGTTTTTATGAAATCATAAAGTGATAAGTTAACTATCATTTCAAAAGTCATTATTATTTAAATTTTTTCTAGATTGTTCATATCAAAATCTTATCACTCTGACAACTTTTTTAATCGATAAGATTTCTTTCCTTTTAGAAAATCTATGGTCTTTTATCCTTTACATTTGATTTTAGATTTGGATGTTAGAAAACTAATAAACTTTAATCATGATTAGTAAGTTCTTTTAACAAATCAAATTTGAATTTTTTCTAAGGAATAGAACAAAACTTTCAATAATAAGATTTTTCTAAAAAATTCGTCCTGCCGGCAACAAAAGAAACTGGCGTGTGGAGAAATTAATTCATAGATATCACAAAAGATGTCATAGAGATATCCTAAAGATATCCTCATCATCATATTTGGCTAGAAGCCTAGGGTGAGCCAGTGCCTTCCTCTGAATTCTGTTCCAACGCAATTTATTTTTGGCCTTTGTTTGCCAATTTCTTTCTTGAAGAACCAGGAAGATTGTCTCCATAGTTTTATTTTAGGTCTACCTCTTTTCCTACTTGTTAGAAGTTTACGAAAAAAATTTTTTAATGGAATCATCATCGATTCTCAACATATGAGCCACCCTGTTCATCCGATTTACTTTTATGAACTTTATAATATCAGGATCTATATAGATTTTGTATAGTTCAAAGTTATATCTTCTTCTCCAAACATTGTTGGTTTCTGTCTCACCGAAAATGGCTATTTTATTTTCTTCAGCTTTGTTCAGGGTCCAGGTCTATGAGACAAATATAAGTATTGTTCTAATTAAGGTTTTATATAGTGATTTTTTTTTCTTGATTGTAATGAGAATTTAAAAAAAAATCGTTTTAGTCCGTAAAAGGTTTTGTTTGCATTCATTACACAATCTTGAATCTCCTTGATTATGCTAATGTCATTAGTAGCTTTAGAACCAAGTTATGTAAAATTTTGGACAATCTGGAATTTGTGAGAACCAATTTGTAGATGGGATTCATGGAAGGTTCTATTATTTAGTACAGGCATATCTTCTGTTTTTTCACTGTTTATAAGTCTTATGCTATTAGCAGCATGCTCTAAAGAACGAAAAGCATCTTTTAATGCGGTAAAGTTCTTGAAATGATTTCAATATCGTTCCCATTAGCCACATTTTGTGTTGATTTTGAGAATATATTGCCTCTGATGTTAATTCCTGAATCTCTTATGACTTTCTCTAAAGCAACATAAAAAAGGCTGGAGAAAGAAGTATTACTAAATAAAAATTTCATGTAAGTTGATATCACTAAATAAAAACACATATAAGTTGCCATTGAAAAATACATATGTATGTTGCAATCTCAGCAATGATCATTTAAAATTAGATAATTTAAATAATTAAGAACTGTAATCATTTATAAATTCAAAAAGAAATTTAAAATTTAAATAAATAAATAAATAAAATTTGTATACCTTAATTTTTAACTTAGAATAAAAAACGAACTCATTAAAAAATTATGGAATAAAGAGAATTTTGTTGTTACTATTAAAATTTATTGTTATAAATTATGTTTTAAAAATTTAATTTGAATTTCTAGTCTGAAACATCCTGTCTGGTAAGGTTATCATGTTTAAGAAGAGCAATATTAATTTAATAGTATATGTGTTTTAGCTCCTGATTTTTTTTATTTAAAACTACATAATAAACTTATAAAATGCATTTTTATATAGTTTGACAACGGATCTAAAATCCTCCATGCTTTTGCGCATGCATTTGGATGGATTGAATTCGTCAAACTAGGAGTAAGAGGGATGACAAAATCAGGAGATGTTAACATTTAGCACTAAAATAAACTCGGATAGATAAAAACAAAATATTAAGGTCAGAAACGATACGATATTCACAAACGTGTGAAAAAAAAAAGAACTAAAAAGTATCTAATAGGGCAAGAATCAAAGTCAAAGAACGATGATTACAAGAAATACTCTTGTCTTTCGGCTTCTCACCCCTTAGTGAGATGGAATAGTCGAAAAATTGTCGTCTCAGGATACTGAAATGAACAGTAATGCCATCTATTTCTTTAATTTTTTATTTAAGCTCATAAGTTTATAAAACTATACAAAAATGATGCAAAATGCGTAGTACCTCCATTAAAGTTTTATCAAAAGTAACAAAGAGAGTCTGAAACTTAAATATTTTTAATTTAAATGGACTATTTTTTTCGAATTTTAATTTTTTTAAATGGCAGCAGATCTTTCAAATAAAGAGAATATCAATTATTTCAACTGCGAATGGTTGAAGAAAAAAACTATTCCATTATCCAATGCTCCGTAATTAAAAAAATATTAAAATTAAATTTATATCTTTGGATAACTAAATTTTTGCATTAAAATGTTTGTGAAAAAGATTTGTGAGCAGCAACATACTCTGAAATTATGGAAAAATTTTAATATTTCAATTAGTTATTTTTTTGCAATTAATATCTTTCTTTCATAGTAATTTGCTATTCAAGAAGCAACCGAGGATTAAATTTTGTAACTCTACGTTCAACAGATTAGTCTACAGCTTCCTTGTATGCTTCCTTGCATGTATTCTACTACTTTCCTAGCAGTGAAATTTTGTACAACGTCCACAAATTAAAAAACAATAACGAATATTTAAATACCGCTCCTTTGTTTTTAAACGGTGCATGAAACTTTAACAGTTTTCACATCATTATGAAATTTAAACGAGGAACGGTATAATATAAAGAAGCAAGAAAAATTAAATTTCTCTTAAAACCGACTACTTTTTAGATAATAAAAGTAGATGTTTCCTTATACATATTCCACTACTTAGAGCGGAGTTTTCGTACAATATCCATACATTCAACGATTTCTAAAATTTCCATAACTCTCCTTTGCTTTTAAGCTTTTAAACTGTGCATGAAACTCTTACAGCTTTCTCATCATTATAAAATTTAAATGAGAAGTTGTATGATACAAAGAAGTAGCACAAATTAAATTTCATTTTAAACTAACTATGTTCAGGTAATAAAAGTTATGGTCCTTATATGTATTGCTTTACTTTCTTAATAGTTATGTTTTCATACTATGTCCACACATCAACAAATATTCCGAGGTTTCAAAATCGAAACGATATGAAATTTTACAATTTAAACTAAATTTTTATATTATTATTCCTAGCAGCTAATTTACTATGCATTTTAAATTATGGAGGAAATGAATTAGACTCTAAGGAATAAGTTTTCTAATTCTATTGGAAAGGTAAGGTAATTTTTGTGATTTTTTTTTTATAAAGCAAAAAAGAAGAAGAAGAAGAAAAAAAAAAAAAGAATGAGAATCCAGATTAGTCTTTTTTGTCAATTTTAGATCCATCTTACCAATAACAGTGATTTCTGCTATACAACTCTATACTTGCTAACATTTTCATACTGCATACTACAAGCAGTATTATTCCATTTCAATATAAGTTGTTACTTTTGGAATCAAATTCTAAATTTCTAATTACTTGATTATGAAATTTTTAAAAAAATTTACAAGAAAAAGAAATTGCATTGGCAACACTACATAGTACAAGGAAGTTCAGCTGCATATTTCTTAAATGTATAAAACAATCATAAGAACATTTTGAACTTTTTTGCAAATAAAAGCATATGATGTAACTGCTGTGTGAATGGCAAATGTATCCCAAGAAATAGATAGCCAGATACATTTTACAGTTAGATACATATACATACAGCATTATGTATAGCAATTCTGCAATGAAAATCAATGTATTATCACTGATTGAAAGTAAATACTTATTCCAAAATGTTCACTTTTGTAACCTAACATTTGTGTGACAGACTTTTTAAACACACTGTTCTTTTATTTCATGTAGGGAAGCATTATAAAAACCACACTTTCTAGACTTCAAACAAGAAATGGAATAACTTGAAAAATGTTCTAAAAATGAATCATGAAGTAGTACAGGTGAGGAAATAATCTTGATTTATACTGCATTTCGAAGGTACATTAATTTTGAGAAGAGTTCTCATTTCTCATAAGAAAAACCTTTTCATCCAACAACTTAAAAAGATATTATTTCTTATTCACCAGCTTGCATTTTAGATTTTTTAATGATATTAATTATTGTAAAATGTCCTGCTTTTGTGAGTTTTAGAATGAAACAAACAATTGTCGAATAACTTAAAATAAGTCTAATGTAATGAATTTTTCCAGGAATAAAAAACAATTCTGAGTAAGAGCAAAATAAAAATAATAAGTTAAATAAACATACTTTAAAACAAAGATAAAAATTTGAACACATAGTTGCATTTTATTTGTACAAGGAAAATTACATAAATCCGTACAAGGAAATTTACACACAGTTGCATCTTGAAACAAATGTTTTCACTCTCGGCTAATGAGAAGTGACACTAAAAATAATGACAAGATATACAAGTAGGTACTAAATTGTTATTAGGCACTAAGTCCAACAACGATCATGGCATTTATGAAGAAACTGATAAATGTGGTTCAATTTAGGATATGAATTCTAATTGAATATCCAAATATATGATATAACAATTGATTAAAAAATATCTTAGTTTCACTTAGAGAAAAAAAAATCAAAATAAAAAAAAAACATCCATACAAAAAGGCATTAAAATCCAAAGTAATGGTATCAAGATCAATAAAGTAATGTTTCAGGTTATGTAAAACTCTAATTTTCATACAAACATAAAAAAATTAAAAGCACGATGAACTACAAATGCATCAATGTATGTCCATAAAAGTGACAAAAAAAAAAAAGCTTATTTACTATTAAAAGAAAATATACAGGAATGATGTAATACATAGAACTATGGATTTTTCTGGGAAAATAGTCATTTTGATTTTAGACTAGAAAAATAACTGTTTTTTTATTTATTATTATTGAAGTAATATATCATTTAGTCTTTTTAGCCATGAACAATTCATGGAAATTTAATTTTTATTTGGAAAAGGGAAAGCCCTTGCATTAGCAAATTAACAGCATCATTTCATAGATTAAAAATAATTAAGTCCTAAATATATAATACACACATTCAAATAAGAATGTTTCTGGAGTGATGCATATGTTCTTTGCCATAATAATAATTATCCTTAAAAATAAAAAGTTTTAAATGAACTCCCAAGTACCATATTACTTATAAACGAACAAGATGATACAAGAAAAACATTACTATGCAAAAGAATTCTCTATTTAAAAACAATGTTTTTTTTACTGTAACATTAAAAGCAAGCTTTAAGTAACAATATTATGACAAGTTTTAGGTAAGAATTACACAAGAGAAAATTTTTTTATCTCTTTAACATCGTTACTCATAAATGCATCTATTTCAAATCACATCTTAATTTGGGCATTTATCATTATGAAAACGTGTTTTCAATATTCAGATTATTATTTTTTTTCAAGTGCATGGAACAGCTAAAAGTGAAAATAAAAAATAGAGAAGAAATAAGATAACAAGTTCCTCTTAAGCAATAAACCATGGATAGAATTAATTCTTTCAGAAAACATTGAAGACGTATGTGAAACTCCATATATTTTCAGTCAAACTGACAAAAAAAATGTTAACCAGAGGTATTCATAAAACTATTCATAAAAAACAGAACTATTCATATTCAAAATAATGCTGAGTATTTTTGTTCAATGACATAGTATATAACCAAATTTTTTCTAAAACATTTTAGTATTGATTTAAAATTGAATGAAAAATAATGTGTGCATGACATATAAAAATAGTCACAATTCAAAATGAGTTTGAAAATCAATTATTTCCTATCGCTTTACTAATGAAATTCTAATAGACTTGATAAAAGTATCTCAAGTGCAATAAAGTCAATGACAGACCAAAAAAAAAAAAAAAAAAAAGATTTCAGGAGTAACTGGTCATGAATATTCTCCAGATACAGAAGAGTTTAGTATGCTCATTCTTGCAGTTACAGAAGCTCTATCATTCCCAATTAATTTATAAAAGTATCATGATTAAATTATAAAACTGGCAGAGAAGGATAATACCTAGAAAAAAAAGGAGGAAAAAATGCATTGAGTTATGTATGTATGTAGGTATTTATAGCAAAACAACCTCTCCAGACACTTTGCTAACTTAAAATTATGAATTAGATACAAAATGACTAATAAGAATTTCAAAAATGGGAAGAGTGAACTAAAGATGATAGCCGTGCGAAAGTTTCTGAAGATTGCTTTCCATGAAACATAAGCTGTAAAGAAAATAACCTCTCATAAATCGACACTGGAAGATTTTGCTCTAAGTTCTTGATCTCGAACTTTGCAAGCAACATTAACCAAAATGTAAAGGCGAGTAAGCGAATTATCAACTGAAGAAGGTAGTCCATTGGAGGATGTCCATGAAGAATCCTCTTTTGAGGAATATGGTGCCTTAGAGTTGTCACCAAAAGAGCTTGGATGCGAAGTATTTCCATTCACAGAGGGTAGACTCTGCATCACAGTACGCTGAAGATCAGTTTCGGGTGGTCGAATAAGCATTTCTCTCTCACGCCTGCTCTGTTTGGTCCGTTTCAGAGAACAGGCCTCCTGAGAGGAACTGATCTGAGACGAGGCAATGGACGTGATACTGTTGTCAGAGTCCTCGCTGTCAGCATCTATGTTAGTGACGCTGTCGTCAGTAAATGATATCCTGCTGCTGTTGGAGTCCATGGATCGACTGTGACTACTCGATCTGCTGCTGTTGATAGTGGAGGTAGGTACAGACTTGGGAACATTAACACTACTTTTCCGCGTGATAGTGTAATTCACAGGATCATGGCCTTCCTTGCGGATAATATCAGGTAGGATGCGTCGACGGGCATTGATGAACCAGTTGCTGACTTGAAGTTGAGTGAGTTTGGCATTTTCAGCCAGCTTGGCTTTCTCTTTCTCAGATGGATAGGCACTGTAACGATTCTCGTATAGCCACATCAGCAAGATCCGTACGGATTCTTTCGGGAGATTTCCACGCCGTTTCCGACGGGAATCGGCGGTCGATCTCGACTCCGGTTTCGGATAGGGCATAGCCTCGTCAGACAGGTGCATCGGGAGACTGTCTTTAGCTAAAAAAAGAAGAAGAAAAAATGCTTACGAGATGATAAAAATTAAGCTACATATTCATACAATAAAAAGTAATTTCAACTGTTGATTTTAGATCACGCATCAAAATTACAGGGGAGAAATAAAATTGCATTTTTTAAACATAAATAACTAAGTCAAGTCAATAACATTTATTTATCTACATAAATAAAAATAAATGTTTGTCTGTATGTCTTTTATGTCTTCCTAAACTTTTCATCCCATTGCGATAAAATTTGATCAATTTATTACTTACATCTACGGGATAGTTATAAGCATAACACAATGATCTAAAATAAAAAATAAAAATTCTATCTCAACCGCATCTATTTACCAAGGATTAATCGCCAAATAAATCACCGAGGAGACCCAATAGATTCAGTAGAAATGCTAAATCCAAGTTAACGGTTAATATTGTATAAACTGTATTTTCACAATGTTTGCTTAATGTCTTCTATTGTAAAACAAATGTTTTTTTGAGATAAACAAAAACAGAAAAGGATGGAAAAAAATGAAAAAAAAAACCATCAACAAGTTTGGCATATTTAGTGTTTCACTCTTCCAGAATAACCATTCCATTATTTCGATACGGTGCCCAATGTTGAAAAAACGAGCGAAAAAGAAATTCATTAACCATGATTTTAACATGGGTTAAAACTCTTGTATCCCTTAACCAAATGCTGATTTTACTCAGCATCGTTTACGGTTTTTTTAATATTTCAACTGAGGACATGCAAATTCTTGTGGGAGAATGCCCCCACAAAAATCTTTTTTAAATTTTTAAAAGCAATTGGCTTATATAATCTTATTTAATGCTTCACCTTGTAACCATATTTTTAAACATCCCTAAATTTTGAAGGACATAGCCTAGTTATTTTTTAATCAGCCTCTAATTTTAGATTTTCACATATAGACATGGTCTTTCCATTCTAACCGTATGCCTAGCGCAGCATAGTCAGTTCTGGCTCTTGCGCCTTTCAATCCAAAATCCAGTCCAATCCAATCCCTTCACCAAATGCTTCCCTTTCGTCGGTTTTCTTTTTTTGCTATATCCAGTGAACAAATATTTATAATTATTATAGATTTAGCGCATTCATCGAATACGGAAATAAAACGGAATAATGCTGAAGGAAAAAAAATCTTCTTGACACTTTTCAGTAAAATTAAATGTTTTTAAGATGCTTAAAAATGGTTTTCAAATTTAAGCCCTTTTAAAGAACCTTTCATGGCGTTACGCACCCTGTAAATATTAAGAAAATCAAAATCTAATACAATAACAGATCATCAGCCGGCGGCCTGGTCTAAGGGTAGTGTGCCTTCCCACGATCTGGGCATCCCAGTTCGGGCATGGTTGCTCTTTCCCCAGTTTAGATTACAAAATTAACGGAGTACCCGCCCGTGATGGGCGACCTCCGAACCTGGGAGATAGCTGCAGGATTCTAAGCTGTTTGTAGGTGAACATGACTGCTAACTACTACTTACAGTATCGGGGTGGACGCATGGGGAGTGGGCGAAGAGACTGCTTTGCTATTGGTCGGTTACTTGGAGGGAGATATGACTATTTAAGTTGGAGTTAGATACGCCGCAAAAAGCAATATCAAACTCCTAGATTAACAACAAAAATCATCAAACACATCTGCAAAGCCCCCAGATACCTCTCAAATAGTGAAATTCCCAAAGCTGTGGACTACCCCTCCCTTTAAAAAATTGATTAGAAAAATTGCCACAGACTTCTTCAATAACCTGAAAAACATCAAAAACGAAGCTATCAATAATATTACAAAGTACAATCCCCACCCAAAAATCAGAAGACACAAAAATATACTTCTCTAGCATACCCCCGCACCTTCACCACTAGTAACAATCAATAGAAACACGATTTTCGATAACCAGCACTTTCTAATCCAATCACAAAGCTTTTACTGAACTTGAAATTTTAGCTTTAGTTTGTGGGAGTTTGTGACATAGCATTCTCAAGGATAAACATTTTGTTAATGGGATCATTTGTGTTTCTCATTTCTTTAAAAACATGTGAATAAAATTATATATATATATATATATATACAGAGAGAGGGAGAGAGTGAGTTTGGTGTGGCTTTTTGTGGCTACAAGCGTAGTCCTGGGTCAAATTTTCGTTTCACTCTCCAAAGATGATACGATAGATACAGTAAAAGTGCTAAATCGTACTGCAATGCGTTATCTGGCATAACACCTTTATTAGAGAGTATGCGAAAAAGCTTTGGAGAGACTATTTCAGCTGGGTATTTTTTAATAGCAACGTAATTCAAATATTTTTATGAAAGCTTATTGTCATCGATTTGATATTAAAATTCAAAAACATACAAAATGATTAGTTTAAATTTTATATTAATAACTACTGACTCAAATTTGATTTAAAAAATAATTCGTATTATTTTTAAAAATATGCTTTTGAATATGATTTCTACATTCTTTACTCTTTAACCATCTTAAAAATTAAATTCAGATTTATCTTTAGTGGTTTCTTAAAAAGATAATTTTAATTTTGGTTTATAACAAATATATGTTTATTTAAATATCTGGAATTAAACTGATGCATTTCTCTTTGTAAAACTCACTAAAAAAATGTGTCATGATGTTAGAATTTTTTTGAGAACTATCCGTGCATTTTCATTTGCAAATTATTCACGAAATAATGTTTAGAAATCTTATCCAATTTGTAATATTGGTCAAAGAAATTCAAACAAAGCAAACACATGCAGGCACATTACGCTCTTTCATAATTCAAATGAAATAAACCATTGATATTGTAAATTATTAAAAGTTTTAATATTTGGTTACATATTTATAATCCTGAATCGTATAGATTGTAATGAAATTTGTTCTAACTTGACGTGGACTGAATGACTCAATGATAGAATGCTATGAATTGAAAGCGACAGTTCTCAAGATCCTATCTGGCTGCAAGTAAGATGTCTAAAAATCGTTTACTTACTGATTTACTTTCTATTTCTCGTTTATTCTGGAATGTTCTTACAATTTCTATATCTTTTTAAATCTGGAAGATTTGAATCATTTCTTCTTATGGATAGAAATAGTTGTATTTATTCCCTTGAATAAAGTCTCAAATTGAGATTAGCGAGTGTTATCTTAAACTTTTATTTATGGTTTATTTACACGAACTTCATCTACGCAACAATATATACAGTAAATTCCCAAATATCCGGCCTAATGGGGCGAAAGAGATAGTCGGAAAACAAAAAAGATGGATAAGCTGGAAGTCTTGTTCTATAGTAACAGGGTAATGGATATAATAATAATAATAAAAGACTGGGGGTTTATGAACTCGTTCCTTTGCCCACTAGTACCAGAAGAATAAGTTTTTATGCCAAAACTCACTGTTATAGCTCGTATTTTCACAGTTATTATTGAATACTAAGCCCTCTACATGAATCATAACAGCTTCATTGTTTCACCAAATATTTAATTGTGGGATATCTTCGACTGCTGAATTTATAAAAGATGGGTTCTGTTTACTTGCGTCGTTCACATGGCGAAAAAAGGAAAGTAACACTACCATGAAAATTAAAATATATATAACTAGAATAACAATTACACTATCTCATAAGCATTTCTTTTCTATTTCTAATATGAAATGAATACACAATATTCACTGTTTGAGACATTATTCATTTTGTCACTTGCTGATACCCGGCGCGCTGCTGCCGTCGAAAAAATAATACTAAGTGCAATTAATCAATAATTTGGCATTGTTTTTCGAAATAAGATGAACGATACAATATATAAAATACGAACAAACAAATATTCATTTTTATATATTAGGTTTGTTTATTCTTTAAGAATTGTAAAGCTTTGTGTTTGTTTAAAATAGTGATAAAAGAAGTTATTTATAAAATCACGTGATTCATTTAATCGGAATTCTCAAGTTTAATTTTAGAAAATGAGATAAAAATATTTTCTTTAAAAATTGATTAAGCATAGAAAATACACTGATCGAAAAAAAAAATCCCAACACTAGGAAGGAGCTGTGCTAGATAAACGAAATTTGGTAGGCGTGTTTATACATCTGAAAGATGACGTCGATTCAAATTTCGAGCTACGCGCGTAAGTGTGGCGCTAGTAGCGGCACTATGAACATGCAAATGAGGTTTGCTTTAAATAAGCGCTGTAAGGTTCGTGATCCTTATTTACAGTTGAGATTTGACGTAGTGGGTTATTGTTAGTCAAGGATGCCTCTGAGAAGACGAAGAAGCCATTATCAACAGCTCACTGAGTTTGAATGAGGTCGTGTGGTAGGGCTACGAGAAGGTGGGTTTTCTTTCCGCAACATTGCTGAAAGACTTGGCAGGAATGTATCCACTGTGCATGAGTATTGGCGGCAGTGGTCAAGGGAAGGTACTGCCTCAAGAAGACCAGGTTCCGGGCGGCCACGTGGTACTACTGAGAGGGAAGATCGTCGTATTCGGCGTATGGCTGTGGCTAATCGTACTGCGTCTGCAGCTGAAATTTGAGGTGCAGTTGGCACCACAGTGACACAACGAACTGTTACAAATCGGTTACTTCAAGGACAGCTCCGTGCCAGACGCCCTGTACTAGTGCATTCCACTGACTCCAAACCACTGCCGTTTGCAACGTGAGTGGTGTCAAGCTAGAGCTCATTGGAGGACGGAGTGGAGATCTGTTGTTTTCTGATGAAAGCCGGCTCTGCCTTGATCACAGTGATAGCCGTTTGTTGGTTAGAAGGAGGCCAGGTGAACGCTTGCTAGTGACCTGTCTGCGGCCTAGACACACAGGGCCTACTCCTGGAGTTATGGTTTGGGGAACAATTTCGTATGACAGCAGGAGCACTCTCGTGGTTATCCCACGCACCCTGACTGCAAATTTGTATGTCAGTCTAGTGATACAACCTGTTGTGCTGCCCTTCATGAACAGCATTCAAGGGGGTGTTTTCCAACAGGATAACCGCTGTTGTAACCCAACATGCACTACAGAGTGTCGACATGTTGCCTTGGCCTGCTAGATCACCAGATCTTTCTCCAATCAAGCACGTATGGGACATCATTGGACGACAACTCCAGCGTAATCCACAACCAGCATTAACCGGCCCTGCATTGACCGCCCAAGTGCAACAGGCATGGAACTCCATCCCACAAACTGATACCCGACACCTGTACGACACAATGCATGCACGTTTGCATGCTTGCATTCAAAATTCTGGCGGTTACACCGGTTACTAATGTACCAACATTTCACATTTGAAATGGCTCTTCTTGCCAGTGGCTCTACCTGTGATCGTGAAACTTTAATCAATTAAATATGTTACCTAGACAAATGTATTCCTAAAATTTCGTTACTGTACAGTAATTTTTTTTGGTGTAGGGATTTTTTTTCCATCAGTGTATATTTATACCATAAAATAGTTAATATATTTGAAAAGATTATTATTATTATTATTTGAAAATTAAGATAGTGCAAAACTATTCGTACTATGTTATTTTTGGAAGTTACTGCGGAAAACGCTAACATTTAATTAAAATTAAAAAACCCCAGGATTGGTCTTCCCAAAACTTTCTCGCATAATCTGTAATACCGTTGTTACCTCCAAGAAAGACTTGCATGTCATTTTTGTTCAATAGCTATACAATATTAACCTTTAACTTGGATTTAGCAATTCTATTGTGTCTCCTCGGCGATTTATTTGGAGATTAAACCTTAGTAAATAGATGATCCGAAATTTCCTCAGAATTCAGATCCGATTTTTTATTTTAGATAGTTATACTATGCCTATAACCATCCTGTAGATGTAAGAAATAAGCTGACCAAATTTCATCACAATCGGATGACAGGTGTAGGAAGACATAAGAGATATATAGACAAACATTCACTTTTATTTATATAGATATAAGAACCTGCTAGTTCTATTACCTTCTTTCATCTCTCAGGAAGCATCATTATAACTTCTTTCCAAAATCATTGCATTCTGCGCAAGAAATAACCCTCGAAGTGTGCTTTTATTTCGCTGACGGATTTAGGTGAAATCGCGAAGAGAATTTCATAAGGACAGAAAGAAGTAACCATCAGATGGAAATAATGCAGGATGCTGCAAAACATCCTATTAAACCTTAATCGCTTTTCTCTTAAAACTAATGCAATATGTGGTCTCGCGTTGTCATGATGAAAAACAACGGCTCTTCGGTTTATTAATTCTGATTTTCTTTTTTTTTTTTTTTGTTTTTACTACAACAGCTTTTAATTGATCCAGTTGGTGACATTGTTTCATCTTGAGGTAGGACCTTTTAAAAAATTACACCATCCAACCGCACCAAATCAAAAGAACTTTTTAAGGGGGAGGAGCAGGTTTTGCGTCAGTTTACAACTCCGAGACGATTGAAACCGATGACATAGACGGCTAACAGATGTCTCCTTGCATACAGCCGACCACTGAACGTAGCAGTATCGACAGGATAACAGATAAGTCTGTATGTCTGCACAAGCAGAGCCAGATAAGGCCATTCATAGCACGCTGAGAAAGATACTTTTGGGACATCCTAATATACATAGTTCGATGATAAGGAAACCAATATGTTGCTTTCCTTAGACATAAAACTGCAATTTAAAGATCCAAATTACGCAACAGATTCCATTTACCTAAGTCAATGCATTATATTATGAAATTATTTGAGTTGAGAGTGTACATATTAACAGACAACACAAAGCTGAACTTCCCTCAAAATATAATATAAATGTGCATTTTAGGTGTTGAAACTGTGTACCAAATTTCATTTATCTAAGTACTTGCCTTTTTGAGTTATCATTTACATGTATGTATAAATATAAATGATCAAGTAATTATGAATTTGATTCAAAATTTGATAGGAATCGACATTTTAGAAGCCAAATCTGTGATGTTTTCGTTCAAAATTTCATAGAAAATATAATTTGGAATAAAATAGAATAAATAAATATACCAAATTTAATGTCTGATTAATTCAAAGTACTTTTGAAAGAAAAGGATTTCAACAGAAATTCGAAAACCCTATTTGAACTACAAAATGGCAACAAAATCTGTGTAAGTACTAACAAAATAAAAAAGGATGATAAAAGGGAAAGGATCAGTTGAAGAACACCCAACTCAAGATTGAATAATATGATCTAAGATATTAACCCCTTCCAGTAAAATGACGAGCATCGCTCGTCATTGTTTTTTCATACCGTATAGCACAATGACGAGATATACTCGTCACACGACTTAAGTTACTGTTAACTATGATAATAAATTCCGTTTAAAATTTCTAGTGAACTGTATTTGGCAGCACTTTTGTCACTTAATATCATAGGTCTGTATCATATTATTTACCGTTAGTTTCTCTTGGTACGTTATGACGAAATTGCTGTTAGTTAGCGGACTTCATTCTTATAAGTAGTTAGCGTAAACATCTTTTTAACTAAAGAAAAATCATGCTGTGAAATAAACACAGTAACTAATAAGAATTGTGCACATCATGAATATCAAAGTCATTGGAATGATTCAGAAAGAAGCATCTGGAAATCTGTAGAAATATGCATACATATGCCTGGTACAGATAATGAAATGCATAATAGTAAAATATTATCAAGAAATCGTAAATATGTTGAAATACTAATACGTGATTTCGGTAAATGCTATGGAATCGTAGGCACATCATCAGAATGGATTTGATAATGTGTTAAGAGTAAAGGTAATTTATGAGAGTGTCTGGCGCAAAAGGTAAAACTATTGGCGAATCCAAAATCATTAGAGGTTTTTGAAGAGGTATTTAATATGAACTTACGAATAACTGTTATATCCATGTTAATAACGTAATTTTAATTAACAATACGTAAAAATTCGGAAATAAACTAAGTTTTCTTAAATAAAAAATAAATGGCAATTTCGCGCACGTTTCCTTATTAAATCTTACTGGAAAGGGTTAATACGAAAAGAGCACAGATGGAACCAATAATGGCAACAAATTGATAAATGAATCTGAAGATAGCAAGATACATCTAAAGCATAGAAAACAAGCCCAGAATAATAAGTTATAGAACGGTGATAAATATGGAATTTATTGATAAGTAAATTTAATTAACAAAAACATTATGGTACTGTACAAACAAGGGTATTAATTTGTTAAAAAAAAGTAGTAGTTATTAATATTTGTCTAAGTATCACAGTTTATTTGTAGTAGATTTATTCAACAAAAGTATTATGGTACTAAACAAATAAGGGTACTAATTTGTTTAAAAAAAAGAAATAGTTATTAATATTTGTCTAAGTTATTACAACTTATTTGTAGTAAATTTAATCAATAAAAACATTATGGTACTATACAGACAAGGGTAATTAGTTTTTTAAAAAATAGTTGTTAATATTTGTATAAGCTATCGCAGTTTATTTGTAGTACATCAGATAACATGAACTAAAAATATTATGCACAGAATTCAGATAAAAATTAATGGTTTTTGGTTAAAATCAATTAAACCTTATACCAATATCACATGACATATTGATGGAAATATTATCAGTATGTCCATCTAATAAAAAAGAAGACAAAAACGATTTAATATATCATACCATGTACCTCTTAACAAGTAAATTATCTAAATGCATTTCTGTTGGGGGTAACTAAATGAACTATAATCGTGCACTAGAGCGTACAAGTCTCCAATGTGTGAATATGTATCATATTTGTAGGCATGAAACTAGCACACAGGTAATGATAGTAATGAGCCAGTGCTCATTTAAACTCAAATTTTAGTATTTAATGTAAAAATTACTTCTTTATTGTTTATATTTTTAGATGCTTTTTTTTTTTTGCACAAATTTATTAGACTAAGGTATTTTTTGTTAAAAAAAAGTATGTACAGCCATTAACTTTTTCATCAAAAGTAAACTTCTGAAAGTTTTATTAATGTTTTAAAATAATTTTTCTAAATCCAAACCCTGAAAAATCATTGCTGCACTTACATTTTACAGATGAAAAAAAAAAAAAAAAAAAAGTCTTAAGAAAGTACAATAACAAAAATCTTTAAATTTAGCTTACCATCCACTAATTAATAATAAAGTTCAATATGCCAATCAATTGTGCAAAAATTACCTTGGTTTAAATGTAAATTTTTCTAAAAATTTAAATTTCACAGTTAAAACAAATGGAACAAGTTTCTGAATGCAATTTAGATTCATCCCATTTAAAACTAAATATCTTCCAGTATACTTTTCCCATAAGCTTTTAGAACCATTATTAATTTAATCAGAAGCAAAATTTTGTAGAATAAAGAATTATAAATTTTCATTACAAAAATAAAATATGCTCAATTCGACGGCAAAAATTTAACCTAATGGCCTTGTGGTCAAAGAATTATACAAATATTAAAAAGTTGAATCCTTTTTCTGGCCAACATTAAATTATTAAACAGAATTCTGAAGGATTTTTTTCCCTTCTTTTTTTAAATTTTAATACACCAGATCCTTTAGAAAAATCATTCCACATAAGCTGTATACATTTTAAGTTATGATTCCCCTACCATTATAATTTATATCCTTTTATAAAAAATATCAATCCATTTGAATCATTTTTCCTTAACACTTTCAACGAAATATCTCGTCTTTCAGATACTTCCCATTACAGCTTTCTGTGGATTAAAATTTACCTCTTATTTCAGTTTAGATAGGCTGAATTTTTTAATACATATCTGAAGAATACTTTAACTTTTTTCAAAATGACAAAAGAGTCAAATTTTAGTCCACAGGAACCTGTAATTGGTAGTATCAGAAAGACGAGATATCTCGTCAGTAGTGCTGAAAGTGTTAAAGGATTGATTTTTACACTATCTTCTATAAAGACATACAAAGGAAATCAAATGACAAAATTTGTTAAAAGTGGTGTTGACATTTATTCGACAACACTTATTTATTAGAATATAATCACTCTTTGGAAAAAATAATGTCCACACCTTTTTTTGGAGAAACTTGCTGGTGATTTCCACTAACAGAAGAAATTTTTTTAAAAAATACACTATGTTATTTGTTGCTGATATTCAAATACAATTTTTCTTTAAAAAATCAACTACATCAAATGTGATGATTTATCAAATAGCTTTCTCTTATTTAGAGCAAGGATCTTTGTTAATAGATTTTAAAACTATTTAAATTTCCGAGGGCACATATATTTGTTTATCATTCATTCAATCATATGTTTTCGTATGCATAAAGAATTTTTTAAAATCTTCACTTTTTAGTGTTTTTAAAAAATACTTTACAAACTATTTTACAAATTTATGTCAATTTTTCAATGCATTCTAATGATAATTATAAATTTTTAAGCTTTTAAAGATCCCTGATTATACTGTACAAATTTTGTTAGCAATTGCCGAATTGTTACAGAATTTTTTTTTATTTCATAGCATCCATGTTGGTTTGCAAATTTCTTTTGGATATATTTTTAATATAATTTTCCACACTAATTATCTACTTGAAAGAATAAGCGTTAATTGCAAAACTTTCAAATTTTTAATTATTTAGAAGTTTTTTCAATTTTTGTAGAGTTTACAGTATTATATGTCTGCTTCTGTACCAGTCTAATAAAGATGTTGTTCTAAACATAACATATTGTTTTATTTAGATTTTTAAAACTAATGCCTTTCTCCCACCTTTTGATTAAAAAAATTACAATTCAGAATCACACAGATTAGTTATACCATACTGCTTAATTACTGCAATTTTAACCACTTGATAATTATCTGTAGTATTGTCAAGCTTCAAAGAAATGTTGAGAAGCTTTTACTGGGAAAGTTCTCGCTTAAAATGTATTAAGACTAGCCAGATATCTGTGATTGTTTCTTTGTACTTTGAGCCCTTACCTGGCAAGTATGTATGGATTCCTTCCCCCCTCCTTTAAATGGTCATTTTTTGAACTCACTTTAACTTTTATCTAAAGCAGTTAATTTTCATTACTTAGAAAATTTCAAGTAAAATTAATTTTGATTAATTAATAAACTTCTGATTTTTTAAAATTCATATAATAATATACATTTATCATAATGAAATAAAATGTTTATAAATTTTAAAAAGTCAGATTCAGGAAGAATAAATAATCAGTCTCCAATTGCCTATTATGGATTAGGGAAAAATGCCCAGCGATTGTGTCTGCTGATGAGAAGGTTCACACCGTCTAACTGTTGAATTGTAGCTGTAAGTCAATACTTAATAATAGTTACTGAAAAAAAATTAAATATTCCTGGTATAAACTTTAAAGTGAGAAATATTCTTAATTTTTTTTTTTTTTATTATTTTAAAGAATATAAGAAAGTAATTATATAAATGTAAACAGTATTCAGAATTTATATAAAACTTGAAAATTTTAATAAATCACTTCAAAAATTGTCTCATTACCAAAATATATTTCTTTTATAAATAAAAACTTGAAATTTGTTTATAAAAAATTTATATATATATATATAAATCAGAGTTCTGAAAATAATTTTGTAATCACTGAAACACCGGTTTCGCTGTAACTTGTAACTTTTGAGCTGCAGACATTATTTCCACTGAACCAAAATACTACGTTGACAAATTCTTTTCTAAAACCAAGTACTAACAGAATACCTTCGCAGATTTTTTCCTCTGCTGGTCTATTCAATTCTATGTGATGCACTTATCGTGATTTTTAAAAAGAAATTTTGACAAGAGATAAAAATTGAATTTTATTAAATCATCACAAATAAAAATTGTTAAAAAATCCATGTCTGCTTTCTCAATATTATATTATATATACATATACACACAAAGAGAGAGCATTATATAAAAATTTCCACAGCAAGCGTGAAATATAATTCGATCCAAAACCAAACTATTAACCCTTAGCGTTCAGATGTCTCCCCTCAGATACCACTCAAGACAATGCATCATTTTGTCGATTTATTTAGTTACTTTAAAAAAGTCTTAAGTACTGATAAAAATACTTAAGAGTGACAAAAATATGTAGTTCAGTTTTTCGGGAAAATTCAACTTAAAAAAATTAATTACATTAATTTTTCGGAGCAATCCACAATCCATCTTATTCAGCAAATATTTATGCATCGAAATACTATTCGGAGCGTTAAGGGTTAACATTTTATGGTAGTTCCATATTATTCTTTTGCGTTACCACTTCGAGCTTATTTTTTTATTTATTATCATAATAAAAAGTAGCAAGATATCGTGATCCATCTCCTAATGTTTCAAGCACTATTCCAAAACTTTTATTGATAGGGTTAGTAAACTTAATCATAGTTTTATTTCCCTGTTGATTCAACTGAGCAGAATGTTGATTTATAGGCTCGTTTACTAACTCTGAAGCAAGTTTAAAATATTCCTCTGCAGATATAAGCTTAGAATTTAATTTTGAGTGCTTATAATAATGATAAACAGCAGAGCAATTATTAGCAAACTTAGGTTCCGTATTTTCATTCAATGGTAGAACCTCATTTTCGAAATCAACATACACCTTATCTAATTGTTTGAAACTCTCCTCCCAATTAGCATCAAAATTATTGTAGATTTCATTTCTGAAATGATCTGCTTTTTTCCCTTTAATTCCATAGTTGCGATAAAATGTATTAAAATTAAAGTTTTCCTGACTCTGAGCATCAGCCAAAGCTGTCTGGTAAACACCATCTTTATTAGATACCAAATTCTCCAGATACTTTGCAGTAAATTCCAAATAACAGCAATAATCATAGACAGTCTTACAGAAACGCCTCTTAGCAAATTCATTTCCAATTTTCAAAATTTTAGGATTATACTGTTTACAAGTTGTCCTCATCACATCAGTAAGCCTATCCAGTTCATATGGTTTCATGTCTTTAAAAATCTGTTCATTTCCAATTTTTACTGTATCAAGACTATCTGTATCGAATGCTAGTTTTAACTGTTGAATAGCTATGAGCCTCTGGAATTCCATTTTGATGCGGCTATTACTTAATGTTTTCTCAATTTTTGCCCAGTATGCAGTATTCTTCTCAGTGGAATCCTTTACTTTTTGTGTAGCCTCCAGAATCACTTGGCGATCGGCTTCCGAGATTTGAAGAAGTTTATTGGGAGCAATGTGAAGTTCATTATTAATATTAATAAGACCAAGATCTTTAAATGAAAATTTTACCTCATGACCTTCAAGATCACTCCTCAAATTCACTAGACTTTCAAAAAAAGCTTGTTTATCAGGAATATGCTTAAGCGCTTTGATCCTATTGGCATTTTTATGCATTCCTGTATTTCCAATAACATCCAAGAGTCTAAAAAGTTCCTCAATCTGTTGTGGTGTTAGATCTTCACAATGTTGGTTTAGAACATGTTGCTGGATGGTCTCTATAAGTTCTTCAGCTGTATCAGCGTGTAAAAGACTATTTGAAAAGAAGAGGAGAGAAGTAGAAAAACGGAAAGTATCGAGAGATGTCAGAGAACCTTTAGATGCTTTATCAACTAGCGAAATTAAATTATTCAAAGTCATCAGACCATTCACAGTTAAACTACCAATAGTGACAACATCATGCGCAAGTCTCATTATTTTAGTTGCTACATTGCCATCTTCAGTTGATCGTGCAATACTTGCACTCAAACAATTTTGGGCAATACTTAAAGCACAGCCTAAAAATTCAAACCAATTTGTACTTGCTTTTGATTCTTCAAGGTTTCTATTTTGATTATTTCCTATGTTAACACTTTGCTGAGTAGCAAGATACCCCTCAATATTTGCAGAAGTTGTCTGCTCCTCAGTTAGGTTTGAAATAGCTATTGGTACAGTAAATAAAGAAACTGGCATCATTGAAGTTGGAGAAAAACTCTCCACTGTTAATGTGCTATTATTCTTCAGATTACATAAAGGAGATGTACTAAAGTCAATTAAAACTTTGTTCGTATCTGCTTGATATAAACCATCACGTGGATAGCAATACAAGCATCTGGGTAAATGGTTCGAATTTAGATAATCTTGCCAGTTTTTATAAATTCGACAATCTGAGTCAACAAATATGGTTTGATTCTGTTTACCTTTGACTTTAAACACAGGAGTAAAATAACGTTCCTCATAAATTTTCACAAAAACAAAAATACAGGCAAAATAAATCATCTTATCGTCCTTGGCATTTTTCAAAATGAAATCAGCTATGCGTTTTATTTTACGAATTTGTTCTTTATTATAGCCGGTTGGATTATTTTCATCAGGAATATTTTCTGGAAGGGAGAACAAACCATATCCAATTTTGCGATAGAGAATCACAGCGTCTGACATGTCCCATGAATCCCATTCTTTGTCACCCAAATGAAGGAATATTTCTTGTTGCAGCAACCATGCTTCTTCCTTCCAGGTTTTAATATCTGATGCATCCCAGTCCAACATGATTATAGTGGAATGAATTCTTTGTCACAAGAAAAATTAAGAAGACTTTAATACTGAGAAGTAAGGATTCAACATTCATAAAACTTTATTAACATTTTGTAAATTGCCAGAACTATCAAAGGTTCATTTGATTACAGATTTATCGATTTTTGAATGATCAGTTCCTATTTTTATGTCTTGTAATTTTGAATCATATTCTAATATTGCCACCACCAGTGACTTGATGGCAATTGTTCTGTTTCTTCATCATTAAGGATTCGTTCATCAGGTGTTGTATAAAAGACATTGGGATCATACGAACTGCTCACATTTTTGAATTGTTCATCCCAACCTTCTATATCCTCTATGACCTTGAAGGTTTCAAAAGCATCCTTCAGATAGCTTTCTTTACCATCTGGTAGCTCTTGATATCTCTCTAAAAGAAATTCTAGTCCAGATCTTTTTATTTTAAAATCCTCTAAATGAGCTTCATCTATCTGATCGACACTGAACGACACCCATGCACCAATAGCATATAACAAATCTGCAATCAACGGACCGATTACATTTCTGTCACTTGCACTCAGTTCAGTTTTTGTGATTTCAATTTTGAACAGAGTCTCTAAAACACTGTCTACCAGACAAATTGTCTTCAGAAACTCAGAGCGTGGGACAAATTTTGCAGTTTTCAAACTTCTCAGCAATTGGATCAGTTCATGAGTTTTACTCATATCCCTGAAACAGACAAAAAATAATGGTAAATAAATAGGTCTGAAAGTTATCTGCCAGAAATATAAAAAAAGAGAAACATATATATAGCATGGACATTAGGGTAAAGCGAAAATGACATTAAATTTATTTTTTAAAATTTTAATTTGATAATAGAGGGGAAAGTTACTTATTTGGTTCAAAACTAATTTTTATAAAATTGCTTGCAATACGACAGACCGCAAAAAACATAAAAGTTGTAAAAAAATATTGAAAAATTATAAACATTGATAAAATATTTTTTTGAATTTTCCGTACATATAACGGCTACAAAAGATGCGATTAAATGTGTGTGTGTGTATTTATATATATATAAGCATTACAATTGGGAAAAATTATTAATTACAAAATATTAATAATAAATATTTTTTTAATTTTAAATTTTTTGTTTCTTACTTTTGTATCCTTCAAGACTATAAATGATAAGCTACAAAAGGATTGTTTTTATTTAATTGCCATATTACACTGGTTATTTTTTGTACTCAATTTGGGCATAATTACATGTGAGTCAATTTTCACTCATATGTATCATCTGCGATTAAACAATAGACATTTTCAGAAGATTCAGTCCTCAGAACCACAGCTATTTTCACTGCTTCCATGTGGCAAAGAAATAGGAGTTATCTATAATTGGGTTCACTATACTATTTGGTTCAGCTTTAGATGTCATATATTTTGATTCTATCCATTACATTGGTTTGGTCTTCAGAGATTAGAATGAAGTCCTGTAAATCAGTAATAGCTACAACAGCTCTATATAATATTCGATAGTCAGTAATGGACACCACAGATGGCAATTTAACATGCATTTGCATGTTTTTCTCTTATTTTGATATAGTAGTTTTATCTCTTCTTGTATACTGAAGGATATGGTTTACCTCTTCTTGTAGAGGTTACCATTGTACTTTAAAGCTACCATTGTCAGCAATAACTGTTTCTGACATACTAGCATTTTTTGTTCGTTATTGCCTAAACTTAACTATTCTCTGTGGTTCTTTCTTTTCTTCTTCTTATTTTTTTGCTTCTTTCTTCCTCAAAGCATTGTAGCTATATCAGTATTATCCAATAACCATTTTGCTGTTAGAGAATTGATTGCTTAAAATTTTGTTTTATAACATAATTTTTTCTTCTTTCATAAAAGTACAATTATTAAAATCCCCACACTTACAGGCAGCATTATGAAATAAAAGTTTCGCTTCTCCAAATTTTGTGAGATTGGAATCAAATTCATCCGAGTCTCTTCAGCTTTTAGGCTTCAATAAATTCGTGTATTTCGCATAAGCTTTTAGCAACTGTAAAACTCTTTTGCGATTTTCTCTTTTTGCCAGAAACAATGGGAATAAAAGTCATATATGTTCTACTTTGGAAATTAAGGTGTCACATATTTCACTTACAGAAGATCCTCCTCCAAAGCAATTTTGAATTTACGTCTAATATACCAGTAGCACTTTATAACAAATTCATAAGCAGTCCAACTTCAAGCAAATCACCTAAAAACAGGACATTTCGACATTTTTCTTATCTCTACTAATTTAGATACAACCATTTTTATTCACAATAAGGTACACAAACAAATCAATCAGTTACGTTAATCAATTGCACAATAGAAGGAGCAGAGACACCAACGCAAATGAACTCGGCAAAACAGCTGACCTGTTCTCCATTTTCCCTCAATAACATCAGCTCTAGCGATGATTCAGTGCCATGGATGCCATGTCAATTTATTAGAAAAACTGTTTTTATATTTCTATTCAAATTACAGGGTGCATAGTGAGACATTTCAGAAAAAAATGTGTATTTTTAAGCACTCTTTAAGCACCTTAGTCCTAAAAATTAAGCACCTTAGTCCCAAAAATTAAGCACCTTAGTCCCAAAAATTAAGCACCTTTCTATGAGTAGTACATGCAAATTGCATATTTCCCAAGCATAGTATTTTTTTACTTTCCACTGTCTAACAATATAGTTTTATGCATCGTTTTTCTATATACTTATAATAAAGCTCAATGTGTGTGTGTGTGTGCGTGTGTGTTGGCGCTCTACAGGCCAGACCGTTGGACCTACAGCTACCAAATTTGGTACATGTATACCTTGGAGATCCGGAATGTGCACCTCGGAGCCCTTTTTTCGAATTTTTAATTAGAATTTGAATTAAAATTGAAGCGAAATTTCGACGTTTTTCCGCTATAACTTCCGAAAATATTATTGCACAAACATGATATTTATATCAATTTAAAGATAAAAAAATTAGCTTTCTAATGGTATCAGTTTTTTTAATTTATAATGTAAACTTCTATTTTTAATGAATTTCTAAAGAAATATTTTAACCATGTTTTTATCACGTGACTGGATAAAATGAAAGAATGCCGGAAGTTCAAATAAAAAAAATATCATCGCAAAATAAATCTACAGAAATGCAACTTTCAGCACGTGACTGGATAAAATAAAAGAAATATAAAATGTGATATTTTCTTTGAAAAATAAATGCAAAGCAAAGGTTTCTACAATCGTTTGCAATATCTATATCATTAACTCAATAAATCTTCTTTATTTACGGTAAACTTGATTGAATTTTGACAGGATATGCATTGAAATCCCGACTTAATGGCATATTTATGTAATCGTTTGCAATATCTGTATCATTAATTTAATACTTTTTTCCCTTTCTCGCTTTCTTTAAAAAAACGTATTTAATATTTTGGCAACATCATCGAAATTTTTTTTAATATTTTGGAAGCATAACCGATGGTTGAAACTGACTGATTTATAAAATTAAAGAATATTACTAGGAAAAGGTGTACTTTTAGAACTTTCCGTCCATCATCTTAAAGAAAATACTAATTTCAGGTCAATCAATGCCCGGAATTACTTCAAGGCTAATGAATATGTGATTTAATTGAAAATTTTAGAACGCTTTACTCATGGCGAACCAGCTGGTCGCCAAAGGCGGCTAGTATTGAATAAAACACTGATAAATTAAATTTAAATTCTTATGCATAAAATTTTAATATTTACTTATGTATTTCAAAAAATTATGCTTTTTTAGATTAAACAAAAGCATAGAAATGACCATAACTTTTTTTAAACCTATTAATAACAAAAAAATTAACGTCAACTTTTATAAGATAACAGTAAAGATCTGCGAGCTTTTTCAACATGTTTTAAAAATAAGTATCAGATAGATATAACATTTATGAACATGTTGATCATGATATCGAAACTCAAAATCAACACAAATTTTGTATTTGTATTTTATATAAGCAACAACAATTAAGATCCAAAAAGGCTAAAACAGAAAGAGTAAATTTCTCCCCTGCACTATATCTCATTTTATTAAGTAATTTTATTTGCTATCTTATAAAGTTAAGAATTAAAGAATACTTGGGTTATCATCATACGATTGGCAAAAATACCATGATATTGATGACCGAACAGTGCCATTTTCTAAATAAGTTTTTAAAATCATATTTCGCGGGAAA
Source organism: Argiope trifasciata (assembly GCA_026543055.1). Taxonomy (NCBI): domain Eukaryota; kingdom Metazoa; phylum Arthropoda; class Arachnida; order Araneae; family Araneidae; genus Argiope; species Argiope trifasciata. The sequence continues at coordinate 841,422 of JAPMOQ010014257.1, forward strand.
ATAGTAGCAGCGTTCACAAATGATCAAATTAAAAAGAAATTGTTTTATCGCCTTTTATTTCTATAGTGTAATAAAGATCTCTTTTGAACAATTAACGTTCTTAAAATTTAATGAAAGCCTAAATTCTATAAACAAATTTTCTTCCTTAAAAAATATAAATAGAGAAGAAATGTTTTATATTATATATTACGAAGAAATGAAAATGATTTAACAGGTCGTAGTTTTCATAAATAAAGGAAATATTTATTTATTTGACTTTATAAAAGTTCAGTACTTAGAGGCAAAACGGAACTAAATCAGCTGGAAAGTATCCCAAAACTTTTACGCATATTGCCAGTAAATGCCATGAGTGGCGTACAATAGTTACAAAATATTAACATTAGGTATGAATTAAATATTTTTGCTAATTCTATCGTGTGATTGTTGGCAAGTGTTTCGGTATAAATCTGGCAGGCGGTTGAAAATATCCAAAAGAGGAATTTAGGTTTGAGATGCATTCTTCCCAATCAATTAAATTAATGTTTGACTCAAAACTACACTTATATTCACATAATTACATATAAAATTTAATATATTGAAATCGCTGGATTTTTGAGCTTTCGCTTGTACATATTTCTACACGCGATGAACCTCTAGTTGCATCTGGCTCAAAATTTGACAATGTTTAAACAACAGATACGAAATCTGAGTACCAAATTTTAACAAAACCAGCTATCATACTATCTGTAATTTCTCATTATGATGTTTAAATAATTTTTATGCGATAATTTGCTTTGATGTTACGATAAAAACACATTAAAATGTTAATTTTTAATTACTTTGAATTAAAAATTTGAGAAATCCGTTTCTAGTGTGCCTCTAACGCAAATAATAAGAATAATAATAAATTCCCAAATTCCAAACTCTTAACTTCAAAGGCTTTATGCTACGCGTAGCGCAGAACATGACTATTATAAAGAGAGATTTCATCGAGGGAAAAATTTTTTATAAGAGTTAAAGAAAAAAAAATCGACAAAAAATGGTATACCTAAAAAAAATTTTTTAGAGAGAATTTTAAAACAAGTTTTAAGTATCATTATCCAGAAATTTCTATTTTTCTTAATCAAAACAAATTTTGCAAGATTAGTCCAACAAATAAAAATGTTCCGAGAAAGATATCACGATCATTGAAAATTTAAGGTTTCAAGTAAGAATTTTATTAGATTTTATGCAATTGACTAATGTTCACAATTAATAACTATTCAATACACTACAGTTGAATGCCTGTAGGTGATAAAAAAGTGATAGCTCAAAAATGAGATATTAATGAGATTGATGATCGAACAGGTTAGTGTTTTTAAAGCAGCTTTTTCCCATGTCCGATATATTATTTTTGGTGCATTAAATTCATCCTGCTATTTTCATATTTTCCGCAGATCGGACCATATTGCATATTCTTCTTTAACAATACATAAAACTTTAAATATATACTTACTTCGCATAACTTAATAAAGCTTTCAACATCGAAAACATTAAAAATTAAAATTATATATATTTGAAGTATGGCATAATACGCATTTCGTACTGCCTCTAACAGATAACTTTTCAGTATTTTAATAAATGACAATGCAAAAATAAAGGAAGTGGAAGTTAAAAAGAGGAAAGGCAAGTTAAAAATCTGAAAGAGAGGAAAAAAAGAAAGGGGGAGGAGAATCATTAAGCGTTATTTTAATATGTGCTTGAAACCATGGAACACTTCTTCGAATTCTTTTTTATTGTTGGTTTTCTTTTTAAATACATCCAGTAAACGAGTCTTTACGATCATGATTTCAATTTATCACATTCAACTTATGGGGACTCAACAGAATGAAAAATTTTCGTCTTCATGAGAAAATAAGCCCTTTTTAGTACCTATTCTGAAAATTAAACAATTTTAAGGTGCTTAAAAACAGTTTTCAAATTTAAGTATTTTTCTTAACACTACGCACCCTGTCAATTAAAATTTTACCCTTCCTCTTCAGGCATTTCATCATCAAGTGCAATTAAACACAACTACTAGGTTATATAATAAAAATTTTCATTAAATATTTCAAAGAAAGCTAGCTGCAAGAAAGAACCTCCAAAGTCATTGGGTCGGTGACTCATTATTTACCATTCTAAAAGCGTAAGGAAAAAAACAACAACGCAACAGTTATATAATTTTTTTAATATAATGGATAGATAACAAAACAAATATTGTTTAGACATTACTGCTAGCCAACGTATAATTAAATAAAATTAAGCCTTTATACAAATATTATCCCACGTTTGCAAGAGACTTTCACAGATACAATGTCCAAAAAATCAGAACAAGTGTCTATTTCGTGACAAATTCTAATTAGGCACTTATAAGTGATGTAAAATAAAAATGATACACGTAAATAATTTTTTAAAAAATCCTTCATCAATTAAAATTAATTTGTTATAAACATTTATTTATAAAGCATTTTTTTAATTACTATATATTTTGGTTTAACATTAATGCTCTTTTAATATTATTTTTCCCCTTCTTTGTGATAAGAAAAAGAGAGAGAGTAAAAAACTGGCAATTAAATGAAAGTGATGCGGGAGATGTTGTCTTTGAGTTATTTTTATCCACTCATAAATAATAATTTATTTAAATTACAATCGTGTTTTAAGAAAATATATTTTGTGTTTTCACATTTCTTGACACTTATTTAGTGAATTTAATTCGATGGAGCATCATATTATTTATCAAGTGGGGCGAACTTGTAATTCGCTATTTTAAACCTGGTGAAAGCAAACAAACAAACAGAAAAAAAAACCCTTGCAAACATAATAAAAAATCTCTCTACAGTTCAAACATATTATTGGACATATTTGCAGTGAAAATCGGAGTGCAAATAAAGAGTGAAAAAGTTCCAAAAAGGCATTTTGTGCAAGAGATGATTAAAGAACCGTTAAACAGATTCGAATAATAATAATGAAGTACACCAACTTTAACTGGTAAGTGGAAAAATAACTAGAACAATCGATTTGTGCAGAAAATATTTGTCTTGGTATAAGAAAATATGGATACAACAGCAGAACTGCTATAATCATGTCATATATTAGCCCAAAGAACCAAAAATTGCAAGTAAAATACGCCCACCGCTTTCAAGATAAAAATATTGACTTTTAGAAAAACGAAATTTTTGCAGATGAAAATAAATGCTTATTGAAGTAAAATGGTAAAATTAGGGCATAAAGAAAAAGAGTAACTTAACGCGAAGAATGTGAGAGAGCATAAAACATGGGAGTAGCTCCATTATGGTTTGGAATTATATAGCAATGAATGGCATCAAAAAGCTTCAAATAATTAATAGAAATATGGAAAAATTTAAAGTCTTTTTAGTTTCACGACAACGATCCCACAAATCAAGAATGGATACCGTACCACTGTCTGAAAGTCGCTGATATGCCTCAACAATCTCCGGATTGAAATGTAATTGAAAATTTGAGAGCTACTGGAAGAAAAATCAGAAAACATCAAATTTCTAATAAGGAACAGTCAAAAAATGTCATCAGTGGTCAATAGTTCAAAATATCCACAGACTATAAAACAGGTCTCATCGATATGAGTTAGATTTACAACCGTAAGACTTCCAAAAGGACTGTTCACAAAGTAGCATATTTTTTTGTTATTTATTTTTGGTTATTCAATTTAGGTGGATTATTTTCATTTTCACTGCAAAACTTTCCTTTTTTTTTTTTGTTTATTTGTTTATTGTAAATTTGCTAGAAGTGATATTTTATTTTTATTAATATATAATTATGTTCTATAAATTATTAAACTATTTTACATAAAAAGAATTTATCTTAGAATTTATCTTTTTGAGTGATTAAATTATATTTTATAACTCACCTAGATCATTTTCAGTTTAAATCTTCAAAGTACTTCCAATAGAAATTTTAATTAAGATAGAGAATTAAACAAAGAAAAAAAACTGTCTGTTAAAATACGATTGATAGCAAAAAATTTTAACGATTGAATTCTTATACTGCTTCCACAGTGTCAATAAGTAAAATATTTTTCTTATTCTCATTTATAAGCCCATAAAATGTTAACTTTCTCCTGATATTAAAAGATGCTTTTATTGACTTAAGGTTTCATTTTCAGTTAAGAGATAATACACATAATACAACAGGTATTACACATAATACAACAAGAGGATGAAATCAGAAAATAATTGTGCATTTATTAACTCTGATTAATTTTTTAAGAGTCAAAAAACTATATTAATTGAAATGCTACATACTCTTATTCAATATGAGCAATTTAGATGCACATACTGAGTTCAACATTTGTGATATCAAGACAAGCCTTTTGAATTAACTAGCAAAAATTATTTGGTCATCTACAGAAAATACATTTAATACAAAAGAACATAACTATAAGTACAAGTGAATTACCGAATAGAACTTAATAAGCTAACTTACTTATACTTCTGCCTTCAAGCCATCATTTTAAATTATGTCTGTAGTTAAGAGGAGCACCACTTAATTGCAACTACATATGCAAAAATAATGTCAAAAATTATTTATCCATTAGTTCAGACACAATGTGTTTCAAAGCCAAATGAATATATCAGTCACTATTCAGCATATTGTTGTACAAAAGGGGTTTAAGTTTATTTGGGCACAAAAGCCACCTTAGGTTGATTTGCACCACACAGAGTATAAAAATATGTACATCAATTAATAGTGAAAACAAAACATGGAATGTCAACAAAATCCATAGCTAAAAATGTATGAAAAGTCATGAAAGAACGTAACAATGAGGTAAGGTATCGTACAGTACTAAAAGTTTAACTAATATTTAGTCATGATTATATATAAAACCTATATTTAAAAAAAAATAACACTAGAAAGGTAACCATGATGTTTCAAAAGCAACTCGCCTAAATCAGTCGGAAACGTCAAAAAATATTAAACCCTGACAAGCAAATCATGAATGTTCTACAAGAATGTGTAAAACAGACACAGAATAATGGCAAATTGAATAAAATGATGCTAGTTTCCCCCAGCAGCAGATGTTGATGGCTAGATTATATGTAGACAACCAATCCTAATTAAATTGATGCTCAGTTTCCTGTTAGATATGTAGACCAGCAATATATTCTAAACTAAATTGTATGAAGCTTATTATCTATTTGTGTGTATCGATTTACCCTGGAAATGAAAAATACTACATATATATTTCTTGTTAACTAATAGCAAGATCTCGGATAATAAGGGAATAAGAGCTAATCTAGCTAGTAAGTCACATTTTCAATCTCTTAAATATCCTATATGCACATGGATTCAATATAAAATAATCTGAAAGCCTTTACAATTTTTCATACAAGTCTTACATAATGAAAAGCAAAGGATGGGTGTGAACATATAAAGCTGATAGGGATTGTAAAGCACTGTGTAAATATAATATAGTAGTCTGCAGAACAATCAGAAATAAACCATACAGTTTTTAAAATAAGAGTTACTTCTGCTGTTAAAATGGAAAAAAAAATGAAGGAATTCTATATAGAGCTTATAGGTGTATTTAAAGAACTTACAGGTGTTTCTCAAGTAAAATCAGAATCCAATGACTTGTAAATGTTTCAAATATTTTTTTTTTGCTCTGCTATCATATTTGCTACATCCTGCTTTTTCAAATAAAAGCTTTTCTTTACATCTTATATGCTATTTGACAATCATTATCCCACCATATTTTATATTGTTTTCTAAATTTTTTAGAAATTGAAGCATTTGCAGCAGTTACTATCAGCACCAAATCAAGAAGGGTAACTGCTGTATCTATGAAAATGTTTTTAAAACCATTTCACCAATAATATTGGCCAATGAAGAGAATTTAGTTTAATATTCTGCATAAAATTCACATAAGGAAATATTGGAAGTCATAGATGTCCACTGTCACATAATATTAAGAGAAAATTAACACTTTTATATAAAAACATTATGTATTTCCAGATTAATATATGTATTTGTACTAAATCAAGGTGTGTATGCATTTGCACTGTAAAAATGTGGTAGAAAAATTGAAAATATATTCATAGATCAAATTCTTAAAAAATTTGTGTTGGTAAATGGAAAAAAAGTTTGCTTATCAGTATTAAATAGACAAAAATTACAATCAGTCAAAAACTGCTCCACAATATGTTCCAAAAATTTATATATAACCATTTTCATTCAGATTTTAGAACCAATTAAAAGGGTTGAAAGAAAAATTAAATTATTCAATTATGTATTAAGGTAATACAAATAACAAAGTGCTAGAAAAACTATAAGAAATTATAAATTTAATATAATTTTTTTTTAAAAAACCCTGTTTCAAAAATATATAATCAAAGTTAAAAGTTGATTTAAATACTGACAAATAAATTTGCATATCCAAAGGTCATGTACTTGTTACATAATAATTATTTGATATAAAAGTTAAACTGTTCTTTCCTTTTTTGATTCATTGTCAATATGCCTTACAATGTGCAGTTTTCCAAAAATGACATTTTGCAAATCCATATTTTGAAAGCTCATGGTATGAAAGTTGTACACATTAGAAGAAAAACTAGAAGTAGCAGGTTTGATATTAACAGACTTCTATCAAAAGGTGACAATTTTGAAACAAATAATGCTGGATGATCAAAGAAAACAACTAAATAGTAAGAGAAAGAGATTTTCAGATTAGATTTAACCACAAACCTGTTCATGTGGTGAATTTTAAGAGAAGCAACCATTCCAACATCAAAATCCACAATGTTTCAATATCTGCAGGTAAGTGAACTGCTTGATAATTGCAAAATGTGTCATTCTCTAAAGCTGACCATATAAGATAAAGACACTTGTTTTCAGAGGGTTGGAAATCATAAGAATTGAGCAGTTAAATAGTTAAGTATTTAGAGACAAAAAGAAGTTCGATTTAGATGGCTCCAGTTGTTGAACATATTATGCTGCCACACTATTCACAAACAGCCATGACTTTTTCTGGCAGATAACAAGGACAGACCTCACTCATGTTATGGGAAGCATTTTCTTATAACAGAATTAGTGATACTGCTTTACAAAAGGTCATCAATATTCTAAAGATTACAAAAAGCTTCTAAGCACATACATTTTCATTTGGAAAGGATGAATGGACAATGAAGACAATTGCTCCATTCAGATGTTAACAATGCAATGGTTAACAAACCAAGAAACTGTTGTGCATTGGTCAGCGCTAAATATTGACCTCAACCCAATGGTAATTCTTCTGGGTAATATTAGCTAAGAGACATTTATGCCAATATGCACCAATCTGCAAAAGTTCAAGATCTAAAGCTGTTAATTGAATGAAGTTGGTTCACTTAAAAGATTTCTTCAAACTCTTATTTTGAGTATGCCTGATTGAGTTTCTGAAGTGATTAGGAAAAACAGTTCAAAAATTTGAAAATTAAAGAAAAAAATGAGTTGTCGGTAAACTTTTGAGACAAACTTTCATTTTATATTCTTAGTGCAAATTCTGTGTTTACATGGTATTATTCTTTTTTTAGTATTATTGTTTTCATATTATTTAAAATTGAAACTGATTTTGAAATTGTAGCACAACTTTTTTCAATAGCAAAATTAGATATATATAATCAGCCATAAAGGCATCAAATAATTTTAAAAATTCTAAAATTAATCAAAAATTAAATTATTTTGGAAACTGAAACTAAAAATTTTTCTTGGAAACGAAACATATTATTTCAAAATCAAAATTAAAATTTAATTCTGAATTAAACCACAAAAAATAAACAAACCTAAAAGATAAATTAAATACCTATTTATAAAACATACCTAAATTAGAATTGTTTAGAAAATGAATCGAAACTAATTACGGAAAAGGAACTAAAAATTATTTTGGATTCGAACAAGATTAAAACAAAAATCATTGTATTTAGTGAGCGCCAATGCAACCTACTAAAATAAATGAATCAAATAAATTAGCAAAATAACAGGAAACAAAACTAACAAAGTACAGGGAACCAAAAACTATTTCAGATTCAAACAAGATTAAAATTTAAAAATCACCATTGTATTTAGTGAGTAACTACTAAAATACTGCAAATAAATTAGCAATATAAGAGGAAATGAAACTATTTAAGGGAACGGAATCAAAATTAAAAAATTATTTCATATTCGAAAAAGATTAAAATTTTAGAACTATTAAAAAAAACTATCCAACTATCATTGTATTTAGTGAGCACTAATGCTGTTACTACCAAAATACAAATGAATCTAAGTAATATAAACAAAATAAAAAGGAATACAATAGAATCAAGATTACATCAAATAGAAAAAGAATCCAGCCTGAAGAATTTTTTCTAAGGTCACCCTCAGGCAAGGATTCAAAATAAGATTTTTACTGAGAGGAATCAGACAATTTCCAACAGTATTAACCCTTCAAGAAGGTTATATCAAGGCCAATTAGATTAATTAAGGCCAAAGAAACATATCAAATTAACAGCCAAGATACAAAACAAAACACTAAAATCATCAAGAATGTATACAAAAAATATATAAAATAAACTGACAAAAGAATATTCAACCAATAATTAAAAATATTAAACCCAATAATGCAAACACAAAAAGGAACCAACATACTAGCAACAAGTGAAGAAATTTTAACTAAACTATCCTTTTTAATTCTTTGATATTTTTATGGTTGATTACTTACTCATGCATTTGGCTGGAATTAAACAGCATTCGCACTTTTCCAACAGCAAAATCAAAATTTTTTAAAGAATTAAATTGTGGAGTTACTCTTCTGGTTTTACTTTTATGAGAATTCCTTGTTTTTAGGGGTTGAAGAGATATTCTTAATTATATTACATGAAAAGAATTAAGATTAAAACAATTTATAATAACAAAATTCTATTTATAAAGGCAACATATAATTTTATTAAAAAATTTAAAACTAAAATGATTTTTCCCAAAACTAAAGCAATATTAATATTCTAATAAAATTAGAAATGATGAAATATTAATTCTTTAGCCTAAAAATAAAATAGACTTTCGGATACTCAATAGATGGCACTCAGAGCCTCAATTTATTATTATTTTTTCACAGTATTTAAATCGAATAGCGGAAAGGATAGCTTAGTTAAAATTTCTTCACCTGTTGCTGGTATGTTCTTTCCTTTTCGTTTTTACATTATCAATATTTTAAATTACTGGTTGAATATTCTTATGTAGGTTTATTTTATACATATATTTTTTTGTAAATATTCTTGCTTTATTTGATGATGATTTTAATGTTTTGTTTTGTGCCTTGGCTGTTAATTTGATATATCTCTTTGGCCTTAATTTTTGGCTCACAAGAGGTCAATACTGTTGAACATTGTCTGATTCTTCACAGAAAAAAATCCCTTATTTTGAATCCTTGCCTTCAGGTCGATTCTTTTTCAATTTGTTTTATTTTCATTCTATTGTATTCCTTTTTACTTTGCCTATATTACTTAGATTCATCTTTATTTTGGTAGTAGCAGCATTAGTGCTCACTAAATACAATGATAATTTTTTTAATAGTTCTTTGAAAATTTTAATCTGGTTTGAATATGAAATAATTTTTTAGTTTCAATTCCTATTTTGATTCCATTTCCGTAATTAGTTTCATTTCCTCTTATATTGCTAATTTATTTTATTCATCTGTATTTTACTAGTAGTTGCATTTGCACTCACTAAATACAATGATAGTTTTTTAATTTTAATCTTGTTTGAATTAAAAATAGTTTTGGGTTCCATTTACGTAATTAGTTTTGTTTCCTCTTATATTGCTAATTTATTAAATATATTTAAAAACTGAAATTTATGATTGCAACTTTCAAGTTATCATGTGAGAACATTATTACTATTTTTTGTCATTGTTTGTCTTAATTAATTTCAAGTCCTTAACAAGTGTAAGCCGACTTGAAACAATTATAAGACTTCTTCCTATCTCTCCTCATATATATAATTTTTAAAACCTTCATTTTTAATTTTTCTAGCTGGCAATAATGGGAGGATCTTTCCACTGTACTGACACTTTGGAGTTTCAAATTTTCAATACAGAAGGCTCAGAAATGCTTCGCTAATGTCTTTGAGAGAATGCCTCTTGAAATGTTCAGATGATTACATCTTCATGACTTGTGATGTTTCGTAATTGCATAATTTTATTAGCCTGATCAGCAGAAAAAACTACAGTAAGGTCACTAGAAAAGCATTTCTCGACATGTTTTGGTTTACTAAATAAATAAATACATTAAAAATATTTTTTTACATTAAAATAGGCAACATGGTTTTCAATGTATTATTAAGAAATTTTATAACAGAAAACAAGAAGAAACCAGACATGGATCCTTGGAAAACTGCTAATTGGAAACTATTAATCTTAAAAACTTCTCTTTTTTGTGGAGACAAAGTTTAAATATGCAACACTATTAATGATTAACAACTTTTATTCATAACTAGACAAATATTTGTATGCAACAATATTTCTATAATCAATAAATTTCTACTACTAAATTAAAAAAATCCCCCATCTAAATTTTAAAATAAGCTCAATCTCTGCTAGTTTTATAGAAAAAAAAACAAAATTTTGATTGCATAGGTGAATAAAAGAAAAAATATTTAACTAACTTACAATATGATGGTCGCATGAAATTTAATTTTTAACTGATTTTATGAATTTCTACACAAGACAAGAATTTTTAAACAATTCCCAACTTTATTTAATGACACTTAGTAATTCAAAGTATATGTGGGTGTGGTATTTAGAAAAAGAATTCACTTTCTCAGAATATCCTGTACATGCTTTAGAGTAGTCAGCTCAGTTAGGATTATTTATTTGTAGTTATATACAGTGGTTGTGGCCTATTCATAAAAAGTTATTTTAAAAGATTTAAAGACTAATGTTTAATCAGAATGAATGATTATCAATTATTATTAATAATCAATTTATGACATTAGCCACGATACATAAGTTCACTAAATGTAATGCAATTGCACTTAATAATAAAGATATAAATAATCATATTTTTCAAGCAATGAAACCATAAACAGTAGTTATATTAATGATAATTGAATGAATGCAAAATCAAGTCATGAAACAAAATATTCTTTTGATTAAAAGTCAAAACTAATATTTCATGATTAAAAAAAAAAAAAGAATTGTAAAAGATAAATTTTAGATTGTAAATTAAGTAGGGGGTTTCCCCCTTTTTAAATTAGAGTACAAGGAGAGAGAAAATTGTCTCAAATAAGTGGTTAATACACCTAAAAAATTTGATTCATTGTAAACCTATTATTTAATTAAAAAAAAGCCAATAATATTCTGATAAAAGTTTGTCTTTTTAAAGTAAATGAAAACAGTCAGAGATAATTGTCTTTAAAAAACAGTGATAAATGGGTAGCTTGGTGTGCCAGTGCTATGCCAAAGTTGCCAATAAGGATGGCGGACACACTAACACAGTTACGGTTACCAATTTCTGCATTAAAATTATGATCTTTAATTATAAGCGTTGTTTCATCTCCCAATATTTTTTTTAACCTTTCTGACCACTATCGCTGTTTATCTTAACAATTTTAAAAGAAAAAAAGTTTTTCAACCCGGCTACACCTAGTAGCTACGCTAAAATGCTGAACATAAAGGACTATGTGGATAACAGGAACAGTACAAAATCAAAGGAAGGGAGGAAGAAGCAATCAAAACATTCTCCATGCAAAATTTCAAACAAACATGCTTTTATCAACTCGTAAAAGAAAAAAAAATCCACTCACCCTTCATCCATTCTGCAGTTCAAAATATATCCTGCTTTACCATTCACCAGATATCCGCTCTTGAATAATTAGCGAAATAAAGAATTATCACGGGAATTGTCAAAACACAGAAAGAATTACGACAACTGCAAGGAATTCCATTGCAGAAGATTTTTAAAATAAGAATTCAGACAATTTCTTACAGAACTAATTTCTTTACTAAAAATTGCAAAGGAATAAATATTTTCTGTTCGAACCCACATTAAAAATAACATTGCAATCTTATTAGTAATAAAATAAATTTTAATTATAATGCAGAACTAAATTAAAAACTTTATAGACATTTTTTTACTATTTTAAATTTAACATTTTTCATTACATAGTTGTAGTTTATGTACAACTCAACCATAGTAAAAAGGATTAGGGTTGCTAAAACTGTTATTGTTTCGTTGGGTCGCCATATTGGCAACAAACTCAGGAGGCAGAATTGCAACCAATAAAGCATAAAAACTTATGATGAGATGTAAAAAGAGGAGCAAAAACAATGAGCAATTATCATTTGAGAATATTTACATATTGGAGCTGTTAGAAAATGCAAAATATGTTTCACTTAAGATGCAATGCAAGGGAAGAAACCAATATATTGATTAGTAAAAACCCTTGCTCTATTCACCAGTGCTAATTTAGTAGATGGGAAGAACCCATGTGACTGGAAGAAAATTAGCCTCTTATAGAATCTATTTTCAACAAATATAGATGAAATAGGGAAAAAATCCTTCACTTGCTGCCACAATAAAATACAATAACGCAAATTCTATTAAAAGATAGAATTAGTACTGTCAGAATTTCTGATTTATTATAAAATGTTATGGACAGATCCACATCTTTATTTAAAAATAAACTAAGGCATAAAGAAATAAAATTACAAGGTCTAAAGATTATTTAAATGAATATTTTAGTCTGAAAACAATAGAAATAAACTGAATTCTCCTGCAACATACAAAGAAGAGGAAGGAATTATGAAAGTGACGACAAAAATAATCCATTCGAAGGATTCAGAATTCAAGAGTCCAATAATTTTACTATCTTCTCATCAAATAGCAGAAAATCTAATAATGGAATAATCTACTTCAATATCATGGGATTTTTGAATATCATGTGTAATAGTTAGATCAATATTATTCAAATGTTATGTATTTAAGACATACAAAAAGAAATGCAACGAAACTCACTGCTTCCAGAAAATAGAAACAAAGATGCAGTAATTTTCAAGATCAGAACTACACATTTTGAACTTATTTCATCAATAAAAAATAGTTTTCCAGCAAAATTTTTCCAGATTCATCATGCAAAAAGCAAAATAATCGATTACATCTAGTGATAATGGGAGTCATTTTACTGGAGTATCAAACTATTTAAGTCAAATGAAACTAGAGAGTCCAATTTAACTACATACTAATAATATTATAGTTTTTTAATCCTCCTACCATTTCTGATTGTGAGTAGTAAAGGCTAGTTAGTAAAATGAAGAAGATAAAAGCCCCACCTTATGAAAATAGAACTGATATTTCATGAGAGATGCAGAATCAATAACTGAAAACTATTTTATCATAGGTAAAAAATTCTAATTGCATGTCTTTACCTCCAACTCATTTCTACTAAGAATTAGAATTCCAGATTTTGCTTAAGTAGATAAAATCTGTATGTGACAAAATAAACAAATTCTCAACAACAGTTATCTCCCACCTCCCAAATTTATATTTGAATATTTGTGGTTTATGATTGAAAGGAATAAACACCAGAAATAAAGACATTCACTGGAAGTTTTAATATCAAATATACTTACTATCGAAAGTTTCATTAGTAAATTTATCCAGAATAGTACATTTTATGAGGGTCTAACACAGAATTACAATGACCAATATAGAGAATTTCACAATATAAACTCTAATCAGATCTAAAGACCATAAAATAAAAAAGCTAATAAACAGATTTCTAGAGGAACTCCTAACTATTATACACTTTAATGCAATCAAGTGGTTCTTAAATACTTGCTGGTAGATTGTAAAGGCATTAATAAATATATTAATGAACGCAATATGACACACTCAATGATTGTGATTATGGCACTCCCACTTGTAATTATACTTTATAAATTGAAATGTTTGTGTAGTTATGTTAAATGCTAATACAACTGCATGGAAGTACCATACTTGTATAAGGTTAGCAGCAAAGCATAAACATCGAAACTAGATTAGAGTAATATATCAGTTACTCTAACTCAAAATGAGATAACTAACACAAGATGCGTATCAATTTAAGAAATCAAAAAATCTAAGTGAGATCTATGCAAAGACATGCAATAAGAAATATGTTCAGGATGCAAATATATGTATTAATTTTAAATATTTAAAGTTTCAAATTTTCATCTAAAAATAAAGTTAAATTAAGGATGAATAAAAATATGCAAATAAGTAGGTTTATCAGGAGAGGCCTAGAGAGAATCGCTAAATTATGGTTTAATGATAAAATAACTAATTTTTTTCAATATGCAACTATTATATCAATACTTGCTCAAGAAACATTTTCTTAAATATTTGACAAGCACTATATCTGGATTAGTTAATAGAGTTATGTATGTATAAAAATACAGTTTTTAAGCAGAATTTTCAAAAATAAATAAATTTCCAAGTTTAAAAAATTGTATGTGTATGTCATAAACAACTCAGAATAATATTCTCTTATATAACAAACAAATAAACTGTTTTCAAATTCCTTCCCTCTTGACCACCTAGGATAATACAGAATCACACTAAAATTTATGTTTCAAACATATAAACAAAAGTATTAGTTTTAAAACCTGGATCAATATTACTTAAAAACTGCATATTTTAGGACTCTTTGGTTAGTTGTTTTTAAATATCCTGTGAATGAGAATTTTCAGTTAAATATATATAATGGGAAGGTATGCAGATAACCATATTTCTGATAAATTAAAGGAAATTTTTTAAAATTCAAAATTCTACTCAAAAGCAAGTATGCACATGATAAACCAGTGAGCCTTTTGATGAAAATCAAAAACAATCAGGAACTAAGTCACTAATCATAAGCTAGTCTAAGAACTTCTCATTAAATGTATGGATAGACAAAAATCGAAACTTTTTTTTATTGAGTTCAACTAACATATTAGAATGACCCGAATATATTAAACTTTAGTAAAGGCACTAACTTACCTTTGATTAGCATTTTAATGTTTAACCCAATTTTAATTAAACTATAATACTATAAATCCAAGTTCCTATCGTTTGTTTCACTCTCATTAGATAGGTTTCTAATCTTCATATACTTACCGAAATTACACTTAATAGATTGCAATCAAAATAAATATATAGGACATGAATATGAACCAGTATTAGAGCCCGGTTTCACGTCAAACAAGACAAACTCGTGTCAATCTTCACAATAAACATCAAAAGTCTGTCATCGTGAATAGCCATAAGAAATGGTAACAACTGGTTTTTATGGTTGCAATAGAGAATTAGCATGATTACATTTTGAGAGAAATTGCTCTAAAACAATTCAATTTTAGCAATCGGGCATAATTCTAAAACCTAACCAGACCCAGATTAATCGTTTTTAGGCTTATAAAGAATAAAAATCTTTTCTACAAAAATATATATAATAGATATGTTTCTAAACAAAAAATAACTGTATATTCATGGTACTTTAAAAATATAACTTACGGTTTTCTGGCCGTTGTTGTTCTTAGCAGATAGTCCGTCATTTGATACGGAAAAATGAGGGTTTCTTCACTTTATGTCTGTTATCACAAGAAATTTAATTTAATTTTAAAGTATTTCTATTTCTCTTCTGCCGTTGTTAATTCTCTTGATATGAAGGCCAAAATGACGCTGATAGCGACACTGCGCATGTTCTAGAAGATCACTTTAAATTACACAAACATCACTGATTTGTAGTACGCGTATCACAAATCGTACAGCTTTTCTGCGCTTGCGCCATTTAAAGTGACGAAAATTTATTTTCCTTTCAACGTCATTGATAACCTCTAAGAAAATTCCGAACAAAAATATTTAATGTAATATATATTTTTACAAAAGCAGATGTTTAATATTATTTCGGAAAAGCCAGAAAACTGTAATTCTATTCATTTATTAGCTTTCCATTTGTTTTACTATCAGCGAAATATCTGAAAACAGATATTTCTTACCTTTTATTAAACAGAAAACTTTTTATTTTTTAAAAAAAATCTGAATGAAAGTAAATCAAAAGTAATAGTAATGAAAGTAAATCAAAAGAAAGTAATTTCAATATAAATTATGGATGAAAGGAAAGGGAGTTTTTCTTAATTAATAATTATATCTTTTTTTAAAAAATAACGATAATAGAAATATTATTAGAAAAGTTAGATCAATAGAAAAACATTGTTTATACAAATAGATGAATATTACTACAATCAGTTAATTCTCTTCTAACTTATCGTTCATTCTATAATATAAATAATTTAAAAAAACAAAAGCATACTCTAGAATGAAATTGAACGTGCTTGCTATGTTGAGTTATGTAACTTGAAATGAAAATAAATAAATATATTTGGAAAAATATTCTTAATTATAGTGAGTGGATCTTTTTTTTGAGAGTGTATGCGTGATAATTACAAAAGAAATGTTAAGTAATAAAATCATATGAAGTTGAAAAATTAAATCGTAGAAGATGAATAAATATTTTTTCTATTATATTAAATGAATGGTATTGTCATCAGCAGATTTTAAGTCGAAAGTATGAAATCAGAACTATTGTTCTATGAGAACCGTTGTTCCTTTTTGTGTTTAAAAATATGTTTTAGAAGATGATCTTCCTTTGCATTTGAAATGGATGCTCTTCGTAATCAATTGTTAATAGAAATGCAAAGGAAAATTTTGTATTAAAAAATGAATTTTTCTAAAATAATTTGTTTGTTTTTTATGTTTCTTCAATAAATATCTTTTTTAGCTCTAAATGAGCTAATTTTATTTTTGGAATAATATTTAAACAAGAAATTGATTCGAATTATTATTCAGTGTACAAAATAAATGGTAAATTTCTCTTTACTGATTTTTGTAGGCTGTTAATGTATTGTGAAATTTAATCACAGAGAACAGATTTTTAAATTTCTTAATTAATCTTAATTAAGTAAATTTCTTAATTAATCAAAAAATAGTTAGTGATGTGTCAAACTACTAGTAAATTTGCAATTTAAAATTTTTATTACTATTATGTATTCTTTAAAAATTTTTTGAATATAAGAAAAATATATGTGGTCTACAAAATAATATTAAAGTCAGGAATGGTGATCGGAATATGAAGTGAGTGAAAAGCTTATGGGGATTTTTCTTATCATTGCACTATATTTTGGATTAAACATTTAATTATTTCACAACGGAAATTTTAAAACAATTTATGACATTGTATCCATGAATTTTGAATAATGCATAGTATTATCATCAAATTTAGAAATTGATCTATTTCCTGTGATTATTCAACTTGAAAAATAATTATCTATACTAATAATAAAGCTCAATCTCTGTGTATGTGTTGGCGCTCTACAGACCAGACCGTTCCATATAGAGCTATAAAATTTGGTACATGTATACCTTGGATGTCGGGAAATGTGCACCTTGGAATCCTTTTTTTTTAAATTGAATTAATTAAAATTTAAGCGAAATTTCGATGTTTTTCCGCTATAACTTCAGAAAAAACTTTTGATATAAAAATCATCTTTTTGCTATAATTTTTTCTATTAAATTTCAAATTAAACATTTAAAAATGTAATTTTCATCATGTCTGGATGAAATGAAATAAATATGAAATATATTTTTTCTAAAAAGAAAGTGCAAAGAAACATTTTAACATTTTTGTGACTTTTACAATATTATTAATTAAATAAATCAGCTTTATTTAAGACACACACACACACACACATATATATATGTATGTGTGTGTGTGTTCAATTGAAGGTCCAGTAGCTAATTTATAAAACTTTAATAATAGAAATGCATCTATAAAAAGGGTCTAAATGAAGCAAATAACTACACATTATTTAACATGAGTCTGCAAATGCTTTAATAAATGAAGAATGCTTTGCTTTTAAATGAAAAGAGATAAACTTCGATCAAATCAATCTCTAAAATTGGCTGATTTATGAATATTTGAAGATCACTTTTCAATAAAAACAGGTAATTTTAAACCACTTCATCAACCATTCCAAAGATAATATCCAAATCTAAGTCCAGAATTTCTCAAGACTGACTAGCTTAAGAATGAAAATGTTGAATCTTCCAAACATTTCTGTTCAAAATTTCATTAGTCGATCAAATTTGACAACAGAAAATATAAACCTTCATTTATTTATTCGAAAGCTGAAGTGTCAAGAATATTCCTTGGAATATGATTCCTTATAACTAAAAGATGTACAAAATTTAGACTTAATAATTTTTTGGACTAAGTTTATAGACTGAAGCAAAATAATATATTGTTATTCGCATCATTTTATATCCTTTTGAAAGTGAAACCAAAAGCCGAATTTTTTAATGAATCTAAGTAATTTTTGTGGAATTATTCTTGAAATATTACATAAATTATTGTAATTTTTCAATAGTACACATAATGATTCTCTTTTACTTATATAAAAAAAAATGCTTGGTTTCGGTAGAAAAATTTTTAATATCATTTTACCGTTTAATTATTTTCACTTTAATTTAGAGATGAAAATTTGTGAGAGCTGACAGATAATTAGAGAGATATATAGTATATTACGGGCTTAAGGCCTTTAAAACTGCATGAGTAAATTATATGACTATCAAAATTTGAATCTTAAAAATATTTTAATGAAGTAGCTATTAAAAGACAGGTTGCATAAAGTATTTAATTGAAAATGACTTGTCACATAAAGTATTTAATAGACTATGATGTTACATAAAGTTTTATGACAATTTTATAGAGCAGTAAGATTGGCTAACCAGCTGGTCGCATAAGGCGGCTAGTAATAAAAATGACCAAAGAAACAATGAAGTCTATAAGACAACCGTTTTAAAAAATGTAACATTAATCTATGCTTATAATAAAGCTCAATGTGTGTGTGTGTGCCAACACACACACACATGCCAGACCACTCCACCTAGAGCTACCAAATTGGGTATTGCATACCTTGGTCACCGGGAATATGCATATCGAATGCATTTTTTGAATTTTTAATTAAAATTAAGTGAAATTTTGGCGTTTTTCCGCTATAACTTTCGAAAATGTTATAGTACAAACATGATTTTTGCATCAAATTAAAGATACAAAATTTGGCTTTCTAATGGTATCAGTGTTTTAACGTACAACTTAAGCTTTTATTTTTAACCAATTTTCAAAACAAATATTTTAACCATATTTATGAACAATACATTTCGGACAAGACAATAAAATTTAATCTGCGCGAGCACGAAAAAGGAAAAAAATTAGATTTTATCGACGTGTTGCAGTCATAATGACAGCAACAAATATTCAAAACAGGAGTAAAAATTTCGTAAAAAAGCAACTATTATTGCAAATTAAAATTTAAAAAATGTGACTTTCAGCACGAGATTGGGTAAAATAAAATAAATATGAAATGGGATATTTTCTAAAAAAATAAATGCAAAGAAAAAGTTTCTATCATTGTTTGTAATACTAAATCATTAATACCATAAATCATCTTTATTTATGGTAAAAATGATTGAATTTATTCATAATACGAATTCCAATTCGGGTCCAATGGTTAATTTGTAAATCATTAGTAATAGGCATACATATTATTTAGTACTGTTAACTTGGTCTTAATGAAGTAAATAATTACATTTTATGCAGCTTGTGTCAAACAATGCATTGATGAATAATGAGTTTTAGATTTTTTCAAACTTTGCACTGTGAGCCGTATTTTACAAAATATTTTCACTAATATTTTTAACATAAGCTGTTACATCAATCAATCTTCTAAACCATTCGTTAAAACGGATTGATTTATAAAAGTAAAAGAATATTATTATGAAAACGTGTTGTTTTAAATCCTTTCATCCACCGTCTTAAAGATGATATCAAATTTAGGCCAATCAATGCCCGGAATTATTCCAAGACTGATAATCACATGAATATATGTTTGCATATATAAATGAATGTGTGCGTGTTTTAGAGCACTACTCGCCAGACCATATGATTTAGAACTACCGCACTTGGTATTACGTATTTACTTCAAAGAATAAAAAAGTATTCTTAGACAAGAGGTGTTTTTTTTTTTTTTTTGAAACTTTAATTAGTTAAAAATTAAGCTAACATGTGGAATTTTTCCACAATAATTTCAGAAAATATTACAGCATAAAACTGGGTTTTTTTTTAATTCTTTTAAAAATGATATTTTTTTAAAAAGTTGATAACAATATTTTAACCTATAAATTAAGTTTCTATTTTTAAAGAAGTTTGATGTAACTCTTCTTCCAACAATTAATTTCTCATAAAATGAAAATAGAATTTAACCATCAAGAGCACGTTAAGAGTGTACCAGTACTTTGCTATCACTTTGACAAGAAACTCAAACCGAATGATTAAATTAACTCTTATTGAAAATTAAACCGAGGAAAGTGTGATGCTCAGCACTTGCTGAAATGGAAGCGTAATGTTAAGGAATAAATATGTAATTTTTTCCACAAAATTCCACAACAGCTAATTGCAAATCGGAGAGATATGTAGTAGAATGAACAAACAATCGTAAGGTTTCTATAATAATATGCTTTAAGTGACTATCGGAGTTTGAAGTTTAAATATATTTGGCTTATAAGTTCTAAAGAGTGCAAGGTACGTAAGTATTTAATTGAAAATTTTAGAACGCATTACTCACGGCGATCCAGCTAGTCGCCAAAGGCGGCTAGCAGACAATATAGTAAAAATTAAATTAGATTGTCCTGTTAAATCTTTATTGACTAGCTGTGTTTGGCAACCAGATGATTCACCGGTATTAATGCTTGCTAAGCTTTTAGTTAAAATTCTTAATGACTTCATCAGCAAAACATATATTTAAATTTTAAATTTTGACAAACGTATTTTTCGTACTGTTTGATCGCTTTATATAAGCCTTATACTGTTTCGATCAATGTGGTAAGAATTTATATAATTTTTTGTCATCTCAGTAAAATATTTATTTAGAAAAATGGAAAAGCAAAATTTGAACTTAATATTGAAGTGAAAGTGACCACATCAATTAATACTTATTTTTTCTGAAATTAAACATGCTTTTAAATATGTAGGAATAGAGAGCAGAATCATTTTTCATTGAAACTTTTGATGTAATGAGGAATAATTTTTACAATTTTTCACGTTTGAAAAGAATTAGTAAAAAAAAAAAAAAAAACATTAAAACCCTCTAATTTATTATTGAATTCCGTTTCTAATCTTACTTTCAAAAAGATTTAAATGTGGTAAGTCATAAAATTTGATTTAATTTCAGACGGTAAAAATATTTCTGGAATAATTATGAAGTCTAAATCTTCACACTCCAACTTTTAAATGTAAGTATATATAGATGTCAACATAATATTTTAATCACAATCTTGGTCGAGAAGAGAAAGCAGACACAGAGATTTTTAACTTCGTTTTATTCCATCCCAGGAAGCATAGTTAATATACAAGTAGAAGCGACGATCACATTAACTCAGAACAGCACAAGAGGGAAAGATTTATCCCTGTGATTATATACTGTGAAATGTTCATAGGGATTTCTTTGAACGTGTCGAATTTGTTAAGGAAATTATCGGGATCTTTTAGAAGAGTTTGTTTAGGTGAGCAATTTTTTATTCTTTCACTCGAAGAGTGTGATCCGCAGATTTAAGCATTTTTACAAAGCTATTGTTGCATTAATTAAAAAAACAAAACACATAACTAACCTAAAAACGATTTATTTAGATTGTATACCCGAAATAAAACAAAAAAGCAAATCAAGTCCGTGCTTTTTTTTAAATCAAGCCAAGTCTATTTTATTTATCTATCGAGATTGAGATAGTTACTATAGTATAATACACATAATTTTTAAACGTTTAATTTAAATGAAAACCCTGTTTTCAGCAATCATGGGTGAACTTTCAACCCAAGTTGGAGTAACGCAAATGCGTGACTCTCCTACGACAGTTGGGGTAACGCAATGCAGGTTAGAAATTTTTTATTTTCTTTATTCTGTTGTATTTTCATTTAAAAGTACTTCAGAATGAATCTGAAAGATCGATTAATAAACAGCGTTTGATTTTAAATACACCAAACGCTAAGAAAATAAACAGAATCGTTTGAAATGATCGATCAAAAGCATGCTAAGCCTATCCTCATTGGGTTGGGGGGGGGGGAAACTGAAGCTTTACACATCTTTGGCGGGATTTGGAATCAGATTTCTGGCGCGAAAGTTAATTTTTAATTAATAAAAAATTAACCACTCACTTAACCGGAATAAATAGCTGCCTACGTTCTATGTCAGACTTTAATCTGTTTCTGTGCTAAATTTTATCCAATTCCGTTCAGCAGTTCTGACGTGTTTTACGGACAAACATCCATTCAACTGTTCACATTTATAACACACACACGCACACACACACACACACACACGCATATGTATATATATATATATGTATTGTCTTCTGTGATAAAATATCTACAGATACTATATATACAGAATTTCGTTCTGTCAGATATTTTAGGATAATTGGAAACTGACTTATCGGAGAAATTTGATTATTTCAACTTATAATTTTCAGTTTAGCTATAATTAAATTATAACTTTTTTATTTCATTGAAATTATAATCAATATTTCAAAAATATCTTTTCCAGCTGCACATATCCTCAAAAGAATACACAAAATTCGGTAATTTTAGAAAAACGATGCGTCAACACACTGATACACACATTAATCTTTATTAGAAGTAAAGAGTTATCAATTACCTTGATCATTGATTTGTAATCCCTAAAACATACAGAGAAGAACGTGTCTAAAATTCATCAAATCTCTGACAAATATCGCATTTAGAAATCTTTTAGATATAAGGTGAAATTTTTAATATTCGACTACATTCTGGAGAGTCCTATTAAAATAATCTGCCGACTCATTCCCTAAGCTGTCGAAATATATTCCTTCTTGTTGTGTACTGCCGGCCACCCCACCACCACTGAATGTAGCACTATCGACAGGATTAGTTCTGGACTATTGCTATATTAAGCATAGTACTCCGTAACACTGACCGATTCGCCAAACTGAAATCCTCTTCGAGGTAGTTAGCCCCTAGCCACAAAGTATTCGGGTACGGTTGCTCTACTGTGTGTGAATGTGTCGTCTCGTAAAAAGGGGTTGTGCAAGCGAATGTGACGCATGAAGTAACTAAGTTGTATTCTTGGCCCTAGTTGGTGTTACTGAAAAATCAAGAGACGCTCTCCCGGCTTAAATAGATAAATGTCAATAGGTTGTAAAGTGCAATAAGTCTTTCAGCAAAGTACACAACGTCTTCTTGAGTTATCACTGCTAAAGACAAACACACTGCCAAAAATTTGTGTGTCGAAATCTGGGAGTCAAACCGTTAAGATTCTAGAATTCCGAATTTCTTTGGGATTATAATAGTTTCTTTATCCTTAGTATAGGAGAAAGCAAAAAGCATTTAATTATCTAAAAATGTAGCAATGTAAAATAATTTTAAAGACTTTTTAATTAATTATCAACTATAACAATTTTGTTTTGAAAAAATATAAAAAAATATCTAGATGTCTATAAAAATAATTTTTGAAATAAGACGATAAGAGCAAATAAAAAAAAATTCTTTAAAATGATGGAATATGCGTCATCTTACCACACTTCAAAGAGTTAAAATATATTCTAATCCAGATTAATATTTTAAAAAATCCTGAGAAGTATAGAAAATAAATAACAGAAAAATAACATTATAAATTAAAATTGCAAATCTTAATTTAGTTTTGTTTAGCCAGGGTTCGAATTGCAAACAAACATCATAACATACTTTATGAGCTGCATCAAAAATACAGGAATGCTTCTTTATATGACAATGAATAAAATAAGCATAAAATAATCTTAAAATTAAACTTAGAATATAATTTTTAATGTTGTCTATAATAATTAATATCCTTACAAAAACACTCACCACATTTAAATGAATAATATTACATAACAGAAATAGAATTCAGCATTTTTATTTACTTACTTAGCTCATTGAAATCGTCCAACAAACTAACATTTTTAACCAACTTCTCTTAGAAGATTAACGAATAATATCGATCAGTTAATGTAGATGTTCAAAACGAAAACACTTTAGGTTGCCCCTGGTAACGGAAACAGACAACTTCCGGGTTAGAACTAACGTCCAAATATTTTATCGAATTATCGCTTTTTTTTTTCTCGTCCTTGTTTCCG
Organism: Argiope trifasciata; assembly: GCA_026543055.1. Taxonomy (NCBI): domain Eukaryota; kingdom Metazoa; phylum Arthropoda; class Arachnida; order Araneae; family Araneidae; genus Argiope; species Argiope trifasciata. The sequence goes on from JAPMOQ010014257.1 coordinate 865,658, forward strand.
TTTGATCCTTTTCCATCTAGACATAAAAATAATCTGTGAGAGTGGCTTCCTCATATCTTTCTTTCATTCTCTTGACTATAGACATTTCCTGCACTCGGCCAGTCATAAGATGGCCAGTAAGCATCGCTTGCCTGGAAAGGCTGAACAATGCTGTTTGGTCTATGACAAGTACTTATCCTGATGACACAACAGCATGTCGCTGTTGTATTTTATATTGTTTTTTTTAGAACTGCGATTCTGGAGCATACGCCGGAGAACATACATTCATTCCTTCCTTCCTTACTGCGCATGCGTTAGTAAAATTTGGCGGCTTTTTTTTTTGGTGGAAAAAATATTAATCGCTTATCAGTCAATTCCGACATGTTCTTTGTCTTTGTCCTTTCTCGTAAGAGTTTTTTTTTTTTTTTTCATTTTATTTATCACTTCTTGTTTATAGTTTTCCAAATTATGGTATCTTTCAAAGTATTTTCCAAATTATCGATCTTTCTTTTATTTTTACCTTATTTCTTTATGTAAATATCCATTATTTTAATAAGCAGTGGAAAAGAAAAAAGCGGAAAAATAAAAAGTTCAAATAAAAATTTTCTAAAAAAGCTTGGGTTGAAAATTCTAGATTCTCCTGTCTGGACAATAAAGGGCAGTGTCGTAAGAAGTTATCGTCAGAAGAAGCACAGGGATGAAAATGGGAATGAATGCGAAACACCGAGTGGAAAATTATTTACAGTTTCTTATTCGCGCTTCCTTCATTCGCGGTTTCCCTATTCGCGGATGAAAAAAATGTGACCCAATTCCTATATTCGCGGCTAAAAATTTCTTTATTCGCGGCTAAAAATTTCTTTATTCGACCTGCCAGTGTTTTGGCGGGCTAATAAGAAAACGTGGGTTACAAGGGTTATTTTTTGTGACTGGTTCCGGAATTGTTTTGTTTCTGAAGTTGAAACTTATTTAAAAAAAACAGAATTTAGACTTTAAAGAACTTCTAGTATTGGACAATGCACCAGGTCATCCTAGCGAACTTCAAACTATGCATCCAATTATAAAAGTGACCTTTTTACCTCCCAACACGACGGCTTTGCTTCAACCTATGGACCAAGAAATAATCCAGGCCTTTAAGCTCTATTACATTAGACGAATCTTCAAAATCATATTGGATAATATCGAATGTAATCTTGATATGAGTGTTATCGAATGCTGGAAGAAATTTGACTCAGCAAAATGCATCGTAAACATAAAAGAATCATTGGAAGAACTGTAGCCACACACATTGAAGTCATGCTGGAAAAAATATGTCACACATAATAGTCATGCTGGCCCTGACTGCGAAAAATGACAAAGAATCTGTGCAAGTTCAAACTTTGACTTCAAACATAGCCGAAATCGCGAATGGAATAGGACGAGATGGGTTTGAACAGATAGAATTAAGTGACATTCAGGAATTGCTTGAATCACAAGATGAAGATTTGACTGATTTGACAAGATGAAGATGAAGATTTGAAACCGACTTGGAGGAAATGTAGAATTCACAACTCATTGAAGAAGAGGCTTCAACAAGCGCTGGAAAGTGAAGGTTTAAGAATGGCAAACGAGCTTTGCGATTTCTTTATGTACGTCTATGGAACAAAGTCTTATTTTTAAGAATCAAATGACTACTGCGACTGCTGCGTATCAGTCTGAAATAAAGGAGCTTTTAAAAACTACCAACCAAGAGAAAATTACAAAATTCTTCAAACCATTGTCTAAGATTTAAGATAATTAATCAAAATGTTCAATAACTTCAATTAAATTGATTTTATATATATGTTATTTTGTCACCTAGGAACGTATCCCCTATAATCCCATATAAGTTACCATTCCGTATTCACGGCTTCGGTATTCGCGGCATATTTGGGGAACATATATCCCGAGAATAAAGAGCTTTTACTGTACATATTGTTACGGATTTCCTATCCGTCGGGTTCGTTTTGTGTATGGTGTGAAATAAATACAATCAACGGTCCTGTAGTGCAAAAACAACTACTTCACAAAGGCAACAAATATTTACAGTCCACAAACATGTATAGTGAAGACGAACTCACAGGACAGCACACAGCAATGGACATTGTCACTACCAGATTTCTACTTGTGGGCTACTTTTTCTTCTTCTGGTCGGCTGTATGCAAGAAGAAGAATTAGCCCACAAGTAGAATTCCGGTAGTGACAATGTCCATAGCACACGAAGCGGTCAGGCAGGATTCAGCAGGAGAGGGAATCCTCGGAGCTTCGCTCTACAATCTCTCCAGACGGCTGAACCTTCTCAATATTCCTGTATCACTATCACAAGTCTGGCTACAAGAGACCCGATGCAGCTTCCACAGCAGACAAAAGGCACACAGCTCAATTCAGCACTACATTGACTCTGGTATCCTTTTGGAGGCTTGTTACTTGTCGTAATTCCGACTACTTCTGCTTCAATATCCAATTCGCCACCACTCCTTCAGGACTCCACGATTGGCACCTACACAACGAGATACGACACTAGACACGACTACGCCTGGATACGGCACACAGCGATTCAGCACTCCACCTCTACTTCGGTATTCTCACGGCAACTCCTCCGTTCAGGTCTCCTACCCACAACTACTTCACAAGGACTCCACGATTGACGACCCAGCTTGAAAATGATGGTCTTTTATAGTTCTCGGGAGGAGGGCTAGAAGCTTCTGGACAAATCAGGGTGTATCTGTGCGTATTTCGGCTCCTAATGGACGGGTTGAGAAAATTCTCGATGTTTCGGGTATTAGCCATTTTGTCGCCAAATTCGTCTCCAAGTCACCAAATGGTCGCCAAGCTCTGGGATCACGGACGCGACATCCGATACTATTCATTACAGATTAATGTAAATCATTCTCTCTTTCTCTCTCTGTATATATGTGTGTGTGTGTGCGTGAGAGAGAGAGAGAGTGTGTGTATGGGTAATTCTCAATTTTTCTAACAGGCAAATGTTTTGGAGATTGATTTTAAAATAAAAATAAAAACTAATTGTTTTTCTAAAAGTGGACGATTGCGCAATACAGTAGTCACAAGTTAAAACGAATTTTTGCGAAAAAAAAAAAAGAAAAAAAATGATTTTGAGATACAGTTTTAGTGCTTGAACGATTTTGAGATGGAAAACCAAACCAGCGTTTTTTAAATATCGACGCATGCGTAATCTGATAGACATAAGTGTGTTTGAAATTGGTAAATTGGTTTAACTGGTTATTGACTTAAATTAATGAAGACAAACAATAAATTAATGTAATAATAATATTTTCCCATAATGACATAAAATTGACTGTAGCAGATTTTTTTTTAAATCCTACCTTCATCCTGACTTTTATTTTTCTTAATAGTTTGTATGGCATCTGTTAATTCATATCGAGAGCATTGTTTTCAATGTTTTATTTTTTCACTTCATTTGAAAGAACCTGCCTGACAGTCCCTCTTACTATTTTATCATTATTTTTGTCTAAAATGGTGTGGGTAAGTTGGTTTTGGAGTTAACAAACTAGTTATTACGCTTTTTATTCCTTGTTATATGCTATAATGTTGATAAGTCAAAGGGGATGCATTTTGAATATACAGTCTATTAAAAATCTACTTGATTGCCGTATTGATTAATCTTCAATGGCTATATTTTCGATTTTGTGTTTCCAAAGTTTATTTTTGTGATATTTTATAATTTTTTTTCACTCGTGGTCTATTAAGGATTTTTTTCCGTCATAAAACATTTTTTTTCCTGCTTGATTTTTTTTCCTGATTCTATTTATCAGGATGGCCTGCTCTCTAATATCGATTGGGGTTTCAATGGTAGTTATTGTTTATTTCAGTATTTTGAGACTACCACTTTTCAACAATTCTATCTCATTAAGCATTATCTGAAGGTCAAAGAATGATGAGTGATTTTCGGAATATTTCATCATTCTTTGACCTCGATTTCAGTTCTATCACATACTTTATCATTCATTTTTTTTCTTCTGTGTGAGTGTCGCGTCGTTTCTGACTTGTTATTTTATTATAAATCAAAATTGTGTTATTGATTGCTTACATGACTAATTCAAGTAACAAAAATGTGTATTTTAAAATAATAATACATTTTAGTGAAAAACCATCAATAATAATCTTTTAAAAAGTATTAAATTATACATTAAAAATTTTTTAATACGTTTAAGATTCTCCATATTTATAGCAATTTTTTGAACAAAAATAAAATGTTTTAATAAAGTATACTCTCGATTTTTTACTATTATTAATCTCAAAATATTGTCAAAAAAATTCAATAATATGTAAAACACGAAGCATTTTAATACTAAAAAACATTATTATTGTTTCGAAAAAATGAATTACCAAATTTCAAGAACAGGAATTTTTTATTTATTCACCATAATATAATGTTTATGCCCACATACCGCAAATAAAAATTGCTCTGAAATATTTTGTTGTGATAAGTACTATTTAATACTATTACAAATTATGCAAATGTAGTATTTAGCCACGTAAGTCCCTGAGTATTGTTTCCCAACGAATTCCAACACACTCCATGCTTTGATGGGTTTTATTTGACACAAGCAATATAAAAGAAAATGTAAGTCAATTTCTTTACACACCCACACCCACACCCACACCCACCCACCCACCCACCCACACACACACACACACACACACACACA